>CM042146.1:89767392-89888414 GCA_023376005.1 Doryteuthis pealeii | reverse complement strand
TCTTTATCTCACACACAACACACACAACACACACACACACAAATATCATATATATATATTATATATCACCTACCCCTCTCACTACTCCCCCTACTAGTACTCGCTTATCGTGTGTGTGTTTGGCTTATGTGCGTCGGTGACTGTCTAAAAACACATGCCTATAAAAAACGCACACACACAACATCACGATCCCTCTTCACACACCCACACACACACATACATATATATCTTTATGCTTTATATACTGTGTGTGTGTGTGGTTGTGTCGTAAAAGTTCAACTGTACTATTCCCGTGGAGACGGCCAATATTCTTATTTTTCACTTCTTCATTGCCGTGTGCTAAACCAAATTCAGGAACAATGGAAATTACACGAATATAAAAGCTGAAACATTTCACCACACACATACCACACACACTACCCAGCAGTATACATATATTTTATAATTATATACTATTTATATATATTACTATATATACTACTATATATAGAGTACCGTTACATATATTAGTATATATACTGCTGGTATATAAACCCACGTATACTATATATTACCTAGTTATATATATTATATTATAGTACTATATATATATATATCACACACTTACGCTATTCCTCCTCATCTATCAAATATACCCGAGATAAATACAGCACACACACACACACACAATATATATATATATACTTTCTTTACTAGGACATTGCTCAAACATCCGACGTCTACAGTTATCTCTTAATGCGTACTGATTCAGCAATCGCGTTTCACTAGCGTCCACGCTTGAAATCACAAGGTTCCTGGTTCGTATACGCCTCTGCTAAATGCAGCGTTACTGCACGTAGCAGCAGGGAATCTGTTGATAAAGGGAGGAGAGGCTAAATGGTGTTCCAACTCAGCGCTAACAATAATGCTTTCCGCGGCTCTTTTCGCTAGTGTTACACAAGGCGGATTTTATACTTCCTTTGTGCCCGGCTGATACCCGACATTAACCGGTCCGTCTACTGTAATTTTATGATATTTTGAAAGGAGGTAGCGTAAGGAATAACGTGTTGGATTATGACATCGTAGGAGTTCGAACCCCAGTCACGCCATTATTTCCACTTTCAGCAAACATCAGTGGGAAAAATATGGATCCCCATTTCCCCAGCTATAGGTTTAATAGTACCATTACTGTTCTTTCTACAATAGGATGCTTGACATTAAATACCCATGAAGATGGATATGCCATTAAAAATGAAACAGACCATAGTTTCTTAAAATGGTTTTTTGGCACTCGGTCAAATCAATAAATATAATTGGTTTTCGTTTTGTTCTCAACGACATATCAATCCCTTTTCGGGCTCAGTTAATCGCCAATCATGTTATCAAAGGCACTCATCGTTGCTTACGTACCGAATAATTATAATTTCAAACATATCTATTTTGATCCATAGATGGGACCCTAACATGTACTACCTCTCCAAGTCAGAGTGGACCTAGCAGGAATAGCAATGAAGTGGTAGTGCATCCTCAAGAGATATACAGAACTGGGGTTTCACCACCAGATACAATTTAGTGGGATACCCGGGAAACTACTTTTGTTGTGGGATTCTTATCCCTCAACAGGGGATACAATTAGCGTATTCTAAGCCTCACCGATTGTGGGAGTAAATATAGTGTCCAATTGCCACTTTATTATTTCCGTTCCAGTGGTATTTGTAATTCATCAAAGAGTGCTCAATATATCATAAACATAAACACAGTAGAAAAGAGTTATGGGTATATCACGGTTTCGATCAATACGATCTCTTCGGGGATCTACCGATATTTGGCTAAGTCATTACTTAAAGTCTTATATATATATATATGTATATATATATATATATATATATATATATATATATATATATGTGTGCGTGTGTGTGTGTGTGTATGTATGTATGTAGGCATATATATATATATATATATATATATATAACGAATGGAATAGGTCCGACAGTATGATGAAAAGAGATAGAAAAACAAATGTTAATAATATGCTGACAGATATCTGTTTCGACCTGTGTGGTTTGTAAAGTATAATTTAATTGAAATCCTTTTAAAGTATATATATATATATATATATATATATATATATATATATATATATATATATATACTAGATAAAACGTGACCCGTTGCCTCACCCATTCAGCTCTGGGTAGATAACTGTGATTAGGGAAAAGTGTGTTTGCAAAGCGAATTAAATTTTAAAAATAGATAAATACGACCGGAAAAAAAACAACATTAAAATCATTTTATAAGATTTCAAAAAAAGGGAATGTTTGACCTAATTTATGCTATGGATTACTACTTATAAAATCCAACATAGAAATACATTTCAAATTCTCTCATCTCTCTCTCTCTCTCTCTTTCTCTACTCTCCCAGAAATAAACTCACGTATATAACGAGGAGATACTCAAGGTATACATAGAGGGGAAGAAAGGGAAAGGCAAAATGCAAATCAGATATTAGTCAGTTTTTCACAAATTACGACTAATTAGAGCCAATTAAAATTGACTTTTTTTTTTCAAACATAACCCAATCGTAAAAGTAAGGAATGATTTAGTATAATTTTCATGTCATTAAACTAAACAGTAAAAAAGCCATTAGGAGACAAAAATTGATTCACTCGGCTTTAGTATAATAATAGATACATATGTAAATAGATACATAGTAAGAGGCATATATGATCAGATCAAGATAGATATGGATATATTACAGTAGATAAAGAGATATGACCGGATGTATTAAGATAGATATTTATTCGGCTGTATTGTGATTTAGGGAGAGTCAAGCAAAAAATAAATGACATTAATAATTATTATTCGCATTAAATAAAAAAACTAAATAGACTGTAGAGGACAAGATAAAGAGCAAGAATTAATTGGACAGGAAGATAAAGTGAAGATAAATACAATCTACATAAAAAAGTGACAGATGTTAAGATTGATTGATAGAAAGTTTTCTCTTCTATCTAGACTGACGCGGGAAATGGATAAATGGTTAAGGAAAAGACAAACGGAAATAAAGAAATGAAATGATTAAATCACAGAAAATAAAGTAAGATATGGAAATATTTGGGAAAAAGAAATGAAATTTTAAAAAGAAAATTAATGATTAATAGAGTAAAATACTGTAAAACAAACAATCCATATATATATATCTATATCTATATGTATATATATGTATATATATATCATTTTGTGTTATAAATATATATTATAATATATATATATATATATTCATTTTTTTTGTATATATATACATACAATTTTTTGTATATATATATATATATATATATATATATATATATATATATATATATATATATATATATATATATATATATATATATATATATATATATATATATATATTATATATATATATATAATATACTTCTGATGTATGTGTTAATATAAAATCAGTTTTTTGTATCGTATAAGGATAACAGATACAACTTTTATATATATATATATATATATATATATATATATATATATATATATATATATATATCACTTTAGTAAAAAATAATAAATATAAATTCTGTTACATATATATATATTATATATATATATTTGTGTGTGTGTGTGTGTGTATCACATTTTATCGTTTTGCAATATGTTTTAATTGTGCCATGAACATACACACGTGTGTGTGTACGTGAGTGTTTGTCTTTCGCAAAGAGTTTGCCTCTACGTCCTTTCAAATTATCGGCTAGTGATCCAATAATACTCGCAGATCTTTAAAATGTATTACCTGTGTTATTACACGCAGACACACATACACACACACACAAACATACGCAAGAAATATTTTAGCAACAATATAAACAATGGTTTAAATTCCATTGAAAATATGTACGCCATCGGAATGTAACAAAATCATCCGATAATTTACGTCATGACAAATCACCTTTTATTTTATGAATATTTTAGCTTAAGGAACATGTAGACACTTACAAAACAATTATAAAAAAAACATTTAGCTTCAGTTGGATGCGGATGCCCCAAACTCGACAGTTGGGGCGAATGCCCCCTAACTCGACAGATGGAGCGAAAAGTCTCCCTAACTTGACACAATGGGGAGAAGTCGCTGTCAGGTCTGTCTCTTATTTTCGTTTCCTATTTTCTCTCTCTCTCTCTCTCTCTCTCTCTCTCTCTCTCTCTCTCTCTCTCTTCTCAACACAACAAGTTTCAATCACAGACATTGTTTTAAACAAAACTGCTACAAATTTGACAACGCCATACGAACAAAATATAAACAAAACTTACGCACTCAGCAAACACAACTACCAACAGACACATACAGTCAGCACATCAATCAAAGAACAATTGACTATCACTATATGAATTGTAATTGCAAGCGCGCGTATGTGTGTGTGGTGTGTGTGGTGTGTGTATTGTATTATGTATTACCTCAAAACCCGACATTCGGGAGATGCGAAACGGCATCTTTAAGGGACAAAATGGTCAAGACGAGGTTTTTTACCTTCTGGTATAGTGATTCCAAGGTATATGAGAAAATATCCGGCGAAACGCTAAAATTAATTGAACCAATTGAACAATTGAAAAAAATCTCTTCAACGTTTTGCGTGAGTATCAGGGAAATCACAGACGCACACACACACACACACACACACACACACACACACACACATATATATATATATATAGTCGCGACTAAAATTGATGAATATAAAATAAAACTTTGATATCGCAATATATATATATATATATATATATATATTATATATATATATATATATATATATATATATAATATATATAACTTAGTCTACTATATCTATAAATAAATCGTTTTTAATATCATTGATAGAGCATGTAAATCAAAGTTAACGTAACGTGGACATGAAATCAACGGTACTTAGTAACTGACAGTTTCTCGCGTACGCCATTTTCAAACTAAGTTTCTTTATATATATGTATATATATATGTGTGTGTGGGTGTGTGTTGCTCAACTTTCAAATAATATTCGTATATTTCAACAAATTGTACACACATTTACTCTAGTCTTGCGTATTTGAATATAATGCGTTTACTTAATGATTACCGCCTGTATTTTGAGGTTTAACATTTTAAATTGTTACTTAAATTATATAATGACTTTCTTGTGTCAGTTGCAGGACTTCCGAAATACATAACATTACATTTTACATTGTAGGATCGACGTCTTATTTGGAATATACAAGACAGAAAACGGAAGACATTGGGAAGGGGGCAAAATCTCTTTACTCTCGGATGGTTCACTTCGACCTAATGGAAAGGCGCTTCAGGCAATAAAGCACCCTCTTGTGTAGCAATTCCAAGAAACACCTGTTTTGCCCAGTATTCAGCTCGCAAATATTTCATGTCAGACTCCTGTAGGTCCTATCCCTCTTGACAAGGTTTAATCCACGTGAATCCCTTTCATTCGATCGAGCATCGTCAAGACACTCCGGGTCTTCACTTTAGTCGTCGCACACAGCCAGTATGACATTTTCGACCTCATGTAATGATATCAAACAATTTTTGTTTGTCGGGGAGGGAGGGACCTCAGCTGTGCTAGCGAATGTATTACACCTTTCTATCAACACTTCCAGATAATTGATAAATGTAAAAGTTATCTAACATACGTAAGAAGGCGGAGCCGCTCACAGGAGGTGCGATCCTTTTTTATAAAGTGTCTTTGTATCACTTTCGCATCGTTTCTCTGACATGGTGGCTTTTGGACAGCTCTCCGAAAAGCGTAATCTTTGGGAGGCGGTAGTCGTCCATTCTGGTAACGTGACCCGCCCCGCGCAGCTGTCGTTTGAGCCACATTGCCTCGATGCTATCTTGACAAGATAACGAGTATTATATTCAACAAGTTCACTTTTATTTCCACGTTGTGCCAAATTAGGCAGAGGTTAGCAACTTTTCATAGGATTATATATAACGTAATCAACATAACGGTTATCGTCGAAGGCAATGGAATCAGCAAGTTCAAATCCTGGACGATGTTGTCTGCATTTCACATAGCACTAATACCTTTGGGAAAATTATGAATCCGATTTTCCCCTAGTTATGGGTAAAATTGGACAGGCTTAGTATTACAACCTGTCTAGGGTAAGAAAAAAAACTAAATTCGAACCAGGTGTACCTCGTTTAAAAATTGACATTGCGACCTATTCTGTTGGTGATGGACGTGATGCGTAAATACATACATATCAAATTATTTAACCTCTTTCTCTTTTTTTATCTTTATAAATGGCGAGAAAAAGAAATTCTCGAGAGCAAACCATTCATGAATATATACGGAATTAATACAAAAAATATCTACGCTTTGAACACTTTGCCTACGTTTGTTCAAATGCCAATTTCTCTTCACTGACGATACCAGATTTCCTTTATTGTATCAGTTTTGAAAGTATTGCTGGTACACGTAGTGGTACAATAATATAACACGCCTATAAGTAGTATATATATATATATATATATATATATACTGCTATGTTATGAAAGTATATATTCTAAATATTGTACCACTATGTACATCAGTAATATACATAGTGGTATATATATGTACCAATAAGTAGTCAACGTGTTAAATCGTGGTCATGTGACACATTATAACTAATTCTTTTTTTAAGATGTAGGAATTAGTGACATAACTCAAGCTATATAAAAATAAAACATTCTAGTCTTTTCACACCTATTTCTTAACTCATAGTCAAGCCCGTTGCCATGACATTACGAACAGAGGACGTATCCATTAATTCCGTGGGGTGGATCACAAATAGACATCCTTTATGATAATCCAGTAATAAAAAAAACAAACAAATATTTGGTTGGTTGGTTGGTTTTAGAAAAAGTAAGTGAAGTATTTGCAATAGTATATATGTACAACTATGTATATAAGTAATATACATGATGGTATATATGTGTACCAATACGTAGTAAACGGGTTAGCTCAGTCAGTAGAGAGTTCGTCTAGAAACGACAAGATTCCTAGTTCGATACCAGCCCTCGCCAACCCAGCGTGTGAGTAGCACAGGGATCTGTGCGGTAAAGTAAGGCGCTCCACTTCAGACGCAAAAACAATCTCCTTCGTCTAGTGAAAAGTGGATAGGCTCCCTCGCTGATTGGCTTCTATCTACTTTAAGCCATCCCGACGACAATCAGTCGGAAAAAATTGTTTGGGTGGTTGGATTTTACAGCATTTCAACCTTTGGATTATTCTATGCCAAAAATTATTTTTGTTTTATTCCTTCTTGTTATATTTCAATATTTCAAACTTATTTTTCAGACACAAGAATGTTGCGTGCTGTCTTGGAAGCTGCACCCTTTTCAAAAGCAGCTTCAGAGCCACTTACCTTCTATTAGACGACCCATCAAAATAAGACGAAAAAGGCAAGCTGGACACTGCTGTAGAAGTAAAACGAACTCATAAGTGACGTTCCCCTATAGACACATAAAAATGGACGTTCAGGGTGGGCTGACCAGCAAATACTTATATTTATCTGCTCAGTGATCAGCGGTAAGAACGGGTGTTGAGAGACATGCTGGACACCTAAACATGGACACATCAGTGTGGGCTGACCAGCAAAAACCTACATCAATCTGTTCTGTGTGGATTTTATATGCTGTGCGGAAGACCTGCAAGGGAAGATGACTAATAGAGACGGATGGCAAGAGAGAGAGAGAGAGAGAGAGAGAGAGAGAGAGAGAGAGAGAGAGAGAGTCATGAGAATCCACGCTGTCAGTGAGACTTGATCATATATATTAATGCTTTTTTTAACAGTTTGTCTTTTAATTAGAATCCTCAAGTCTTGCTTTCAATGCAGCAAATACCAAAACTGAACTTCTATGTTGTTTTAAGCTATCTTCACCAATATTTGTTTCATTGATTGAATAATTTTAACGGCACGGTTACCCAGCCGGGCTTATTTTATACCTAGATATTACGGAATTGCGCACATTGTATATATATATATATATACATTCTCATTTGTGGACACCTCACGTTGTTTAATGGTTAGCAAGCTAGCATTTGCAAATCATTGTTAGTGAGTTCGATTCTCATTGGGCGCCCCATACTTCAGACCTTGTGCCTCATCTAAGCTTAGTAAATAACTATACATTTTCATCTTTTGCGCAGTTCCTTAAGCCTTTTTTCACACGATTATATGATATCAAGTATTCTTATCTAATGCAAATAATTTTGAAACATATCTGTTTAGCCTAAGAATGAGACTCGAACACGTACTAACATCTGAGTAATATGTGTACTCCCCATTTCCCAATTCTCCAGAACTGGAGTCTCACCATCCGATGCAATTTATTCTCCTACCCAGGATACTCTCTTTTTAGTATGAAGTAATTGGGTCTTACCATTCTGCACGGGATACAGTCATTGTTTTTTAAGCCCACTGACAGGACTGAAGATTGTGTGAATTTGGATCTATTGAGTTAGATCGCAAGTATTGGATGACTTCTGGATAAGGTTACATTTCATATCACTATTAATGGCGCTGACGTGTGTCGAGCATTCCTGCAGATGTCCGTCAAATATTGACCAGAAAGGCTCACATGCTTTCTTATTCTTAATGCCGATTATTCTCAAATTTGTCTGTTTTGTTTTACGGCATATCAACGTCGGTGGGTCATTTAATGCCGACTACGTTTTAGATTCGTAGTGATAGTTTGTTAGAAAACATATTTATATATGTATATATTTTAACTATTGTTCAATTACTTATATTTTTGAGTACAATCCCACTTCTTTAGAAAATGTAAAATCCTACATGTTCTTAATTTCGCGAAAAGATTTTTCAAGTTATTTGCTTGGTAGTATTTTGCTCGCACTAGATGAAAGTCTACACACTCTAGCAGTATATGTTTCACTGTAAATCTCTCTTGGCATGTAGTGCATATTGGGGATTCTGTGCCCACTAGTAAGAGATGATGCATGATGTTAGTGTGGCCGATATGAAGGAGGGTCAGCACAACCTGTTCTCTTCTATTTTTATTGTATTTTAAGTTCCATTCTCCAATAATAATAGAATTTAGAAGAGCCTTACGTCAAAAGTGCACGCCACCCATCATCGAGGCACCAGGACTGGAGCGTGGAAATGGTAAACGGTGAGACGAACTAATCGTCTTTCCATTTCGTCAGCTTTAGTGTCTGTGCTGGCCACGTTACTTGCGTTGATACTTTTGACATCGGTCACCTGCTTTCATTGTCCATAACAGCACGCTCGACTGCTTTGAAAACTGAGAATGTGAAGCATACTGAATACGGCCGCCTGTCGGGAGATTTTCCCTTCCAGCCAGTGACCTTTGACACGGCAGGCGTCGTAGCAGATGCTGTCATCGAGGAGACATCATAACGTCTCGCCTGACACAATTTTTGTTTTGGAAATGAAGGACGTGTAGATATCCATTTTTAGGAGATTTTACAAATAAACATACACACACACACTCACACACACAGAGAGAGAGAGAGAGAGAGAGAGAGAGAGAGAGAGAGAGAGAGAGAGAGAGAGAGAGAGAGAGAGAGAGAGAGACATACGTACATACATACATACATACAGACAGACTGATATATGATGTATAAAGAGAGATATCATATGCACTAATAACCACACACACACACACACACACATATATATCTAATAGACCAGATGAGTTGGGAATGATTCTATTTGAGACCTTTAGTTCAGTCGGTAGAGTGTTCGCGTGGTAACCACAAAGTTCATGGTTCGATACCGTTCCTCGCCAACTCAACGTATGAGTAGCACATGGATCTGTGTGGTAAAGTGAAGAGTTGATGGTATGTGTAGCACTCCACCTCAGACGCTAAAAATAATTTCCTTGGTCTAGCACGATTAAAATTGGATAGATTCCCTCGCTGTCTGGCTGATACTGACTTTATCCTCTGTATATCTCAACAATGCATGCCCATACAGATGCACACACACACACACACACACACACATATATATATATATATATATATATATATATATATATATATATATTCCAATATGTTAGAAAACTCAACAAGCCACCATTAATTGCAGCTAGTACCTTTATAATAGAGACCGGTCTCGTCTGATAGCCATCACACAATGGTGATAACATTAATTTGTTGTGGACTCTTCCTAATGTTCTTCTTATTATTATTATTTATTTATATTTTTATGTTTTGATGGGGGAAAACTAAAATAAATGTATAATAGCCAAATGATGGTTTGTTGACTTTTCTCACTTATTGGAAGTATATATATATATATATATATATATATATATATATATATATATATATATATATATATATATGCATGTGTATTATGTATGGTTTTCGTTCTTTCGTTTGTGATTCTATCAGATTTCCTTCGACCTTATTGGATCCTTGAATTATTTATGTATTTAATTCAAAGGTTGCATTTTTATAACTTATTCATTTGGCACAGAATCGACTCAGCATACCGGTTGCATTTGCAAAGATAATATCGACTGCTTTCATGAAATTCTCCAAGTGATAGCTCGATGGCAAACGTTCAAATATACTCATCAGAAGGTTTTGTGTTTGAAAACTAGACATATAGTAATAGAAGCAGAAATTGGGAATATATGTAACAGTTTTGAATCCGGTTGGATTAAACCCATTTAATATAATTTCCGGATATATATTTACCAAACGCTATACACGAGACGAATGTGACACATGGTCAGTATCTTAAGCAGAATTTAAAGGGTTTAAATTCAGAGTTTTTCTTCTCCTAGAATGGGTACTAGTCACATAGTACCTAAACAATGAGAATGGAATCGTCTATTTTTCCTATAAATAATGTCTGACGAAACCTCGGACGAGAGAAACAACGAGATCTCGCGGGACTTGTTAATTCAACCTAGAAATTGATAATTCCTCTGTCCATCTTATACCTTTGCTTAGTAAACTTTTTTACTTTATCATTAATACTCGTATTTCTTCCTATAATTTCTCTGTAAATTCTGATACTCAATTAACAACACTAACCAAGTCTGAAGAACACAGTATTCCTACCTCTTACCCATAGCTAGAGGGAGAATAGGTGGATTCATACATTTCAAAGGGTATTATATTAAATGAAAACAACCTCGTTTTTTATTAGAACTCGAGTCAATTTCCTACGACGATAACCCTTACATAATGAGCCTCCATGTTATTCCCAAATAATTGGGACAATATAGAATACTAGCTGAAGTAAATATTTACGTTGGGTAAGTGATCATAACTATAATATTTAAATTTGTGAATAAACAAAAAATTAGTTTTTATAAGCTCTGTACTAATAATTATAGAAAAATAAAATATCGACATCAGGATTTCTACAAGCAATGATTTTTTCCTAATAATGTAATTTTAATTAAATTTTCGATCTATGAAGTGATAAAACGAGTTTTTATTTTAAATGAATGTTTACTCTAAATAAAAAAGTCCAAGTATTTCTCTCATATTGGAACAATAAGTTTCTTCGCATTTTTTTAGTGACTGAAAATGACTTTTTCATTTTCGGAAAGAGAATTCCCTGACAGAACATTTGTAAAACAAAAAAAATTGATGATGATATAAAGTCGGTATCCCGGACGTGAGCGTAATAGCACAACTCAAGTTTGACACTAACTTACTACTATGTCACAGTTCAGCACGTTCCATGTCAAATCATCCAGGCCATATCACCCAATCCTTTCAATTTCTGAAGTAGCTTCCCTACTCCAAAAAATTGGTTTATCAAAGTATTCTGGGCCAAGGAATCAAAAAAGTATATCAAGAAAGTCTTACAGTAACCAATTTTAAGTTATTGATGATTTCTGATTTTATACTAGCAAGATCAATATCCCGATGTGGCACTGTGTCTACGACAACACTTTTTTCTATTATAATTTCACATATAATGAACATTATTTGTAACAAAAAGATAGTTTGATATTTGCTCAGAACCAAAGCTACAACATTTTGCAAAATTTTTTTAGAATTTTCTGAAATTCTTAAAGTTAGCCAATCCGCACAATTTGAGCTTATGTCGATTCTAAAAATCGACTTTTTAAATATTTTTTCTGTAAAATGAGTTCTAGAGCTTCCCTACTGCTGAAATTGGTTTCTAAGATCATTTTAGCCCAAGGAATCCAAAACTGATTTGCAAAATTTAACTGGTGTTGTAGCGTCAGTTCTGAGCGAATATCAAACTATCTTTTTGGTAAAATATGTGAAATAATAATAGAAAAATTTTTGGTCGTAGATGCAATGCCACATCAGGATCTTGATCTTGCTAGGAAAAAATCAGAAATTATTAATAACTCAAAATTGGTTGATTTTAAAACTTTTTTACATCCTTTTCAGATTTCATGGGCAAAAATGCTCTTATAAAATTTTTTAGTCGTAGGGAAGCTCTTTTTACAGACAAAAACATTTTCGCCATTTTTGCACCCAAAAATTGGAGAGCTAAAATCGACATAACTCCGCCAATTTTTGGAATTGGAAGCTTAAATTTTTGGGGATTGTCTAATGTTAACATAGTCTAGACCTAGAAAAAATTCAGAAAAATTGAAGTGGGTGGGTGACAATTTTACTTTTTCCGGGTGATTTAACATGGAATTACCCTATATTTAAAGACCTACTAATAAATATACCGACTAGATTGATATATAGAAAAAATTGGGTAACCACCAGGGCTGTAAGCAACCCGATTCCCATGTTTATCAAAATAACTTAATTCAGCATTAAATAACATGAAAGAGGGTTAATATGCCGGAAAAAACAAACCAACCAACCTATACAGAAAAACATCTCTGTGATATAAAGTACGTGATACGTTTTGAGACGTCAAGTGCTGAATTGCCAATGGCTATTTATAACTGTCCGTCTGTTCAAGGGCAGATAACCCTGTTCAGCCTAGACACATGGGCATATCACTCTATTGTACTTATACATGCAACAATAGAAGGAACCTATATCACGCAGTGTGACATTGCGTTATAACTGATAAATACTCTTCTGTGGGTCAATCGGTGCTCACAAAATAGGCCATCACTAGTAGACTGGGATTGATAATGAAAGCTGGCTCAGGTGAAAGTGAACGAAACATTTTACAGATTTGGCTGTCCATTGGGTGACGCAAAGTGTAAAGAAGATAGTGTGATAATAATGGAACACTCGAGAATAAGAAACAAGTAGTTTCTTTTTTTTTTTAATTATTCTTCGTTTTTAGTGATATTTCAAATAATTGTTTGGAGGGCAACAATAACAATAATGTCACATGAAAGAGAGAAAGGAGAAACTGTAACAGACATAAAAAGGTAAATGTTGATTACAGTGTTATTGGGATTATTCGGACTATTATCCTCATCTTTATTGTTATCTGTACAAAGTTTCTCACAATGTGCCCTCCGGCCTTCTTCAGGTATTTCTTGTCGGACTCGGAAGCCTTCTCGAACTCGGGAACCTTTTTTCGTACTCGGGAGCCTTTTCAAACTCGGAAACCTTTGTATAGATAACAATAAAGATGAGGACAATGGTCCGAATAATCCAAATAATACTAATTATCAAACCTCATCTAAAAAAAATCAGAGAAATTGATTATAGTGCTTGAATATCATCATCATCATGAAGGAATGTTCTGGAAATAGCCTGATGAACCCCAGTAAGAACAATTCTTATGAAGACAGAATAATAAGAAATATAAAAAGAAGAAAGATATATAATAATATATATATATATATATATATATATATAATATATATATAGAAGAGAGAGAGAGAGAGAGAGAGAGAGAGAGAGAGAGAGAGAGAGAGAGAGAGAGAGAGAGAGAGAGAGAGAGTAGATATGTAATATATATTTAATTTTTTATTATACGTTTTACATATTGAACTATTTTCAATAGCTCTTAAACGTATCAAACATTGTAATAATTAGATTATCATACCGTGGTATATCCACAGGGGCCCCTAGTAATAATAATAATAATAACATCAGAAGAACTTACTGATTTGAAGAGATAAGTTGTACAAAGAACAGAGTAACATAGATCTAAGAATGTCTGTATTACGGTCCAGTCACATTGAAACCTCTTAAGTAACCGCAGGTACTGTAACCCGAGTTCTTTGTTTATCACAATGGCTTGATTCGGCATTAATTGACCCGAAAAGGGTTGATATACCGTAAAACAAAAGAACTAACCAAATAAGAAGAGTTATGTAGAATCAAGATGTGATACACACCTTCGCAGAAAAGTTCCAAACTAGCATCCAGTCGATAGACAAAGGTACGCAGGCTGTGACCGAATACAGACCCTGTACCAACTCCATTAATATAGCCATGTGATGGGAATATATTGTCTGCCAACTGAACGCTAGCTTGGAACCTTCTTGAAAAGGTGAGTATCATATCTTAATTCTACAGGCTGCACAACTATAGTATTAGCAGCTGAAGAAGAAAAAGGAGCATTGTATTAAGAGAGAGAGAGAGAGAGAGAGAGAGAGAGAGAGAGAGAGAGAGAGAGAGAGAGAGGGGGGGGATGAAAAACAAGAGGAACAAGTAGAAATGGTAAGGGCTGCTGAAAAACGGAATGAATGATAATGTAGATTTGAATTAATATTAATATATTTTAGATAATTAAATCGGCTAAAAATGAGAGATAAGAGAAAATTAATTTTTAAAGAATGTTAAAGAATAAACTCAATCTATTCATATATGAAAGACAATATGACTTCTTCCACCACCGGGAATGTATCACAGAGAGATGCACTCTGTGACGTTTCATGTTTCTTGTTTTCTTAGGCAATACATATCCAGACTAGGCGCTTGTTGTATAATGGTTATCGTTTTAGGAAACGGAATCAGTGACGTGAGTTCAAATCCTATTGAGTCTATTTGAATTACACTAGCCCTAATACCCTAAGGAATCCTAATATTGTCCATCCGACTACGAGTATACAGTAAGACGGACTGGGTTCATTAATCTTCGTATAGCAACCGGTCTAGGAGAAGAAAGCCAGCAGTGCCCCCCTTAAAAATGACCTTCGTAGCATACTGATTGTTGTGAGGGATTGGATAAATACAAACCTGCCACAGCTCCTTTGAGTTGAGATGTTACATAATTCATAGGTAGCCTATGAATTATATAAGTATGTAGTATAAATTTTGAATCAGAGTTCGATCGAAAATTCAAATCGGAGGGAGTTAAGTGGATAATTACTGTTTTCATGATTGACATGTGGTGACATCCGCTTGACCCCCTGAAAAACGCACCAGTAGAAGCGTGTGACAGTTTTTAGTTGGTTGCGACCAGTTGCTCATCGAGAGACGTTCTTTCGAGATGTCGCTTCTCAATCCCCGAAGATTTGAGCTCGGCTTGTTTTGATAAAAGATGAATATAAAAACAATAAAGCCTTGCTTTATTAATAGACAGACAAGAAATGCACGACACCAAGCCCAAACCAGAAAGAAGAAATCAAACCAGAGATAATAGCCCTGATAAAATGACCGACGAAGCAGACAAGAGAACAGAAGTAAGAACCAATCTATCATCCCCCTCATTATCGTCTCTACTCTCTCTCTCTCTCTCTGCTCTCTCTCTCTCTCTCGCCAATTATATACTCGATATGTTAAACGGGTTCATAACACAATTTCCTTCTCTTAGATCAATTGCTCTACCAAGGCTAGTAGAATGCGGTAATTTTTGTCTTAATTTTAAGCGACAGAAAACCTTTTAACATCGTTGTATCACTGCAGCTAGGCTAATATTAGAAGCTGACAAACGAGCTGATGTTTGTGTGTGCGTGTGAAAGAGACAGAGAAGGGAGAGAGAGAGAGAGAGAGAGAGAGAGGAGAGAGAGAGGAGAGAGAGTGTGTAAGAAACTGTTATATATATATACATATATATATATATATATATATATGAGAGAGAGAGAGGGGAAAAAAACAGAAAAAAACTGACCGAGAGAGAAAGAAGAGAAATTGTCTGAGAGAGAACGAAAAAGAAAACAATAGGTGAGAGTGAAAGAAAGAAAGTGTATGTGTGAGTGTGTGTGTGTGTGTGTGTGTGTGTGAGAGAGAGAGAGAGAGAGATAGAGATAGAGAGAGGTAGAGATAGATAGATAGATAGAGAGAGAGAGAGAGAGGGGGGGAATAGAACAAGATAAAAACTGGCAGAGAGAGAAATAAGAGAAACTGTCTGAGAGAGAACAAAAAAGAAAAAAAAATAGGTGAGAGTGAAAGAAAGAAAGTATGTGTGTGTGTGTGTGTGTGTGAGAGAGAGAGAGAGAGAGAGAGAGAGAGAGAGAGAGTGAGGGAGAGGGGGGGCAGACCCTTCAGACACCACAAGACTGATTCTTCCTTTGTCCCAAGTGCGGAAACGTCTGCGCTGCATAAGTTGGGTTGCAGAGCCAGTTTTAAGTATGTAAAAGATAGGCATACTATCCTCCCTCTTTTAGAACGCTGCAACCGAGGAACAATCTGACAACCTATAAAGACTGATTGGTACATAAATAAATTAAGAGATACTCAATTTTTATCTTGGCTCTCGTAGTACACAAAAGGGAGCAACGCACACTAAAAGAAAATGTATTTCAGAAATGGAAAAAGTTGTGCCGTGCGAAATCATATTTACAGAAATGTCTTCAGCTCATTCCTTCTCGAAGATATATTTTCCTTTGACATTTCTCTAGACAAGAACAGATATGTGCAGACAAGAATAGATGTATGTAGACTGATTTTGACACTCATTTAGTCACAAATAAGTAATACAGACGAAACCGTAATGTTTATTTTCCTCATATATATATATATATATATATATATATATATATATATACCAACTCCTCCGTACGAGCAGGATGTGACACACGGTCAATTTCTTAAGTGCAACAGGTTGAATTCAGAGTTTTCCCTCTCGTAGACTGGTTACCTAGCCAAGGTTACAGAGCCCATTCACTTCTTCTATTTACCCATAGCTGGGGAGAGAGAGAGAGAGAGAGAGAGAGAGAGAGAGAGAGAGAGAGAGAGAGAGAGAGTAGTTGGATGCATACCTTTCCCAAGTGCATTAGCACTATTCCCTCATATACGTTCTTTTTTTTTTACCTTTCCTTCCCCCCCCATATTTCTTATAACTCCAACCTACAAAAAAAGAGAACCACTTTGATTGGTTGATAAATTATTTTATTTATTTATTGATCTACTAGGAAATAAGAAGACGGAGTTAGAGTTCGGGTTAGGGTTAGGGTTAGGGGTCAGGATTAGGGTTAGGATAAGGGGTTAGGGTTAGGGTTAGGGTTTAGGGTTTTTAATGGGAAAATAATGGGTAGATTTATTAACAGACAAAATTCATTGTGAGTGCTTCCCCTTTTTTTTGGTTGGAGTTAGAGGAAATTACCTATATATATATATATTTAATTTAAAAAAGTTTTTTTGTGCCATGTGTTCAGTTGTTCTTCTACATTCTGAAGAACAAGTTCTGGATTATGCGTATACCATTTTTTTGTATGGCCAAAATTTAGTTTCTTGCACCATTTCCCGTGGATCAACTTTCCAACCCAGTCGTGCCTAGTATTATATTCTCGTTGTGCTCATTGGAAATGATACTAATTAATAATGTATTACCACAGAGTAAAGCTGGTTTAAATTCGAGTTTTACTTCTCCAAGACTGGTTCCCTAGCCAATGTTAAAGAACCCAGTCTGCCCTTCTATTTACCTATAAATGGAGGTAGAGTAGTTGCATTCATATCTCTAAAAAGGGTATTAGCATTATGGGAAATGCAAACAGCCTTATCCAGGATCGATGAGTCCATTTCCTACAATTCTAACCATTACAGCAAGCCCCTCCATGACGTCTCTACATATACATTTTTTATAGCCATGAATTTCCCACGCCTGAGTATTGTCTTATCTTTAGTATTAAATAACCCATGAAGTTTGATATCCCATTAAGTAAAGAAACCATGTTCTTTCAGATTAATTTTACTTTTCTTCATTTTTCATCTACTTTTCATTTATTAGCTGTTTTCCTTTATAAACCTTTCTATTGTATGATAGTAGGTAAGTGGCAGTACAGATGCTTTTGTGTGGGGTGCTGCTTCCAGGATTTGTTTAAGACACTACACGGCATATTTTTGTAGTTCTCACCTCTCATTTTCTAAAAAAATAAAATCCATACAGTAGTACTAATACGGCTACAGCTTGATAGATTCCTGTTTTATCAGGACAATCTGCTTCATCCTCGTTTACTAACCCACGGAGACTGAAATGCCATTAAAAACAAAAGTACTTTCTTTTATATTAATCCTACATTCTATCTATTTCTTATTTTCATTTTTCATCTGTTATTCATTTGTTGCATAATATTCATGGGTAGTGTATGAATTATGTATGTAAGAATAGCTAGAATTCGCTGAAGATTCAAAATCAGAGGGGGGTTAAACGGAAAGTTACCGTTAACCGTTATTGGCCCTTTACTTGACCCCCTCCGACTTCCCAAAATGAAAAGGCGTGTGAAAGGGAACTGGTTTATTAGTAGATCTCGGTAGTTAGTCAACGGAGCAGATGTTAGGATCTTCGCTTCCACTATGTTAACATCTCACTGCGCGGTTAGAGACCCTTTGGGGTTTGGGGTTTTTGATAAAAACTAACAAAAAAAACAACAAGGTATTGCTTAATTATTCAACAAGAAATGAGCACAGACGACCCAGCCCAGAAAGAAAAATCAGCCCAGAGAAAGGTGAACAAGTAAGAAAAATAAGCACCCATCTCATCTCCTGACCTTCACTCTACTTCCTCCCCATTATATACCCAATATGTAAAAGGGGTACATAACTCATTTTCATAATTCTTTTCTTTTTCTTCTTTCATAGTATTTATGCCTTCTTTTCAAACATTCTTTGAACGTCTGGCTGTATTTCGGTTTTCTTACTAAAAAAAAATCTCTATTCCAATTTCCTCGTCTTCCCATCCATATTTCATTGAGTTGTTTCTTTCACCCTTTTTTCCATAGCCATTCCAATGACTGTTTTGTGGCAAATGCAATGTGCAAACCTTTGAGAGCCACAAATATGGTAGGTGATCACGAATCAGCAACGACAAATCTTGTGAGACTTTATCAATGTCCGAAACTCGTGAACTTTTCAGAAACTCTGAGGATTTATTTCACCTACGAACTTTTATTAATGTGCAACAGCAAAAAATACAGCGGCGAATAGAGGAAAACTTGAAGGAAATAAATAATAAAAAAACGAGATTGTATAACTGAATAAATCACGATGCCTTTACATAAACATTCATAGGTATCGTGGAATTATACATACTAGCAGAACCTGTGGATATATCAACGTATGATAATTTAATTATTACAGTGTTTGGTATGTTTACTTAAGAGCTATTGAAATAGTTCAATGTGTAAAAAGTACAGTAATCTTGATTTAACTCTCACACTTTTTGGTTTATTTTCTTCTTTTCGTCTTTTCATTATGTTCAATTTATTAAGTATCTGGCCGCCACCCTTGACCAGTTGTAAAGAACTTAAAGTAAATAAGTAAGTCCCGAGTTATAGAATCCTTTGGAAAGTGAATAAGTCCTGTGATATAGAATCCTTTGGTAAGTGAATAAGTCCTGTGATATACAATCCTTTGGTAAGTCAATAAGTCCTTTGGTCCGTCGCCCAAGAAGATCCAAGTAGTAGTGAGCTAAGATTAGAATCAGCCAGTATAAATAATAATATCAGCAGCAGAGCACTGCCAGTGATTGGACAATAGGTTGGTCACATGTTTATCGCCGAGTCTATTAATACAAGTAGGCATTTACCACACGCCTTATATACTAAAACGCCAACACAATTGAAACAGATTAATGCTATTGCTTCCTTGCGCTTACCCTTCTCACTATCATTTCCCTACTCCATGTCTTTCTTATTATACTTTTTCTGTATAGCATCTTCTTTTTCCTCAATTCATTAATTATGATAAAAATGGACGGTCCATCTTTTACTTTTAGATTATTATTGATTTTTATTATCTTTAAATAAATTTATCTATAAATAAATAAATTTCAGACATGATATCCCGAGTGTGTTGAACTGTGACAGATCAGGTACAATTCATTGTTGAACGTTATTCACTTCTTGGTTGACTAGAGAACTTTTCGTTAGTGATTTAATATCAAAGCCACCGTTGTAGAAGTACCGTAGTAGTACTATTCAACCCATAACTGGGGGATGAAGAGATTCATATATTTTCCAAGGACATTAGTCCATAACTGATCGCAATTGATTTTCAATTGGATCTCTGCTGGTTTGTATTCAGGGATCCATGACATAGCATAATCAAGTGTAGTCAACGAAGGGATCAGCTTATCAAAGAATTGACTAACATATATGCCTGACTTAAATATCTTCAGGAAATTGGACAGAACTTAAGAGAAGAACTCGTCAGATGATTCAACGCAATCTTTAAGAGTTGTGGCTGGTCAGTCGCAGAGAATGGTATCGCATACATTTGAAAATATTAAAGCATTTGTACGCAACTTTGAAGCAATTACCCCATCTAAGGAACATCACACAGAATATTAAAAATAGTGAGATGAATATTGAGTAATAAGTTTTCATTATAGGCATTCTTTGGATTTAAAGCGCAACCATTTTAATGGTCGTCTCGTATATTTCTGCTCTTATTAAGAACTCTTACTACAAGATATGATGGTAGTTGATGGTAATGATGGTACCTTGACTTATGAGTTTAATTCGTTCAGTTCGGAACTGAATTTCCTCGTATATCGAATAAATTCCCCCCCAATGAAATTAACTGAAATACCATTAATCCGTACCAGACACACTATATATATTTTTTACGTTTTTTTTTCTATTAGAAATATTTTATTGTATTGTATAAATACATAATAAAATATAATTTAAGGAATTATACGTTGTAATATGTTTTGCTGCTTGTTTTTTTTAAATAAAACATAAACATTCTTTATAAATAACATTTTTGGGGCGTAATAAATTTGGAAACTTTAATATTTTTATTGAATTTATTAACATAAGTGTGCGTGAAGTGTATTTTTAAAGTTCTAATTGTTTAATGAGTCATTCAAACAATGGACCATATACAGCTCTAAATTGTATAAAGATTCTTCGTTCTGTATCTTCTCTCAAATATCATTTCAGCTACCGTAATTATTTGTTTATAACATATATAAGACATTTAAATTTGGACCATGACATTCTTTTTAAAAATTAGCGCGTATAATACGCACTGATATTTCAGAATATCTACCATCTAAATTTAGCAAGAAAAACAAAGAAAAGGAAAAGGAAGAAATAAACCTCATAAGAAAAACTTATAAGTTTGGGTAATCGTAAGACTCAGTAAATATGTGAATAAAAGTTGTTAGACATTAGAATTATTAATGATTTCTCAGAATATTTCGCATTAAAAACAATAAGATAGGTTTCCGATTTTAACATCGACAAACGACTATAGCCAAACATTGAAGTAAACCTATTGGCCATTTTAGGTTAATGATTTACTGTCAGGGAAAAGCATACAAACAAATGTATGTCTGCATGAAGACCTGATTCATCTATATCAATAAAAGTTTCTAATTTATATATGAAATTAAAACGCTGAGAAGAATTTAATCAATTATGTCTTGTCTAGACAAAATTGAAGTTCGAAAGAAATCAAAAAGTCAGGAAAAAAACACAAGAAAAAAAAGTAAAAAAAAAAAAAAAAAAAAAAAAAAAAGAAAAAAACTGTCTAACTTATTTTGAAAGAAACTGTTGGTGAATCATTCACTCCAACTTTATATTCGTAAGAAGCGGACATTGTAAAGATCTGACCTTTTTCAGTGCATCTCAAACAAAGGCTTCGTTAAAATCACGAGTTCCTGCCATCTCGTACTGAGGCCATTTTATTTCTGGTGTGACAAATAGCAATTAAGAAAAGAAATGGGATTCTCCTTTTATTTTTTAATTAGGGAAAGATGTTCTTTCAGATTACGTATGGCTTTTACAGTTCTTAAGATGGTATTTTTTATTGAGCAAATAACGTGAAAAAAGATTCCGTTATTTTTTTTTTATACTTTCACTCGGAATTTCAAGGACTAGTTATTTTCTTTTTGTAATTAGAAAAAAAAAGGAAAGGGAATTTTGTCCTTGGAAGTTTTGCTTAAGCATTCCAGTTTGAATTTACCCAACCCATCCACTTCGACAGGATGCAATATGAAAAAATTTGTGAAATAGATCATCAATTCGGCCTGAGCCAATTCTAGTAGTGACACCTTCAAGCGGAGTCTAACAGGTTTGAATTCAGTGTTTTCCTTCTCCTAGACTGGTTGCCTAACCAAGGTTAAAGAGCCTAGTCTACCTTATTATTTACACGTAGCTGGAGGGAGAGTAGCTGATTTCATACATTTCCCAAGTGTATTAACGCTATATAGATTTTGACCTCTGGTCAACGAGTCCATTTCCTATGACCCTAATCATTAAATCCCAGCCACTAACTCATTACACCACGGCGTATCAGTTGATTTTCAATTGGATCTTTGCTGGTTTGAATTCAATGTTTTCTTTCTCTTAGATTGTTTGCTTTACCAAGACAAAAGAACCCAATCCGCCTATTTACCGATGGCTCGTAGGAGAAGATATGAATTCATGGCTTTTCCAAGCGAATTAGAACGAATTAAAATGCAAACAACCTCGTCCAGGATTTGAATCCCTCATTATGGAGCTATTCTTCACTGATTCTGCAGGTGAATTCAATTTTCTGTTCCATGTTCAGTGTCTTGATGTCACTTTATTCAAATCTAACATCATTGTATTAACTCTTCATAATTGAGCTTTTGTACACTGATGTTCCAGGTGAAATCCATATAAATGTCACGCTCAGTGTCTTAATGACGTCCTCGCGTCAGTCTCATTCAAATCATACATCACTAAATTAACGCCATATCGCTGGGCCTGTTTTCATTGACGGAGATCCCCCTCTGATCAGTTGGCTGGTTGCATCAAACCTTAGTGCCTATATGATTGTCCCAACCCTTATGGCAAGCCCCCAACCCTTTTGATCATATATGTCCTAGAAAGTGGTAACTGAGGGTCTTAATGTCCTGAGTATGACGTTTAACTACATGTAATGGTGAATTTGAAATTTTAGAGCATTTGGGAGTGTGGAGTTTCCCTTCATTACCATCACTTCCAAGTGCACACTGACCCGGAGTGGTGAATATAACAAAGGATTACACGACGATGCTAAATTTTCATCTGGCATTTCTACAATGCGACTAAAAATCCAACAAAGTTTGGTGGTATTATAAAGTACTGCTGGGTTACTGGTAATGATTCGTTCCCTCCAAAACTATGCCCAATACCCGATTTATCATCTGATGAATGGATTGTCGATCCCTTTTCCTATAACAGTAACTTTTGTCAAGTGCACCTCCAAAAACAAAAAGTACTGTCGGCTGGGGCTGAAGAATACACAAAATGCACCCCTACAGAGGGGGTAATATCCCCCAATGTGACCGTTTTTTGCCCATTGGTGCCGATCCGTGACGCCTAATGTCGGAATTCTGGTGGCTGAGTAATTCATGACATGCAACACTCCACTCTTGCTCTTACTTAGACTAGAAGGTCGGTCAGAGATCTCCTCTGATCAATTGGTTGGTCGTATCAAACCCTAACACCTATATTATTGACCCTACCCTCCTGCCCTTATGGGAAGCCCCGAACCCTTTTTATCATATATATGATAGAAAGCTATGGTTAAGTGTCTAAGTGTCCTGAATATGACGTTAAACTGCATGTAATGGTGGAGTTCAAATTCTGGGGCACTGAGGAGTGTGGAGTTTCCCTTCATTGCAATTACTCCCAGGTGAAAATAGGAAGTAAAGAAAAAATACAGTTATTTCTTCTTGTTAATGGATTTCTATTAAGATTTATCCCCGAGATTTTTGCTCATATTCATTAAGATTAAACCAAACAATAAGAAATCAGTAATATTTAGCACATATTTATCAAAATCAAATTTTTATTATCAATATGCAAATTAGCCTCCCCGTTCACACTGTAAACCATAATTTTGTTGTATATATACATATTGCATATTATTAGTATATAAATATGGTCAACAGTATTAATAATGTAAAAAATGTATTAATATTTGAGGTTTAAATAAAAATAAAATCATGAAGAATGTGATGTAAATAACTAAGGGAATTCTGACTTGGGTAGTGATATAGTTTCGATTATAGCAGACATACACATTATCTCTATTATTAATAGAGATAAAAAGGGGACTTTCTACCTTCTCTTCTTGGTTGCTTTTCATATTGGAAATACGCTCTTTCATTCTCTTAATTTCTGATTCAGGTTTACTTTTTGCTTCTATATAAGGATACATGAATGTAAGTTTAGAATTATTGTCATTAAGTACTGGTGAGGATAAAATATATTATGTGTATTATGTTACACATTAGATTACATTCCCCCTTTATATCCTGTGGAGGCGCACATGGTGCAATGGTTACCGTTGTATTAAATGGGCATGGTGAGATGAGTTTACATTCTGGACGAAGCTGTTTGTATTTATTTCTAGGAGAAGGAAAACTCTGAATTTAAGCCTGTTAAACTCTGCTTAAGAAAGTGACCTGTTTTCACATCCTACTTATGCGGAGTGGTTAGTAAATATGTAAGTATATCATCTAGTGAACCCTTGTGTCTCAGGGTACACCCTCATACTTGTCTCCAGGAGACAACTTCATCTTTTTATCAAGCAAAATGACTATAAATTCTCCATCATGTAGCTGTTATCGTTATCCTTCCTAATGTCTGATATTTCAAGCATCATGGGAAAGAAATGTTGCATTGACCTACCGTACTTATATGATATTATGTAGAATTTCCCTTTAGCAGACTTAATTAACTAAAAGGATTTTTTTTCTAAATTCGTGATAGACTTGATTCCGCTTTGCTCAGTAACGGGGCTTTTATCATTTATCTAATTTTATTTTGCTTACTGATGATGTTTCAGTAATTTTAATGTAGTCAGAAATATATCTTTATCATCAATTTTACTTGTACATCGGCAGCCTGTCCAACTAAAAATTAAATTAAATGGTACCTTGTCTTACGAAAAAGTTAAAGGGGTACCTTGTCTTATGAAAAAATTAGTGGTACCTTGTCTTACGAAATTAAGTGTCACCTTGTCTTACGAAATTAAATGGTACCTTGTCTTACGAAAAATTAAAGTGGTCCTTTTTCTTACGAAAAATAAGTGGTACCTTGTCTTACGAAATTAAATGGTACCTTGTCTTACAAAAAATTAAAGTGGTACATTGACTTACAAAAAATTAAAGTGGTACTTTTCTTAAGAAATTAAGTGGTACCTTGTCTTACGAAAAATTATATTTCCAAATTTATCAGAAAAAAATATTATTTTGAAAAATAGACATTAAAACGTATTACAGCAAATAATTTATAACATACTATTTTATTATGCACAATTGAATCGGGCGTAAGATGTTCCGTTCCACTAATTAATTTGATTTTATTGGTAAAATATAGAATCCACCAGGCTTTAGAGTTTAGGTCGTGGACTAATCTTTTCTATTTGTACTGTGTAACGATAAAATCTATCGCAAGTTACTTAGAAAAGTAATAGACATTGCAAAATAAGTTCCATGACTTGGACAAATGCCATGCAGGATCCAATAAGTTAACCCGAACACATCATGGTCACAAGATCATTTGATTTAATTTGAATGTCAGTAAAATTTAAAAAAATCAGTTCTCATTACATTTTCCCTGTCCATGCCAGTCATCGATTTCCAGTGTATGTTAAAGCCAGAAATTTGAATATTTACTTTCGAAATATGTTGGTCCATCTGCTTGGTAACACTGACGCAACACAATCTTTTAACCTCATCTCCATTTCCGCATTGTCAGAGGAATTAGAATATGCTGCCTTTATCCTCTGAGCTAGGCCAAACCCCCATAAAAGAAGAGTCCTAGATGTGCCGTTAAACCGCATATTTTTTAAAGCTTCTCAATGCCATTTTGCAATTGTTATTTTCAAGTATTTCCCGAGATAACGAAACTTAGCAGTGGGTAATTCCATGTTAAATCATTAACAAAAGTATAATTGCCCTCTTCAATTTTTCTAAATTCTTTTTCCAGGTGTTGACTATGTTGACATTAGACATTAACAAGCTCTAGAATACATTTTACAGATAAAAATACATTACAAAATGTCGCCATTTTGCGCCAAACCCACCAAATTTGGAGAGCTAAAGATATATACAACTCTGCCAATTTTTAGAATTGAGAGCTCAAATTTTGGGGATTTGCTAACTTTATCATAGTCCACAATTGGACAAAATTTCAGAAAAATTGAAGGGGTGGTTGACATGGCCTGAATAATTTGACACGGAATTACCCCAGTATCATCAAACCGTTAAATAATTTTTTCTGAAATTCTGTCTAATTGTGGACTATGATAATCTTTCTTGACTTTTCATTTGAACGTGACTTTTAGGTGTTATATATTGTGCAAACGGAAATATGAATTTCCGGTTTTATTAAACAAAGAAATATAACTGCCCGTTATCAGATCAAGAGATAAAAATGCGTAGGAGTAGCTATGAATATAAAAGAACCGAGGGCTCGAGACAGGTTAGTCGTCAGTCAGCCCAGGAGGCAGTCAGTCGGAGAGTGAGTGAGATGATCGGGGTCAGTAATCGGGAGAGTCGGTGCGAGTTAGTTGGCCGAGCGGGATCTCGTGTAGTTGGTGTTGGAAAAGCTAGCCTTAATATTTACCAACTGAAAAAGCTTGTCACCCGGAAATTTAATCGAAGGACCGAAAGTCTAAAGACTGAATATATTAATTAAACTGACCCTCTCTCTCGAAGTTAAGAAGCTTGAATTTATTTCAATAAACTTCTGGAGGATAACTTTGGTGCTATTGTCATCCCTTACAACGAAGATAAAACTATTGCAATTTAGTAACGTGACGACGCCGCTACGTTACATAGGATGTCGACATCAATACTCTAACAGTAAGATCGGGTAATCACAAGAGTAAAAATGTTCTTGAAACTTGAAATTAGTGAAATAGATCTCTAATTAGGACTGACGCTATTTTAATAGTAATCCCCTCAAGTGGGGTTTAACAGGTTTGAATTCAGAGTTTTCCTTCTCCAAGACTGTTTGCCTAACCAAGTTTAGAGAGCCCAGTCTGCCCTTCTATTTACCCATAGCTGAAGTGAGAGTAGTTAGATTCATACCTTTCCAAAGGGTATTAGGGCTATGTAAGTTTGACAAGAAACAAATGAAGAAGGCCTGATGGTACATCGGCCGGAATTTTGTGTATATAAAGAAGGAGATAACAGTAAAAAATTTAAATAATACTATATATATATGGCCCGGTTGTTATGAACTCTGACTGATGAAAATTCGGTCGGGTTTCGATACCGGCTGGGGTAGCCTTCTATGTCTAGCCACACCAAGGAGACGTGATACGTCAAAACACGGTGTCTGTGTATGAGTGTATATATATATATATATATATATATATATATATATATATATATATTACAATGTATATATATGTATATGTATATATTACAATGTATATATATATATATATTACATAGTAATATACAAAAATAAATAACATAAATTCAGAGAAAACAGTAATATATATATATATATATATATATATATATATATATATTACAATGTTTATATATATACATATTACAATGTATATATATATATATATATATATACACATCTCTCTCTCTCTCTCTCTCTCTCTATATATATATATATATATATATATATATATATATATATATATATATATATATTACAATGTAATATATGAAAATAAGTAACATAAATTCAGAGAAAAGAGTAAGGTCGGGTAATCACATTAGAATAGGTATTCAAACAATGATGGAGGAAAAACAGCAAGCAAAACAAATGCCTTTCCAGATGTGCTTGGTCCAAATACAATTAGGAGTAAAAGAAACAATATACGTGAATGGCTTCCAAAATATGCATGAAATAGGGTGTGTTTTTTTCTCCAAATATTTTACGGTATCTAGTATATTTACAGAGCATTATATTTTTTGAAGTATTAAAATATTGGTTTTGTTTGATGTCTTTTTATATATACAATAAGCTGTACAACACTCTATTGATTTAAGTGCAACAAATGTGGTTTGTGTCTTTATATCTTACGTGCTGTCGAGTTTAGAAGTACGTATTTTCCTGACCTAGACCAGGTCGGATTAATGCAATGATTTTTTAACGTGAAGAGCCACAGACAGACCGAAACTCATGCAGAAGCCACTGCCAAAAGTGCGAGATCCCTTTGGCATACACCTTTTAGGGCGTCTCAGGCACCAGGAATTAAAAACCCAACCCTGCCCCTTTAGGCGAGGGCAGGCGCTGCCTGGAGGGACCAACTCCTGGGATTACGTGGTTGATTTTACCATTACTTAGAGACTTAGAAGTAGAAACTCCTGAATATATGCGTTAGTATATCAATGATTTTATATATAATTAACTTAGATTAATTAAGACCTCAACTTAATAAAGGCAAAACTTTTATTGAAAATTGAACTCGCATTCTTTCCGTTGAATGTACTGCTCAGATATTAACACTATTTTGATTTTCACCGGGGACTTATAGAAAACTAATTACAGTGTTTCAAAAGATTTCATTTTTAAATGTACCGGATGTTTAAGAAAAATTAAGAATTATACATATTTTTCAGTGAAATTATTAACATGATCTTATCTGAAGGTCGCTCGTACTTTGAATTTTAACTCACAAAACAGAGCAAACAATTGACCGAATGACAGCTTGTAACTCGTAAAAGTCATATGTTGGGTCACTGGTAAGTCAAGGCTTTACTGTATAACAGACCTTTGGTTATTCGGACAATATGGAGTCGTGTGTTATAAGATGAAAGGATGCTCCCTTTTATGTCTGCTAAGGATGGACGCTTTTTGTCCCAAACTGCTTTTAAACGCTTTATCTGTTGACAGCATGCATTGGCTGACATTGTATAATTATTGTTTAATAGCTCATTATAAACGATTCCTTGCAAACACCATCATACACTCAGAGCAATCTTCCCTTGATGCCTGCCTGTTATTGACTGTCAAGGAGGTTTTTTTTTTACTCCGCGACTACGTCAGTGATCCGTTCGCTTAAGATTTTGGTAAATGATCCCGTTCTTGTCTCATTAATGACTGACCAAAAAAATCATTTGACGATTATAGGCAATTGACACGATGCGCTTGGATTGTAATAGTTATCGCCGTAAAAAGTGGACTCGTCGACTAGAGTTCAAATCCAGGACGAGACTGTTTGCATTTCCCATAATGCTAACAAACTGTAAAGTATGCGTCCAGCTATTCCCCCTCTAGCTATTGTTAAATTGTAGGGAATACTGGGCTCTTTGACCTTGGTACGCTAACCGATCTAGAAGAAGTAAAACTGAATTCCGACCTGTTAAAATTTGCTTAAAGAATTGACATTGTGTCACAGTCACACTTTGCTGCAGAGTTCCAAGTTGATCTACTCATGCGCTGAGTTGGCGTGGGCTGGTATTGAACCGTCGACCTTGTGGTTCCGATGCGGATGCACTACCGACTGAGCTAATCCGGTCTTTCTTACCTAATATTTTATTTCATTTTATTTTCAAAAATACCCATGTGATCCACAGATAATCCTTGTATCTGCTTGCATAAGCAGTTTTAAATATAAACGGAAAGCTTATAAGTATTGTTGTTTTTGCTTATGTACGAAACGATACCTGAATCCATTGGGCTTTCGATTTATCAAAAAGTGATATATATATATATATATATATATATATATATATATATAATTTGGCAGTATTTCTTCTTTAAGGCATATATTATTGTACAATGCAGCCATATTTTGTCTGCAAATTTTGTTCCCTGTCTCTTCAAGGAAAATTACCCATGGCAAATATATCAGCCGATTTTCGCCAGATATAATTAGATCAATCCGGCAATTTGAAAGGACAAGGAACAAAATTTGCAGTCCAAAAATGGTTATTGTTCAATAATAAATATATATATATATATATATATATATATATATATATATATATAGTTTTTCTATCTTTTTCAAAGCATTTCCTTTAAGGAAAAAATAGGCTAGGTGGGAACTATACAATAGTGTTTCATGGTATCTTGAACAAGTCTTAGAAGTACCAACGCATAGAAAAGTTGCAGTGTGGCCACTTACCTCCTATCGCAGAAACCAACAAAATAAGACGAACATGCTGGAAACTGCAGGAGAAATATAGGAAGAACTCATAATGTACGACAGCATCAATCAACTCTGCGTGGATTCTAATTAGTATTTCAAAGTTATCTTTATTGTATCAAGATGTAGATGATGACTGTACAAGTTATCTCCCCTGATATTGTACACGCAATGCAATAAACAACGTCGCAGTGGGATTCCAACTAACGTCCAGTTGGCAGACGAATGAGACAAACTGTAGCAAAAATACAGTCCCTGCATACTTGGAAGAATAATGCAAAATGATGGGTATTTATGGATCAAAGTGTCTACACTGAAAACCAGCAGCCAATCAGAATCCAGGGGATGAGCTTGTCAAAAGTACATAGTGGAACAACAGAAACCTGTTTATGGACCACCTAATCACACTCTGATGCTCAGATCAGATTCAACTCGCAATAGGGCTGAATAGTGACGGGCTAATATAACATTTTTTAAAAATAACAGATAACATTCAGCGCAATTAAAGACGCCTCATAATTATCATTTAAAAGCAAAAAGGAGGGGAAACTGTTTTATTTTCTAAGAGTGATATATATATATATATATATATATATATATATATATATATATATATAGTTCTTTTTTTGAACATCTCGGAAATTCTCCGTATTTCAACCGATTTCATTTAAAACAATAAGGATTGACTTTGACGAAAGCTGCTATTTCTTTATATACTAAAAATTTCTGTAGTTCTTTCTATTATTGTTATTTTATTTTATTTTGTATTTAAAATAATAATAGATAGAATACATGTATGCATGGTTAAACTCCTGGACGAAACACGTCGGTAAAATGAAATAAAATAAACCCTATTTTATCCATTCAACATTTTCTTTCCTTTATTTTCGCTTCCATTTTCAACTTACACACACACACACACACACATACACACACACACACACACACACACACATATATATATATATATATATACATATATATATATAGAGAGAGAGAGAGAGAGAGAACTTGTTAGTAATATGTAGATATTAAAGCAAAAGGTTAGATTAGTGCATAAATATAATGAAATCTACAAATATGTACATGTATAAGCATATATTTTATATTCCTATCGACTTAACAATATCTACTGTCCATTTATAAGTGTGTGTGATCAGAAAGTATGTTTGATATTCAATATTTGTTTTTCTATCGATCCATTATACTTAAAAGAGACGGGGCGAATATGATAAGGCTCCCATTCAGCTATGATTGCGTTATATAATCATGTAATCGCTGTAACTTATGACATTTAAAGCCAGGGAAATTATATATATGTGTGTGGGTACGTGTGTGTGTGAGAGTGTGTGTCACACATTCTGTTCTATAACTAGTTATTAGACTGAATATATATAACTAGCGCTTTCTCACACATATACATATATATATATATATATATATATATACCAAATAATGCACTCACACACATATACACACAAACACATATATATGCACACACAGACATATATATATATATATATATGCACACACTTATATATGCACACAATTATATATGCACACAGACACACAGACACACACACACACGCATACACACATATATATATATGCACACTCACACACACACATACATATATGCACACATATATATGCACACATACACACGCCTGCACGCGCACACACACACACACACACACACACACATATATATATATATATTTAATTTACTATTTGACTTTTAATCATTTCCGGTTATATAACTTGAAAAGCACCGACGAAAGGGCCCTAGTTTTATATCAATAAAACAACTTGTCCCACTCTATTCCTCCATTCTGTCTCCCACTCATTATCATTGTGTAGATCGCTATACATGATAGCCTTAAATATATTATATAGATTTGCCGGCGCCCAATATATATATATATATATATATATATATAAATGCACACACATATATACAAGCGTACGCACACAGACACATATATATAAACACGCACATATACGCAAATAAACACATCCATATGTATACAGATCAGTTGATGTTTATATTAAAACAGAGGAAAATACATAATTCAACGCCCCACACAAGTTCTTAGTGACCTCTGGTTAAGTGTAAACCTTTTTATTAAGAGAATGTGTAAATCATACTCAAACGCACTGAACTTTATCTTGTCTAATTTTTCTTAAATTCACGGTTCTCTCAATTTTCCCCTCATCACTTGTACTTTGAAAAATACAATTAAGTTATATCCGGTTAATATTGACGCCTGCGCAGTCACGCATCTATCGAGATGCGCAACCATACATTTAATAATCCATAGGTTGTTGTCTTGATAAGAGGTTTGCTAAAAGATCTTGTACTGATTCACCCTTCTTCAAACAGTGAGAAGTTGGTGATAAATACTGTCATCCATTTGATTATGACTAATTAATCATTAAATATTAATTGGAAGAGAGAGAGAGAGAGAGAGAGAGAGAGAGAGAGAGAGAGAGAGAGAGAGAGAGAGAGAGAGAGAGAGAGAGAAAAGGGGGTGCGATTAAGGAAAGAAAATAAAATTAAACAGAGTGGAGGAGGGTTGGAAAGAAATCAAAATGGAAAGTGATGAAAAAGGAGAGAGAAAAATACGAGGGAAGACAAATTGAGATATAGCGAGAAGAATTAAATTTAGAGAACATTATGAGGGGCGTTTGAAAGAGAGATGTAGCAAGAAAGGAGTCATCAAGAGAGAGAGGGCGAATACGCAGAGTACTCCATAGAGGGAGAAAGAGGGGGGAAATACACGGAGCACTCCAGAGAGAGAGAGAGAGAGAGAGAGAGAGAGAGAGAGAGAGAGAGAGAGAGAGAGAGAAATAGATTGAGCATCCAGAGAGAGACAGGCAGAGAAGAGAGAGAGAGACAGACAGACAGACAGACAGAGAGAAAGACAGAGAGAACTCAGAGAGAGACGGAAAAAGAGAGTGAATACACAGAGAGACTAGAGAGAGATAGAGATAGATAGATAGAAGAGAGAAGAGAGAGAGAGGAAAGAGAGGGAGAGAGGAGGAGGAGAGAGGAAAGAGAAGAGAGAAATACAGAGAGAGAGAGAGAGAGAGAGAAGAGAGAGAGAGAGAGAGAGAGAGAGAGAGAGAGAGAGTACAGAGCAGATATCACTGATAATTCCAGAGAGAGTGATTCACGGAGTTCCAGAAAATATAAACAGAAACATCCAGAAAGGGTAAATAAACGAAAGAGAGTATCTAGGGAGAAAGGAGATGGGATACAGAGAAATGTATACAAATATTAAAAAGAAGAAAGAAAGAAAGAAAGAACGTGTCAGAGAAGAGCAAGACGAGATAAAGAAAGAGTAATAAACAAAAGTTAATGCAAATAGGCTGAAAGTGGAGAAACAGAAAAAGGAAAGAGAATGCATAAATTAGCAATGGACCAATCAAAGAAATGCTAATTCAAAAGAATAACGCTGTACGATTCTACGGGAAGTTAACGCTTCACCGGCTAAAGAAACCATCTGACGAAAGTTCGTTTGTGCGCAAAAGGCTCGACGCACTCTTTCCGGTTGAGTTTAGTAAATTAATTATATTATCTAACTAGCCGGAATGACTCCCGCTTAAACTAAAAACTTCAATTCGGATTCACTTTTGCCCACGTCGTGGGTATAAATAAAGCCCAAATCTGTCTTTTACCTCAATACCGGAGTCACAAGGGATCAAAACGTTCAAACAGCTGACACACTTGCTCACCCACTTGCCAAGCCATCTTTTTCTGCACCGACCAAACTCACTTTGTTAGCAGACAACTTGGAGACAACTTTCAACCGTAAGAATGCTAATCTCTCCACAACATAAACTATTATATGAATAGAATGGGTTCTGAGTAATTAGTGAACTTTGAAATATCCCGTCATTCAGGTAAAAATTACGAAGCAGATTTGGTACAGATGTGGGAGGAATCTGGTAGGCAAAGAGTTAAATCATTCTGTATGATATCTGAAGATATTAAAATAATACAGTTTATTTGTTTTTAATTCCAGGTTTTTTTTTATTTTTCCTGTAGTTCTTTGTTTGTTTTAGTTTCTTTATTTAATAGCATATCAATCTTCGTGTGTCCTTCAATGCCAGCTCCATCCTTGTAGAAAGAACAGTAGTGGATACCTTTCCCAACGGTAATAACCCGAAAGTGAATGTATTAACGTGACTGGAGTTTGAACTCGCTTACAATGATGTCGCAGTCCAACACGTTAGCCACTACGCCACAGGGCATACTGCTGTAGGAATTGAATTCATTAAGAATGAAAAAAAACAAAATACAAATTCTACCCCATCACCCAAAAGGCTGCTATGTGCTGTCGGTATAATCTAATGAAGATTGAAAAAACATAAATTGTAAATAAAAGTAGAAACACAATTTTTGGGATGACGTAAGAAAGGCTAAATGTCGTTCTCTGATTGTTCGATGGATGTTCAGCAGGCGGAGAGTGAGAGAAAGAGTGAGTGATGAGCTGACAGACTGGACTGAGTGTCTGAAGAGAAAAGGGGTGTCTGTTCTCCAAAGCATTTTTACTTTATAATTTTTTATTTATAAATGAGAAAAAACAAGAACGTCTTGTATTTGTTATTAAAAACTATCAGTAGCATAAGACAAGATATCTCAAAATATTCCAAACTAATTTCCAGACTCGTAGAACATTTGTATATCTCTTTTTTAATAAAAGGTTCGAGTTATAACAATTTTTCATAGTTTCCCCTCCTTTAACTAGTTTATGTAGATACTGCTGTGTTGTTATGAAAGTATATATTGTAAATATTATTTTTTTAAAAAGAAAAGGAACTATTTTCAATCATACATATATGTATTACGACGTACTTCAGTAATATATATATAGTAATACGTGTATACCAATATGTAGTCAACATGTTAAGGTAGTGGTATAAGAGCAGTCTCCCTTGTCTGATGGTGATCTCTGCATCAAGAGCCCCTTTTTGGTCACGTGACGCAGGAATACAAGAAGATCACCCTCTTTGGTCGAAGCTACTGGACAAGTGCGGACGTGCTTCCCACCTGTCTCCAGCGCACACATGGTGCGTGCCAGACAGGACAGACTCTACATTCAGTAAGTGGTTTCCACCTATTTTGCCTCTATTAACACCTATGTATGTTTGGACACTTGTGACATTATATAGCCTGTGGAACTTCGTTCCCCTATATATGTTATAATAAAAGATGTATAAATGTAACTAACGCATTTGTTGTTTTCCTAACTGAAGTATTCCGCATTGGGTACTTTTCCTTTAAATAACCTAATGCTTTATAAGAACCAGAGTTAACACTCTGTGAACCTCTTATAGTGGTATCAGTTGTGGAGATTACGTTAGACAGAGAAAGAAAAGCACGAAGCTAATCTTAACGTCCACAGGATTGTTCATGCATTAAAAAACGAAGAGGATGTGATAAAATATAGAATAGATAGAATGGAATATGATTGATTGATTTAACGGATGTCAGTCGGTTTGAGGTTATTTCATGTCCACAAGTTAGGGAGTTGGGTACATCATACCTTTTATGTTTACATTTTTGAGTAGCTTTATGAGAGGAATAAAATAGTAAGTAATAGAAAACAAAATGATGAAAATACCTAATTTCAGAACTTCACAAAGCAAAATGAAAACATGTATAAAATAAAAATAAATAAATTGAATGAAATAGAAATAAAATAATAAAAATTAAAAAAATCTTAAAAGCAAGAAGAAAATGAAAAAAAATATTGAGAAAGCCTTGAGTAAAGAATAAATCAAAACAGAACACACATACACACACACAAACACACACACACCACACACTATCTCTCTCTCTCTCTCTCTCTCTCTCTCTCTCCTCTCTCTCTCTCACACACACACACAAACACTACACGCACACACACACACTGTTTTTTTTAAAAAAGTTCGAACTTTAAGCACTGATCGCTGAAGTTGTTGTATGCTTCCTAGAAACATAAAACCCGTCACACATACATATTACGCGCTACAAATGGTGCGCATAGTGTAATGGCTACAGTCGTAGGAAATTGACTGGTAGACCAGAGTCCAAATCCTAGACGAGGCTGTCTGCATTTCACATAGCGCTAATACCCTTGGGAAAGGTATGCATCCACCTGCTCTGTCTCCACCTTTGGGTAAATAGCAGGGCATCCTGGGCTCTTTAACATTGGTTAGGCAACCAGTCTAGGAGAAGAACAACTCTGAATTCAATCCTGTTAAACTCCGCCTAAAAATTACCTTGTGTCACATCCTGCTCTTGTGAAGGGGTTGGTAAATATGCATATTATGCGCTACCATAATATTCAAGAAATTTTACGGTGTAAAAAGTAACGTCGAATCAGGGTTCTTGTATATGCCAGAGTGGCACATATCTGTTTAACATACGTTTTGCAAGCACAGTTCAAATTCATCGAGTATCTTGTGTATATACATGTGTGCGCGTGTATGTGTGTGTGTTTAGATGGGGGTTTGTGTGTTTGTGTGCATGCGTGTAAAAAGAAAGAGTGGAAGTGGCGCGGATAGACACATTGTGCATCTATGCGGATTAAGATGGAGAGAAATAAGAATCACAGAAATGAAAGAAAGAGAAAATGGTAAAAGAAAAAGACAAAGAAAAACCCAAAACAACAACACCCAAATCAGCAAAATAAACGGAAGAATAATTAATGAAATCTGTTAGGTATTAATTGATTTCGACAATATTAGTAATTAATCACACTATGATAGTTTTCACGTATTACATTTTTCGACTAGCATAAAAAATACATCGGCAAATTAACATTAACCGTAAAATAAAAAAATAAAAAAATAGATAAATAAATAAATGAATAAAAGAAATAAAATCATTTGTCCGCATGGATTAATTGCCTTTCTAATCAATATAACTCTTGTACGTTTTTCCCCTGTTTTACGGAAAATACGCATTTTTGTTGCTTGGGATAATCTGTTCTTTCTTATCGGAGCAACGAAGTTTTATTCTTTTATTCTTCTATTTATTTATCTACTGATTATTGGTGAATTTATCCCGGCTGATGAATGCTTTATAAGTTAGAATTAATTCTGTGAAAAGTTCACAAGTATGGGGCAACAGGTGAGGATCAAATCTACTGTTCAATAGTAAGGATCATTTGGATGAGCTTGCTCTTGCAAGCCTTTTAAGTGTTTTAAACACCATCCTTGACCAGTTGAATGACTTAAAGTAAGTTCATCCTGAGCTATGGAATCCTACGTAGTGTCAAAGGTCCAGTGATATAATCCTACGTTCTATCGTCCACGAAGGTTCAAAGCAATGTGCGTAGGTATGACCAGAACAGCCGGTATAAATAAAAATATCAGCAGCAGAGTGCTGCTAGTGATTGGCCAAGAGTATGATCACATGCTTATTGCCGAGTCTATAAATACGAGTGGGCATCTAGCACACACCTTATATTACAAAAACTCCAACAAGCCTTTCATATAGAGATGATTTATCAATTACTTTTAATCAAAATACTTTCTTTATGATCACTATTACTAATATTGAAAAAAATGGAAACTGTCACGTTTTTGTTAGAGATGCACACACACACACACTCACACACGCACACATACACGCACGCATATATATTATATATATATATATATATATATATATATATATATTGAAAATAGAGGAAAATGCGGATAAAACCCAAAACAACTTAAGTCAAATGATAATTTCGCCTCGGTATATTACGAAGCCTTGTCAAATTTATTTTCGACAAAACTTCCTAACATGCCGAGGCAACAAGTCTCCTCATGTCTCCAGGACTCTCCTGAGTATTCTAGCCGATTGCAGCAATGCAGTAGTCTGGGTGGCCTGAATTCTTCCTCTGATTTCCAGATTATCCAGTCTTTTTCCAAGCTTTTTTTTGGACCGTTTCTAGTACACCAACTACAATTGGTATCATTTTGACCTTCATATTCAATAGCTTTTTTAATTTCCGGGAAGGGTCCAAGTATTTGTCCATCTTTTCGTTTTTTCTTCCCCCTGTGGTCTGCTGGAAGTCCGCCAATTGACAAGTTCTTTCTTTTTTGTTATTCAACACTCGGTCTGGTATCCTTGCTGGTATAAGGTGATCAGTCCCAGAGAATTTTATGTGTTATATTTTCACTCCAATCGAGTTTTTTCACAGCTGCAGAAGCCGGTGGTTCACTGGGGGCTGAGTGGCAGCAAGTCTCCTAAGGTCTCCAGGACTTTTCTGGGTAATCCAGCCAATATCAATAATGCTGTGGTCTGGATGGTCTCGATCCTTCCTCTGATTTCCAATTCATCCAGACTCTTTTCCAATCCCCAGGGGATTGTTCCAAGGGCCTCAATTACAATTGGTACGACCTTCACCCTCATGTTCCACAGTTTTCTTAGTTCTCTGGCAAGGTCTATTATTATTATTATTATTATTATTATTATTATTATTATTATTATTATTATTATTCCTCCTCCTGTTGTCTTGGGATGTTTATGCTTTCATTTGAATATATATTTTTGTACCATGCTGACTAAATTGGTAATACATTTTTTTCCTTCAGTATTATTGGAGGAATTGTCTCTTACTGTATTTTATAGAAAATTCCATCTGTGTCGTCATTCTGTTTATGTTCTTTTTATTTATTGGTGCAACAATCAGATGTAGTACATTTAGTAGGTGCTATTATGTATCTTTGGTCATTACATTTTTTTTTCTTTTTCTTCTTGCTTTGAAATCTGCCTCTAACAAATTCCTCAGATAAATATATCAATTTAGTATTATGCGAAGACTTGACTCTTGTAATTCCCTCAGAAATGTAAAAAAAATGAAATTCCGTCAATCCTATCATTCTTGCGTTTCAGCTGTGTACTTTAGCGCTGTTAGCAGGTGCTACTGCACAATATGTGACAAATTTATTAATAATTTTAAAAGTATGTTTTGTAATATTAAAAGGTGGTATTTTTCTTACTACCTCTCCCTAGATCCGATCCTACGCCTTATAGTCGATCTTTAGTTTCATACCTGGTACATACCTTTTTGGAGGTTGTCTTAGGCATCTAAAGGGGATCCCGTCAATGTATTCAAAGCTCTGACAACAAAGCTACTTGATGATATTATCTCCAATGATGTTTTCAAGATTTTCGAATTAAATTTTGAAACTTATCTAATATTAAGAAACAAAACATATATATGTATATATATATATATATATAGGGTCATCCACTGACACCGTGCTTCTACGTTTCACGTCTTATCAGTGTGGCTAGACATAGCACCTACCTCCGACCAGTAGCGAAACCCGACTGACTTTTCATCAGCCCGACCCGTTAACCTCTCAGTCACGACAGCTGCCATTAATAAGCGGTGTTTTAACTATTTTGAATTCATACATCTGTTATATACTTTACGATCACAAGAGAGATCAAGTCTGCAAACAACAGACGATCAATGATTTATGCTTGTGGTGATTGTCAATTAAAATCGCTCCTTGAGAGCTCTACCGTGTTTTGGGAGCATATTATATATATATATATATATATATATATATATATATATATATATATATTATATATACCACTCACTCCGCACGAGCAAGATGTAGCACAAGGTTAACTTCTTAAGAGTTTTCTCAGAGTTCGAACTTTAAGCACTAATAGCTGAAATTGTTATATGCTTCCTACGAGGACAAAAACTCTCACACAAATATATTACGTGCTACCATTAGTATTCAAGAAATTTTTACCATGAAAAAAGTAACGTCGAAGCAGTGTTCTTGTATATGTCAGAGTGGCTAATATCTGTTCAACATATGTTTTGCAAGCGCAGTCCAAATTCATCGAGTATCTGGTGTATACATATATATTTACCAACGCTACCGCACGAGCAGGATGCGACACAAGGTCAATTTCTTAAGCGGAGTTTAACCGGTTTAAATTCAGGGTTTTCATTTTCCTGCTGGATGCCCAACCAAGATTAAAGAGCCCAGTCTACCCTACTATTTACCCATAGCTGGAAGGAGAATAGTTGGATTTAAATATTTGCCAAGTTATTAGAGCCATGTGAAGAGCAAAAAGCCTGGTCCAGGATTTGAACTCGTCCGTCGTGTCCATTTCCTACAACGGTAATCATTACATCACGTGCCTCCATAGAATCATTCATATTGGAAGTATTCTATAAAGGTTGACAGTAAACTCCTTTGAAATAGTTTTTTTTCTGTAGCGGGCATTATTCATTGTAGTCTTGTGAACAATATAATGATGGGGAATAATGCAAATAGGACAGGTCTCGCAATGGTGTGTGTACTATTGTGTATGAGTGGATGCCTCCGATACTTTCCTCATTTCCTTCCGTAGAGTAAACGCTCATCTCTCTTCACAAATGAAATGCCACACGGAAAACTGAATGTAATTTGGCGTGCACCTTATTTTCCAAGAGATGACAAATCCGTTCAGAAGCTTATATATATATATATATATATATATATATATATATATATATATATATATATATCCGATATTGTTAAATTTTGCCTTGAACCATTCTTTGTTAATTATTAATCTCGTTCAATTTAACATTCACGCAAATGTAGCCATTTTCGTTGGATTTGAAGATAAACGATGAGATAAAAGTAAATTGATATCATTTTAGATGTACAGTTTATTTCAGAATAAAATGATATAATTTCCAAATCTAATAACTTGACCAATTCTCGTTTAAATGATCTCAAATTGTAAGAGGATATATAGAAACAACACAAAATACAATATCTAAACGCCTCTTTTCCAGTACATGGAATCCTATACCTAAAAGGGAATAAATAACACAGAATATTAGTGATTTCTATAATTGTTGTCATAGGGAGACAAAATAATTGTGTTCCCTTGAATTGTGGGGTGGATCGGTACTACACGTATCCGTTGGTCACATGATAATTCATCCCTTAAAAAATATATTTTGCTTCGGTTTTTTGGAACAGATAAGATCTATTCTTTTAAATCCTCGCGCGTGGAGCGAAAAGGATCTCTTTTTCGTTTATGTTCGTAGAACAGAATAGAGACTACTTGTCATCAACCATTTTATTGCAACATGAAAACCATTGAATTCACGTTGGTCTTATCTCACCATTTTTGTATTTTATCTTACACTTGGTTCGTGGAAGATTTTGTATAGTTTGCCTGTTGCAGACATATATGTTATGCTGTTGCATGTGTATCTATTAAATATTCATATGTGCATTGTTCATTTGAGTTATTTATTTGTCTTAGCTTATAGAATGGTTCGTGTTAGTGTATCCATGGATGCACTAATGCATTATAAAGATTATATATTTATAAAGATTATAAAGATTATATAATGCATTATATAAATATGTTGGTTATAGACTAATACGCACTATTCTTATACTGTTAAAACTTGAGTAAATGTAAACAATAATTAGTTAAGTTATTAAATTACAAGATTAAATCAATTTTTTAAAGATACTATATTTCACTTATTTGATTGAAATAAACTGTATCCTTCTATCCAAAGAAGAAAATCGATGCTTTGACCAGAGGCGCTTCATTTTCCTAATTAATATCTATTTTAGAATATTCGTTACTAAGCATCAAATTACATCTTTCGGTTGTAAACTATATTTAATACTATAAAATATAAGTCTTCATAAGAAAAAATGTACCAATTACATTTTAAAATAATAATATAAAAAGGTTAGTATAGGTCTGTTGAAATATGTGACAATCAAGAGGGTTTGATGTTTGGTTTAACGTCAGATAAAACCCTTGTTGGTTATTTAATAACTGGATTTTATACAAATAATTTGCACGTGGTTTTCAGTATTCTATATAAACTAATAATTTATACTCATTTATATGGTTTAAAGTACACCTATCTAGTACTAATTGTTTTAAAACATTAATTTCACCAATAGATAGGACCTAACGGGTACAATATACGGGTTAGAGTGGACCTAGCTTTATGCATTTACTGAATCCCCCCATCACGTGCATGATGGTACATAAAGTCAGTTTTAAGTGAGTAAAGTTGGTTTGAAATCAGTTTTCCTTCTTCTAGACTGGTTGCCGAATCAAGGCTAGATAACCTAATATGCATAGCTGTTTAACCATTGCTGGGGTAAAACAGAAAGATTCATGGTTTTTCCCAACTGCATTAGCACGAAGTGAAATGCAAACAGCCTCGCTCAAGATTTCAGTTGAGTTTTCTGTGATACGAGCAATCATTCTGTTTATTTTTTTGTTTTGTATTGAGACCAACAATGTGAGGTACGAGCGAGCGTCAGATACGCTCATATTCATAAGTTGACAAAAAACATCTAAGTTTCGAAATTTATTACGTCAAATAAAAATATTTATATTTCAGCACATAATTCATTACATTCTATTTTGTTACATTTTCATACAGTATAGTGTTATTTTCCTTTAAAAAACGTTACAAAATGATTGCGGTGTTTTGGTGGTGCTGGAACGGATTAACAGCATGTTCAATTTATTTCAATAGGGACAATTGATTTAGTATACAAGGAAATTGAGTTACGAGCGGGACGAATTTAACTCATAAGTCAATGTAGCGCTCTAGTTGAAAAGTGTCAATGAGGGCATAAAAAAGTTCATAAAGTATTAATGGGTGCATAACTTCAAAATGATCTTTTCTTTCTTTGACATCTTTGGCCAAGTTAATAATATGGGAAATATTTTTTAGCGGGGGTGTAATTTGCGCTTCCTGTCAGTAGGAACTTAACCAGCTTTAACTTTTTTCTACACACTTTTGAGATGACTCTCCTAAACATTTTATGTACTTCGTGCCCATCCACTTATGAAATTCACAATACCCTAGGGTAGAAGTGTCATCAAAAACCAAAAATTGCGAATGATTTCGGAGCTTAATTAACTCAATATTCGCCTCCAGTCAGCGCAAGCGTAGGATTGCTACCCACACCGTTGGCTTTAGTGCAAGATAAAAGGAAACGAGATTTTTCAATAAAAGAACAGATCTTCACCTCACGCGAACCAAAGACACTTTCATTTGCCCTACCTTTATGATTTCCGCGCTGAGAATCAAAAAATGGACACTTTTGAATTTCTAAAACCACCGTGTCAATGAGGAAGATAGAGAGACATACAAATATATTGGTAGATAGTTCGTTCTGTCTCGGTATGCTGATGATCAATGACAATCTTTTTCCATATATTTGAATTTAAAATATCTATATAACAAAAAAACAGTTTTTGTATGTAAGTTACCCCAAGAGAGCTAAAATGGCACATCATAGCCAAACTTGTTAGCACACTTGCTTTTCAATGCATTTAGAAGAAAAAACTATGCATATACTTATACGGTTGTAGGAACACGTGGTGTAATGGTTAAAGTCATGGGAAATGGACTCGTCGCCCCGAGTTCAAATTCTGGATGTGGTAATTGCATTTCACTTTGCGCTAATACTCTTGGGAAAGGTATGAATCCTACTCTCCCTCCAGCTATGGGTAAATAGTTGGGCAGACTGGACTCTTTAACCGTGGCTAGGTAAACAGTCTAGGAGAAGGAAAACTCTGAATTCAGACCTGTTAAACCCCACCTAAGAAATTGACCTTTTGTCACATCCTGCTCGTGCGGAGGGGTTTGGTAAATATATATATACGGTTGTTTCTAAATCTTGCGTCCATTCTGCAACACCATCTGATTAAAAATGACACCGTCCAAGTTCTTTAAGATGCAATACAAAAATATGAAACCAGTTTATCTGGTGTCGCTTAATGGCATATTTCTTATTTGTCTATTTTAGTTCACCCAAATTTGAATTGAAATATTCCAAATTGTCTAGCGTCGCTTAAATGCTTAAGTGCTTAAAATGAATTGAAATAAAAGTTACTTATTTGTTTTATTTTAATATTGAAATTGTGAATTACGGAATATATTTTTGTAATTTTGATTTTAAGTCATCCCGGCCTGCTGTTTTACATTTACACTATGTTTTAGTGAGCCAGCGTCAATCGAATTTCCAGCTTAACTTAGATATTTTACGAGTCATGTTTTTGTTACTTTTTTGTCGGCAAATAATGTAGATATTTTAAACGCCTCCTCCTGGATTTTTATCGGCAAATCAATAAAAATATTTTAGAAACCCCCTTTTAAGAAAGAGTGAGACAGTGCTAAATCAAGATTATTATACTTTTTAAATATTGAACTATTTTGCAATAATTAAATTATTTTACTGGAAATATCCACAGGTCCTGCTCGTCGGCAATAATTCCCCGTGGAAAATATGAAAATAATACTAGTAATGGTTTTAGATTTACTAAGTAGAGTAAAAGTAGAAGTAACAACAAATATGGGCCCCCAGTGAGATTCGAATTCATTACTAAGAGTCTGCTAGTATTAATATAATAATCTTCATACAATGACTGCTAAGTCCAAGTTTAGACAAAAATGCCAAGGTTGAATTGGTAATAAATCCCCGGCATCCGACTTCGATGTGAAATACATCTGTTATCCATCCGTTTCTGACGCATTGTTCACGAGGGTCTTCATATTTTTCCAAATTTCGCTGATGTGATATAATATATATATATATCTGTAGATCAACTTTGTTGAGTAATTCATTTGATAGTCCCCAAAAATGCTCACATAAATTCTTCTTCTGTAGTTTTTTTTTTCTGAAATCATCTAAATTATTCTTATTTTTATGCTATTGCTGTTTTTATCTGATGCAATTCGTTTGTTTAAGGCACATTTAATGCCAAATCTGTATTTTTTTGTATATGTGATTTTTAAGGGAATAGATTGTTGGTAAATATTTTTTTATTTTTAAACAAATTGTTAGAGTGCGAGACAAGAGCTTGTAATCAATTCTGCTTTGTATATTTGTAGAGTTACTACCATTCCGGATCAGAGAGGTCTTGGGGGTAATGGTGATGAAGGAGTACTCCACACTCGCCAGAGCTCCAGAATTGGAACCTCACCATTAGATACAGTTTAACATCATGTCTAGGACACTAAGACCCTCAGTCACCGCCTTCTAGCGCATATATGATAAAAAGGGTTGGGAATTTACCATAAGGCAATAGGGCTAGGACAATCATATAGGTACTATGGCTTGGCGTGATTAGCTGATTGATTGTAGGGGTCCTTCCGACCACCCATGAGCCAAAGTAACAGTCAAAGTGGAGTGTTGCATGTCATGGATCGCTCAGCCACTAATATTGTGCCGTTAAGCATCTCTGGTCGCCACCCACGGTAAACAGGGAGCTCCACTCTGTGGGTTGTCACTCTGCAGAGGTGCAGTCCGTGTATTCTATAGCCCTAGACAGGGTGGAGTGAGATTTTTACAGGTATGACTGTAGCTTATGTCAGCTTAACCTACACGGTTATAATCTATTCTCCTCTGTGCTTATTAATATCTCACCTCTTTGAATAAAATCATGAAGAATTTGTGAGTATTCTAAATGTTATTTGAGTCTTCAAAATGATCAAGAAGAGAACAATTTACTATATTTTATTTTAATAAGTTTCAGATATTATCCAATCATTTTTTTAGTTTTATATTCTTATATATATATAATCTTGGCGATTAATAATCCGTGAAATATTATTCTAAAAATGATTTGGAAATACTTACTGATTAACAAATCCAACACTTGGAAATATTATGTATGGTTGGTAAGTCTTGCATTCTTACTTGAATATCAGGCTGGATAACAAGTTCTCATTGATGTAAATTGGTTTATTTGCATTATTTAGATTTTCGGACTGTTGTTCTTCTCTTTATTGTTTTATACAAAACGTTCAGGCGGATGTGCCCTCTGGCCCTTTTCTGGTGTTTCTTATCGTACTCGGGAGCTTTCACGGAACTTCAAACGGACACCTTTATTCAATCTTTTGGGGTAGATTGTTTCATTCCGTTAGCCATGACCGTGTATAAGTGTTAAGCTATGTTAAGTATTCTAAGTTATTTCCCCCCGTAGTCAGGAATGAACCTACATCCTACAAATGATTGTCATTTAGAACTGAATTACCTCAACCCTTATATTTATTGCGATACGTGTCCAACTGGAAAACTAAACAATACAACTTATCAATCCTAATCTCAAATATTCAGATAAATGAGTTTGTTTTCTTTTTTCTTTGATAGATAGAATATCAAATGTCGTGGGTTATTTAATACCAAAGCTATACTTGTAGAAGAACAACAGTGGTGCAGTTTAACCCATAGCTGGGGGATGAAGAGGTTCATATCCTTCCCAAGAGTATTAGTCGAAAATGAACGTAACTGTGACTGGAGTTCGAACTCGCAGTCCAGCACGTACGCCACTACACCACAGGGACTCTCGTATATAAGTTCAGTTGGTATATAAACTCTATAACAGCAGTGAACTATTGTCAATAAAGCTTAGTCAAATTGAAATGAAGAATTAAATTGTAAACTTTGATATCATAAACGAGACTCATGAGAAATCCATTTCCTACCTTTTAATTTTCATTTAGAGTAGAATTTGCCAATGAGGTCAATGCCATCCCCTGGGGGACATTTAAAGTTATTAGAGGGACACACGAGCATAATTATATTAAAAGCGTGGGAGCGTTTCGAAGCTTGAGGGAACGGAAAGTAAATCTGTATATAATCATCAGTGGAAGTAAATATAAGGAAGAACAAAAGACTTTGCTGAAAATTTGATTATATTCCAATATATTTTAAAATTACATCTACAAAAAGTAAAAAGATGTACAAGATGTACGGATGCTCGAATTGTTTTAAAACCCTCTTCTCTTCTTACCATCTTATAATAATTATCTGCTATATTGTGTCTTCTATGCTCGGCTGATTGTCTCAGTTCTTCTGGTCAAGGACTTCTTGAATTACTTTCTTGAACTGTGTCCATTGTTGTTCTGAGTAACTGTTGAGATTCACCTAGAAAATAGTCCATTATGATTTGTTTTTCATTCGGCCAAAGAACCACTTCTCTGGGACAATTCTGTAATGTTAATACGCGCCAGTATATCACGTGACTTGTTTTTAGGCGCAAAAATTTTTGGCGCCAAATTCACTTTCTGTATTTCACTTTCTCCAATAAAGCTTGTACAAGTAATACGTATTAACTACTTTACCGACTTTGTCTCGTCTTTTCACTAACATCATGAATGCTTGTCGCGCTACAATGCTAACAGTAACGAACACAACATTTGTGATATTTTGGTGACATCTTTATTCAACCTAAGTTAAACCAACACTCGAGGGAAAGCTAAACACTTGTATAAGTGTGTTTTCGGTTCTCACGATGGCTTTGACCAATCAGAGACTAGCTTCAAGGTTAGTAAAAAGTTAAGTCTCGTCAATCACTTTTACGGCTTTCCGATGACTATGAATTACCGTTATTTTAAATTTCTACACAACCCTACATTATTTATACCAATCAGTTATTTAACACAATATGTTATTAATACCAGATTACATTCCCTGAAATAATAACCGAATATATTCAGCAGTGTCAGCATTATTCATTTTTATTTATTGTAATAAAATTTACCTTTTTTAGATAACATGATAAAATTATTTACCTTAATTTTAAATTAAATCAAAACCACGATCTTTAGGGCGTCCCATCGTGGTGTAATATTTAGTTTTCCATACTTGCGACCTTGTGTCATATCCGTAGCGAAGGGTTTTAGTAAATACCTACAACCACTATCTCTATAATAAACGAAGTAAGTGTAAGGTGCGGTCGTAAGTATCTAAGAGTGTTAAGGGACATTAAAAAAGATTTTGAGAAACACTGATAAAATGGAAAATATATATCTGTGAAAAGGAATAACCATATAACTCACTGATTTAGAATCCTAAAACAATTTAAAAAAATAAAAGACATTTTTGGATGGAACCATATCCACCCAGTAATATTTTTTTCCAGGGACAGTTTTTAGGGAACTAAAAAAATCTTATGATATACCTGCTTTAAAGGGGATTTTTAGAAACTATAGAAACTAATTAGAAAGGGATTTTTCAAAATATAGAAACTTATCAAAAAAGGATTTTTAAACTATAGAAGCGCATGGTAAATTATTACTATAGAAACATATTGATATGGGATTTAAAACATCTACGATAGAAACACATTAAAAATATTATTTTACAAAACATTACTATAGAAACGCATTGAAAAGTAATTTAAAAAAAATGTATTATAGAAATGCATTACAAATAGGCTTTTTTTAAAAATTTTAGTACAGAAACGCATTGAAAAGGGATTAAAAATGTTACTGTAGAAACGCATTGATATGGGATTTTAAAAATCTATTATAGAAACGCACTGGAAAGAGATTCTTTTAAAAATTACCAGAGAAATGTATTGAAAGGTAATTTAAAAAAATGTTATTATAGAAACGCCTTATAAATAACTTAAAAAAAATGTTACTATAGAAATTCATTGAAAATGGATTTTTGTTACTATAAAAATGCATTGAAAATGGATTTTTGTTACTATAGAAATGCATTGAAAATGGATTTTTGTTACTATAAAAATGTATTCAATAAATGTACTGAAAATATATTGAAGCTCAGGTTGGCTGGGAGTTGAACTCACAATTGTCAAAACTAATACATTTTTACCAGTTTCTACTACATAGAGACTTTTAATGCAAGTAACAGAATCCATATTTACAGCAAGTCACCACAAAGAGAAAATCATCATCAATTCACTCAGTCCGGATTTTTTTTTCTCTGTCCAGTGTTCACTGCATCTCAACAATTCTATATTAATCAGATTAATGTTCTTACACATTCTCGCTGATCTATCATAATCCCCTTGCGATAATGTGGATATCACTTTATACAGTCGAACTACACAAAAGAAAATATGATGTCTTTCTCTATATCTGACCATTCAGCCCTGTCGTGCGCTTTGTCCATTTTGTCGAACGTTTGTCATATCTTTCAAGCTGTTGCGTCTCAACGGGTGGTAGCTTGGCATTTAGAATGAGGGCTAGGACACGAGAGATGAGGGCAGCACTTTTCAAATTGGGTAAATAATGACCTGTCGCCTACGTTCATTCTTGTGGAATACGTCAATCAGAAAGGATGAAATGTACTACAGTCAAATAATTTCCATCATGTTTGTAAAGAACAAAGAAACACACACACACACACACACACACACACACACACACACACATATATATATATATATATATATATATATATATATATATATATATATATATATATATATATGTTAGTCTTTTATTCAATCACTGCTTTCTTCATTTGAATCCCTCTGTCCAACACTATTCTTCAAATATTGTTTATTTGTTTCTGTGGTAGTCTTCGCGGCGTAGTAGTTAACGTGCTGGACTGCGACATCTAAGTGAGTGAGTTCAAACTTCAGTCGCGCTATTATGTTCACTTTCATGAACAGCCTCTTTCTCCAGATATGGATAAAATACTACCACTACTGTTCTTCTTCAAGAATGATTTAGCATCAATAACTCATGCAGGTTCTTTATGGCTTCGATTACACAGTTTCTTTTTACCTTGCACTCTATCTTATTCTCTAACTCTCTATATATCTATTCATCACCCATTCTTGCTTTAAATGAAATAATCACTCGTTTGAAGTTCTTAATTTTTCACTAATTAAGTTTCTTTGATTAATTAAGTGTCTGATTGTTTAAGCCAATTAAGACCTCAATTTCATTTTTCCATTTTTTTTCAAATCTCGGATTAAGATTTTATTTTAGCAACTTTCAATTAAATAACTTCAGGTGTGGAACATTTCCAAAATTTATTTACAAGTGGAAGTTTTTGACAAAATACAAATCGAATAGAGTTTATACGAATCAATTCTCGTGTGAAAAAAAAATCATCTGTGCAGCTCTTAAATTATATACAGAATGATCCAAATGGACGACGTATCAGCACAAAAACTACTAAGTAACTAACAACAACAATGCGACATACCATGGATTGAACTGATTCGGTCCTCTGATATACGGGTCACAGACTAGCACGTAGGAAAATATTGCAAAATGTTTGACTCAGCTTGGTATATATATATATATATATATATATATATATATATATATATATGTGTGTGTGTGTGTGTGTGTGTGTGTGGAGGTGTGTGGTGTAATGGGTATTGTAGTAAGAAAGGAACAAGAATTCAAATTCTGGACGAGGCTGTTTGCAATTAACATATTTTGGGAAAGGTTTGTATCCTATTATTATCTTTCCAGCTATTGGTAAATAGTTAGGCAGTCTGGGTTCTTTGATCATGGTTAGGCAACCAGTATAGGAGAAAGGAAAATGAATTCAAATCACTTAATCTCCGCTTAACAAATTGACATTATGTCATATTCTACTCATGCAGATAAATTGGTATATATATATATATATATGGGCCATTCCATTTTTATCATAAAGAAAGGGGAGAAAATGACATGCTACACAGAAAAGATATAAGGAAGATAGAAAGATAGTAGAGAAAGATAGATAGACAGAGAGAAAGAGAGAGAGAGAGAGAGAGATAGAGAGAGAGAGAGAGGGGGGTGAGCACGCGGAAGCGATAACGCTAATATGTTTCAATCCAACTGAAAAGAAAGGAAGAAAGAAAAAAGAGTGAGAGTGAGTTAAATCAATATTATTATACTTTTTACATATTGAACTATTTGGTAATAGCTCTTAAATAAACACCAAACATTGTAACAATTAAATTATTATACTGTGGTATATCTACAGGTCCTACTAGCTATCAAAATATGTAGTAGTGGGGCTTATAAACTTACATAGATGTTATAATTATTCGTCAGGGGGATTACTAAGTTAGCATCTTATATATATTTACCAACCCCTCCGCACGAGCAGGATGTGACACAAGGTCAATTTCTTAATTTGTTGTACAGGTTTGAATTCAGAGTTTTCCTTCTCCAGACCGGTTGCCTAACCAAGGTTAAAAGCCAGTCTGCCCTACTATTTACCCATAGCCGGAGGGAGAGTAGGATTCATACCTTTCCCAAGGGTATTAGCGCTAAGTGAAATGCAATTACCACGTCCAGGATTTGAACTCGGGGCGAAGAGTCCATTTCCCACGCGCTTCCTACTTAGCATCTTATAATTCACCAAACTGAGTCAGTATTACTAACACTCGCTATTTTCCCGATTTTAATCAAACTGTCAACATTTGTTAGGGTCATTTTTGAAAATATTTAAAAACAGTATTTACCAGTGATTATTTGATTTTTAGCTCAGTCGGTAAAGCATCCAGCTCGGAATCACAAGGTTCCGGGTTCAAAGCCGGCCTCGCCATCTCAGCGTATGAGTAGCATAAGTATCTGTACGGTGAAGTGGAGATTTGATGGTAGGTGTGGCGCTCCATCCAGACGCATAAACGATCTCCCTGGTCTAGCGCTAGTTAAAAGGGGATAGAATCCCTCGTTGTCTGGCTAATACCGACAATAGGCCAAACCTCGACTTTACTCTTTTTATTCCACCCAATATGAAACCACTAATATCAATAAAACTTAGTATTCGTATAGTATCTATAGAAAGGGGAAAATAGAGGGGGGGAATACATATTCGCGTCAACAAGTTCCTGCAGAGGGGGGGGACCAAAAAGAAGCGAGTCAGCGTCTTCTCGCAGGCCAAACTTTCTTTTGGTCAACACAGTCTTCGTCTTCGACCAGCAGCTGAAAATCCGCCGCCGCCGCCGTCGTCGTTGTCGTCAAAGTAATCTTTTCTGACTGCCGTTTCACGTAAGCCCAATGCTTCCCTGCTTCACACGCCACGCGCGCTTTGGTTATTTTATGGGCATATTATCCAAACATCCGGACACATCAGTCGAACCTCGCGTCCGTCCAGTGCCTAAATCGCATTTTGTTTTTGCATGCGGGAGGACGCGGGTTCGATCCCTGCAGGCAAGACAATGTCTTGCTCTTTTTCCTTTCTCGTTCTCCGTCATAGTATCCATGATTTACAATTTGTTTTATTACAGGCTGTTCAGTGAAGATTTAAACAATTAGGTTGTTTAAATTGGGTGTGTGTGGAAATCAATGGATATTCCTAAGAATAATCATTTAACACTAGATTTGTCCCTGGTTATTTGATTTTTATAGTGCTATGTCCCTTTCAGATCAGTCGCTAGGGAAGAGTTAAATTTGGCTCGGGGTTACGGCCGCTAAGTTATATTCAGCACCCCGTTGTACGTGACCGGTCAATCCACTCACTGCTATATACGTGTTACCAGTTAAACCCAGTCGTTATCATTACAATTTTCATTGCTGAAAATGAAACTACTGATGTCAATAAAACTTAGTAATCGCAAGGTAGCCACGATTTACAATTTGTTTTGTTGCGGACAGTTCAGGGATCATCTAAAAAACAAACTGGATTATTTGTTTAAATGGAGAGGAAAATAATCAATGGTTATTCCTAATAATATTACTTTAAAACAGTCTTTGTTCACGATTATTTGTTTTTCATTACGCAAAATTAAACTACTGATGCCAAAAAACTTTTGGTCATTATAAAATAGTCATGAATTGTTATTTGTTTTGGTACGGATAATTTCATTATGACCATTAGGGACAAACTTAAGAGAAAACGGTTGCTGGCCGCTCGGATTTTACGGCATGTCAACCTTTGTTGGGTTATTTTCATTATTGTTAGGTATTCAATTTTTTACTCATTCTTTTTAAACACATTTAACCATTCCGATTCAGAGTGGACCTGGAAGTAATGGCGATAAAGGTGTACTCCACAATTCCCAGAGACCAACAACCGGAACTTCAGCACTAAATGCTGATTAATGTCATATCCGGGGCACTAAGACACTCAGTCACCGCCTTCTAGCACATATATGATAAAAAGGGTTGGACTTGCTATAAGAGCAATACGATCAAGAGAATTATATAGGTGATAGGGCTCGACGTGACCAGCCGATTGCTTAGAGGAGGCCTCTGGACCGCCCGCCTAGTCTAAGAGCCAAAATGGAACATTGCATATCATGGACTGCTCAGCCACCAGGATTCCGTCCTTAAGCTTCACGTGTCGCCACCTACGACCAACAGGTGGCCACATTGGGGGATTTACCCCTTTCATTAAAATCCCCCTAGTTGGCCAAACACCCGCCAATTCTTTTTTTTTCATTTCTGTTTTACTTGAGATTCTTGTTAGGAATATATTCTATTTAATCAAAATTTTCTAATAATTTTGTCAAATAATTCCTTCTTGGCGTTATTTTTAATTACTCAACCCAGAGTGCAATAATGAAACACTTTTTGCTTTAACAAAGAACGGGGGATTGCTATGGCGTAATGGCTAATAAGCTGGATTGTGATATCGTAGTAAGCGAGTTCGAACTTCAGTCGTGATAGTAATTCGTTTTTCGGCTAATAAACTTGTGAAAGTTATGAGCCTCCTTATCCATCTCAGCTATGATTAAATAGTGCTACTATTAAAAAAACATTACAAAAGGCATCCCCATCGAAAAGGCATTTATAAAGATCACCAATCAGAAAAGCAATTAGAAAAGGCATCCCAATCGCAAAAACAATTATAAAAGCCTCCCTATCGAAAAAAAAAAACAATAAGAAAAGGCATCCCAATCGAAAAATGGAATTAGAATAGGCATGCCATCACAAAACAATTAGAAAAGCCTCCTTATCGAAAAAGCAATTAAAAAGGCCCCAATCGAAAAAAAAAACAATTAGAAAAGGCATCCCAATAAAAATTAATTACAAAAGGCATCCCATCGTAAAGCAATTACAAAGGCATCCAATCGAAAAGGCAATTAGAAGAGACCCCGATCGTTAAAACCATTACAAAAGACATCCCCATTGTAAAACACATTACAAAAGGCATTTTCATCTAGAAAATTTAAAAAAGGCATCTTCTTTGTAAAAGCCATTGTTATCGGCATCCCCATTGCAAAAGGCAACACCATTGTAAATACCGATGCAAAAGGCATCCCCATCGTAAAAAAACACTACAAAAAGGCATTCCATTCTCATTGTAAAAAACACGATACAAAAAGCATGCCTATCGTACAAAAACACTATCCTTATCGTAAAAAAGATTTAAAATGGCATCTCCATACTAGAAGCATTTTAGTGAATATGGTTAGCGTATAGTTTTTTCACAGGGTTTGCTACCGTGATGAACTTACAAATTTGACATGACTATTAGTACATCCCACCAAAAAACATTTCAGTACATCGCTATGTGCCACCGTATAATATAGTACTTTAAATACTTTGGTCATCTACATTCGAGCAACCAATCATATCTAACTATTTTGCATACATATTACTCAATCATTTATCCGGGAACTTATCTTTACAAACAAGTACCTATTCTAATCATAAATGCCGAACCATATACAAATAACCACTTAATGTTGTATACCTCTTTCTTTACATCTTCTATTCTTCTAGTTCTGGACTTCGTCTTGGGGACTACGTGTCTGGTCTTCTAGGTCAGTCTTGTTACCAAGACATTCATTAATCACAAAACCATATTATTTTCGTAAGCTTTTATTTCTTAACTAAACACTTTTCATCTGACTAACATATTGCGCGTATGCAGTGAGTTCCAGTTAAGGCAGTACATCTTCTCTGCCCGACGTCCAAACTGAAACTGAAGACCCAACCAGGTCCCACATGACTTCACGTATTTCGCGGGCTTTCTGTAATATTCCATGGAAAGTCCCGCCCGTGATATGAAAAGAGCCATCCTTTTAGAAATACAGGGGATTGACAATAATCTTATGCAACCGTATAGATTATGTAACATTAATTTAGATGGGCACTATGTCAGTTAATAATTTACAATGCAAGAAAATGTGAATACTATTACGTCTAATATTGCTTCCGGTCGTAGAGCAAGCACCTCATAAAAATCATTACCAGAAATGTATATTCGGTCTTTGCCTTTTGTCCGTCTAATATAAACTGAATTAGATCCTCTCACAAGCGATTACTTGTGACAGGTCCGAACACAAAGTCAAGAGGGCAAACTAATTTCGGCTTAGAGAGCAGTTGACAGTCTGTTACATAATGATGTTATCATGGCATTTTGTACGTGTGGTGTTGACACAAAAGCGTGCATATATCACATGATTGACAAGACACATTGGAAACAGGGATGATTAAATTCAGAAGAAATTTGAAGAATAAATATCCTGACGCTGCATATAATTACACACTGGACGACATAGAGAAAACAAACAAACAAAACAAAAGCAAACAAACAAAACAAAAAAAATGACAGGCATACACAAAATACGCACACCTAGGACACATCCATACATACAGACGATACGCACATACATATGGACACAACGAACAAACATATATATACACACAACACAAGATAACGCACATATACACATAACATACGCACAAAACAGATATATGCACACAACGCACGCACAAAACACAATTATATATATTTATCAACCCCTCCGCACGAGCAGGATGCGACACAGGGTCAATTTCTTTAAGCAGAGTTTAACAGGTTTTAATTCAGAGTTTTCCTTCTCCTAGACTGGTTACCCAGCCATGGTTAAAGAGCCCAGTCTACCCTGCTATTTACTCATAGTTGGAAGGAGAATTGGATTCATACCTTTCCCAAGGGTATTAGCGGTATGTGAAATACAAACCGCTTCGTCTGGGAATTGAACTCGGGTGGACGAGTCCATTTCCACGACTTTAACCATTAGACCACGCGCCTCCACATATATACACACACAAACACACACAGAACACATATATACTCACAACACACACCCATACACAGATCACACATATAGGCAAAACACACACACACACACACACACACACACACATAGAACACATATATACACACAACACACACGCACAGAATACATATATGCACACATTACACGCACACAGAAACTTATATACGGACAACATACACTCAGGACACATATATACGCACAACACACACAGAACACATAACTTATATATACGCACAACACAACACAACACACACATACACAGACACGCACACACACACACATAAAACCCGTATATATACATAGCACACACACACAGTAACACGTATATACACCCCACCCATCCCCACACACAGAACACATACTAGTAGAAATTTCGTGGAATAGATGCATAATTGCACGAATTTAAAAACCATGAATGAGATAAATCGTTGGCGGTTTCTATTTTAAATCGTAATGAATTAAAAAGAACACATACAAAAAAAAAAATGAATGGTGAAATTGAAGATTCAATAATGTGAAGTAAGTAGCTCACTTTCGTACATAAATATTTTTTTTTTTCATCAAGAATTAATTAACTTTTTTGTTGTCTGGTTCGATATTGAATCAGGTTAGAGATTCCATTTCATAAGGTCAAGATTGATGACAAGTCTATCGCGGCCAACAATAATAAAAAAACAAGCAACAAAACAATCGCTTATTAAATAAAAGAGAAGTAAAAAGAAAAGAGGATATTTAAAGCGAAGATTGAAAATGAATAATTGTTTTCTTATTTAATCTTATAAGTCTTTTTTGTTTATTAAGCGATATTTAAATTCAAAAGTTTCAGATTAAGCATTACTGAACTGGTGCCCAAAGCAGCTGTCATTTATGGAACTCAGGAATACTCCATTCATGCATTAGGGTGATTCCATTCTGTTATAGGTGATATACCCTATTGACCAATGGAATGCGCCGACGGGTTACTATAAGTAACAGGGATAATTGTGGCTTGGGAGTAAGCCAATGCGAGTAAGCCAATAACTCTATTTGTCGGACGTAATTTCCACTTCTCTGTATTGTATTTGTCTACTTTCTGTTAATACATTTTCCTACATTTGTTATTCGTCGTTTTGTTCTTATTTGACCCCTTAAAACCTCACAACACATTCCTTGAGTCCTGATTGGCTGTTTGGTTTCTGAGATGTTATGATGCTTGATAAATGCAAATGTAGGCTTGCAACAAGGTAATATCCTTATTGAGTTACGGCTTCCTTGTTGTCTTGTGTTACCAATTCGGCGGTAATTGGGATTATTATACCAGTATGATGTTTATTCTACAATTAGCAAACCCTATCAGAAAGAAAATCAACAAACAACAACAAAAAAGACAAAACACTACAGGCTACACAAAAGCTTCAGAAGGCTGTTCCTAGAAGTAACACATCTTACACATAAAAATGACCAAAGACCAGGTTGTTTGCCAACGAAGCCAAAAATGTGTTTGCACTACCCCCAACTGGGTAATTGATTTTGTGTCACATGTTGTCCGTAGGTGAGGAATTTAGTAAACACACAAACCCTTTAAGTAAGACGACTAGAAAAGAAGGACGAACTCATAAGTGCTATTCTTCTATTAACTCCTACACATGGCCACACTAGTCTTGACTAACCAGCAAAAACTTACATACAACAGTTATATGCAGACACTAGATGCAGAGTTGAGGACCTGTCAGAATCGATAAGAGAGAGAGGGGGGACAGAGAGAGAGAGAAGAGAGAGAGAGAGAGAGAAAAGAAGAGAGAAAATAGAATTAGGCGAGAATAGAAAGAGAAATGAAAAGAGATAAAAATCAGAGTGAAGAGAGAGAGAGAGAGAGAGAGAGAGAGAGAGAGAGAGAGAGAGAGAGAGAGAGAGAGAGAGAGAGATATCCGTGCCGTCAGAACGACATGATATGGTTTGAAATACTTTACCAGGGGCCGGCAACCTTTTGGAAAGAGGGGGCCAATTGGCTATGCAAGTGTCTCAGTGACAAATAAATTTTCTCCGACTCAAACTGCTCTGTACAAAAAGCTGTCTTTTCTGAAGGTTTGAATAAAAAATCGTCATCTCTGGCCTTTAATGGATTAACCCGAATCGAACTGCTGTATTTCTTTTCGATACTAATTGGATAGTCAGAGTCACTGTGCTAAGAAAACCTCTCGCGGATGTGGACCGCGGGCCGGGGTTGCCAACCCCTGGTTTAAACTAACTCTTCTTATTAAGTAATGGTTTCACGTATTCTTATCCAATACGAATAATCTTTAATCATATTTATTTGACCCATAGATGGGACAATAACTGATACTACCACATCTGGTCAGACTGGATCTGAAAGTAATGAATATGCCACACTCCCCAGGTCTCAAAAACTCTCTCACCACCAGATGTAATTTCAGATTCAGAACAACCTCTTTTTAGAGGATCTTACCCCTCTGCAGTGGAATACCATAATCGTATTCTAAGACCTGCCTAAAAAAGACAAACAGTAACCGAATCAACTCTGTATCAACTGATAGGATATGTTAAATAGTTGGGACTCCTTGTCTAAGGGTATTTGGGTACCCGTCAACAGGACTGTTTTCTTTGTTTGGTGACTGGACGCTAGTCACAGCCTGCCTGTGAAGTTGAGCATGATGTTCATTCTATAAGGGTGGGTTGTATTTTGAGCAACATTGCATCGATACTATCTCGATGAAATAATGAGTATAATTTTTAATGTAAGGTCCATTTTTTCACCTTTGTGCAAAACTATGCAGAGTTTAACAACTTCTCATAGGATTACATGTAAAACAGTAAAGTTGGCGGAGTGGCATATTATCGATATCAGCCGGACCAGGTAGGTGGAGCACCACACCTACCATCAGCTCCCCAGATCCAAGCTGTGCTACTCAGGCTCTGAGTTGGCAAGTGCCGGTATCGAACCTTGAAGTTCATAGGCAGGCGCTTTACGTTTTGAGCACAATTAATTGATATGTCTGAATTTTTAAGATGATGCTCGGCAATTTGTACTATAAGTTTTGTCCTCATCTTTATTGCTATATACACAACGTTTCGGCCACTGTTGGACACATGCTGCAACGGACATTAAAGGGTAAATTAATGCAATTATTATCGACAATTATCAGTAGGTTTCAGGTTTAATCCTGACTTCGGGCGAAAATAACACAAAATACTTAACATAGCTTAATAATTGTACCCGGTCGTGGTTACCGGAATGAAAACATCTACCCCAATGGATTAAATAAAGTGCTCGGTTCGAGGCTCTCGAGTTCAAAAAGAAGCTTCTCGAGCTCGGGAAGAAACACATGAAGAAGGCCAGAGGACACATCGGCCAAAACGTTGTGTATGTGACAATAAACAGACATAAAAGACAACAGTTCGAAGAATCTAAATAATAAAAATGAATTGAGCTTGTACCTCTTGGTCTCCTTAATTTGCTGGCCTTGTGGCAGACTAGGATAATCTACATAATTCGATGGACTAGTCTATTGTCGGTAGCTGGAGAGCGAGGGAGTCTATTTCATTTTCACTAGTGCTAGACCAGAAGATTGTTTTCCGTCAAAGGTGGAGCGCCTCACTTATCATCAGCTTATCATCATCGTGAAGAGATTTGTGTAGACTGATCAGTATTCAACAGTGCAAGTTGAATCTGCTTCAGAGAATCTAGATTTGGTAAGCGGTTTAAATATTAGCTTGAGGCTATTCTATTATTTGGCATGGTCAAGTCAATTTCCAGGATTTTGATTGGCTGGTGGTTTTAGTGTGTATATTTTTATCCATATGTACTGAACACTTGACCATGTATTGTCAGTTGCTACAGAGTGTATTCGGTTACTCTCTGTGTTTTTTTTGTCTGGTGACTGGACGCTAGTCACAGCCTTCCCGCGAAGGTGAGTGTGATGATCATTCTACAGATCGAAGCTGCACTACTCATGCACAGAGTTCCTTGGCGGATGCTCTATTGGCTGAGCTAAATTGATTTTGAATCTGATGGTACTCTTAATTTTTGGCCTTGTGGCAGACTACGATAATCTACGTAAAATGGCGGCCTGGTAATGATGATCGTCATTTTCCCTTTATCAAATGCATCGTTATCTGTCCAAATAAAACCTAAAAATTCAATTGGAAGTAAATTACATTGAAATGGAAATCCACCATTTGTTGCCTGTCAAATTTCAGTCAGATAATCCGTTAAAATTGTCTTCTAATGATGGCGTTTCAGAAAGTGAAATCTCTGGCTTCCGTTTGAGTATTCGAGTTTGAATGATATGTTACGAACGAGGAATCAAATTGATAGCAAATTGAAATTTTCTCTTCGATGACAATTAGTGAAGACAAATAAAGATATAAATGGGCAGTTTGCTTCTCGTAACATCCGCATTGCGTACCAGGCGTTTAATTAATCGGTATCATTTACAGATATATCGATTAAGCGCTCAAGGAATGGTTTCTTGCCGACTAAAGTTTCATGTCGTCATTTTATATATCTAACTATGTAAATATAATTTGATATGGTTTACTATACAATAAAAAGGCGTTTGTTACTTTTGGTTTCAAAACAGCGTATTTACCGCTTATCCTCAAGACAAAGCTCTCTCTGTTACAGGGTGCTTTTTGTTGAGGACGATGATCCTGGATTGAACTAGTTTCCCCCGGTTCATTTTCTACGATGATATCCACTAGACCACGTGTCCCCACTAATTATATATATATTAGAATTGGTAAAATAAAGACAACGGCACTTGGTAACTGTCAGTTTTTCGCTAATGCGATTTTTAAACCAAGTTTGAAAATCGTATAGGCGAGTTACCAAGCGCAATGAACTTTGCCTTCACTAACCTAATGATATGGATCACTCATATAAATATAGAAACTATATTATCAGTATTAACATATATATCTAAAAAGCACCTCAGAAGTTACCCCTTAGAATCGGTAGGTTTTTGCATCGCCTCATAGATACAGATATCTCTTAAAAACATTTATATAGAGAAGTCTCTACTGTGATTCTCTTTAAGGACCCGCTTCTGTCCCCCCAAACGCGAATTTTTACGTTGTTACTGATGAACAGACTACCTTCTCTTAGAATCCCCTGTCACTCAAGCTGCTGTCCCACTTCCACCAATATAGCAGTTCTTTGCAATGTGAGAATGGGGAAAAAAGAATTCGCGTTTGTAACAATAAATTGATTTAAACTTAACAAATGATAAAAACTAACATTTTTCCTTTATTTCTTCCAGGTGATTTATATCGGCCATATTTGACGCCTGCTCCTGATGGCCAGTCCCATTATATCAATGCTGTCTACTTGCCTGCAAGTTCTTTGTTTTATAGTTTGTACATCAATTTAATTGACAGTTCTTTCTTTATCTCTTTTTGATTCTTTTATAAACTAAGCCACTCGAGTTGTAGGTTTTTATGATACCTAAGAATACAGGTCTATATAACAGTAGACTGTATCCCATAAAAATATCCCGACTAACTGATTATGCCACATAATCTCTGAGCTACTTACGCTACATTCCTATGCTTCCAAAATAGTCCACGTGTTAAAAAAACAAACTATTCCATAATTGTCATATCCAATGTATGAGGTGAGATAAATAAGTATCAAGACTGATTTTTTAAATTAAATCTATAGGAAGACTTGTGCTCACCTATGTGGTCATGTGCCAGTCACGGTACCAAATGTGGTCCTATGCCATTAACAGTACTTGATAAACATATCATCTTAGGTCACTGCAGTGATCTTTGCTTCTATCTGTAAAAACCATAATCAGAATCAAAGATTTATACAATATTTTGATTTTCCCATTTAAAAAAAGAAATTCCTTTAACTAACAAAAATAACTTTTATACTTTTTCTTTTTCGTTAAAAATTAATTGACGCCAACAAAAAGAACTCGTCGTGTTATACCTAATATAATAAAGTGTCGAGTCAGTGCCAATTCTCGATTTGTCAGCAAAATACAGGTTTGTGCAAGTGCATCACTGTCTATGCCCATCATCTCTTAATAAAATAAAAACTATGATTAAAAAAATTATAAGAAATGCGACAGCGAAGCGTCAGAGGTGCCTCAACACGTGCAAAGCACGCTCGAACGTCAGGAAGAAAAATTTGAAATCAGAAACTAAATTAAAATTTGAAATTATTAAACAGATTACTAATAAGGACTGAGCATATTCTAGTAGGGACCACCCCAAGCGGAGTTTAACAGGTCTGAATTTAGAATTTTCCTTCTCCTAGACTGGTTGCCTAACTAAGGTTAAAGTGCAAATCATAGCTGAACGGAGATTTATACCTTTCCCAAGAATAGTAGCGCTATGTGAACTGTAGCTTAGTCCAGGATTTGAACTCGGGTCGACGAGTCCATTTCTTAAGACTCTAACCGTTAGACTACGCGCCACCAACGAATTAGAGGATTCATTTGAAGAAAATTATGGTTTGCTCTATTGTGCATATCAGTCTTGGTGAATACAGCTTTAATCTCTCTACATTTTTAACACTGTGTATATACAAATGTACAACTACAATGAGACAGATTATATTAATTATTGACTGATCCGTTTTTTGGTAGTTTTGTTTTACGGCATATCATCATTTTCGGGTAATTTAATTCTGAATGAACTCATTTTGATAAACTATAGACTCAAGTTGCCTATAGTACCTGCTGATGCTTAACAGATCACACAATTAAGTATTGAACAAGCTAATCGCTGCTTAACTTCCGGTATATAGCGAGAACCGGTGCTTTAAACGGGAATTGACTGTACTAATTATTGAATAATTAAATTATATTTCGGAAGTGAGCTTAGTAAGAACAAAGGTAGTCTACAGTATTTCATGATAGCTACTAATTTACAAGAAAACTTCTCTTAAATGTACAAGGAACACAATTCCCTAACCTCTATTAAAAAGATGTAATTACTTGAAGACATAATTATTAGTTGTAGATATGAATACTTGAAACTATTTAATAACAGTAATTTATTTACTCACATGTGAATGGTTTCAAGCATTCCTATCTAATGATTTTTTAAACATATCCATTTAACCCTAATAGGTACTACCATCCCAATCAAGGAGTACTCCACACCTCGGATGCACCATTAGAGGCAGTTTAACCAGACACCCCTTTTTGAGGAAGGGTCTCACCCCACTACAAAAGATACAGTCAGCATATTATAAGTCCCCCTCCCCGGGAAGTGATTGGTGACAATTTAGTAATCTTAGGTACTAGAAACAATCTACAGCATGTGTACCAGACGGTATAGATAATATCTAATGCAATCCGTTTAAAATTCACCAGATCTCCAAGTCATATAGTAGTGGAGATGAAAGAGGAGACTCCGCAGCTAAATCGGCTCTAGATTTGATCCCGACAATTTCAAGATACCATATACTGATTTGAAACCTAAAATCAATAGATTCCTTCATACAAAATGGCAACAACACTGGAATAACAGCATCCACAATAAACTCTTCCTAATCAAACCCATTTGGGAGGCTGGAGACCAACTTTAAGGAAGTCTAGAAAGGAACAAGTCATTGTATCTCGATTACGCATTGGTCATACAATTATATTCTAAAGCAAACAATATGAAAGATTGTTTGAAAATGTCAACATGGAGGATATTCTCTCTTTTTTGAGATAAATAAAATTATACCAGAGAATATAGACATGAAACAAATCAATACCATACAACATAATCCCCAATAATGCTAACACATTTTTAAATCTACCAAATACTAAAAAGTATAAATATAAATACACGATATGTATAACTTCCTAATCGTTAGGCATGACATAGCCAAACGGGTTGATGTGCCGTTAAAATCAATAAACAACATAAACAACAACATCGAATAAAAAATCCCTTACTTTGGAAGAAGGTAATATTTGAATTTGTCTGAATATTTTTAGATAAAGATTGATAATTTGTGCTGTTATTGTACAAATGCCTCCAGTTTAAAACTTGACTCAATGAATATAAGGGTTGAGTTAATACAGTTCTAAGAGACAATCATCTTAACAAAAATAACATAGAATACTTAACATAGATTAACGCTTGTATCCGGTCATTGTTAATGGAATGGGAACAACCTACTCCAATCGATTAAATAAAGGGTTCGGTTCGAAATTCCCTGAAGGCTCACGATTCCAACAAGAAACGCCCAAAGAAAACCGGAACACATTGGCCGAAACGTTGTGTATATAACAAGAGGAAAAAGTGCGAAAACTATATATATATTAATAATGGAGATTGAGTGTATTTTTGTCTGTAACCAAAACTACCTCATAGTTTATGCCACAATATTCGCAATGATTGAGTAAGTCTATTAATGAGTATTTAATTTATAGTCAAAATCGTTAATACGTAGAATTTCATACACTCAAATTTGAGTTAGCAATTTTAAAAATTGTTTTTTACTCTCGCTCTTTTTTCAGTAGCAAAAACTAAACTAAAAAAATAGAAGTAAATAAATACCTACGATTTTGTGTAAAATGTAGGTGCAAAAAAATTCCAAATAATTATTTAATTGATAATTAATAGATGCACGTAACATTTTATTTGAGGGGACAGAACTAAGTTTTCATTCCAAATTGTTTTATTTTTTGTTTACATTGAATGTTTAACTACCACCCACCTTAGGCAATATCTTTCAAAAATTAACTCTTACACCGCCCGGAGGGTGTTTTTTTGTTGTTAGTCTAAAGAATATATAGTGCTTTAGATTCTGCTATAAGTTAGAGTTTGAGTTTCGATATAACCTCGAATTGTGAAACTGGTTAAGATGCCAGGAGTTCCCCTATACTCCCCTAAGCGTTAGATTAACCCTATTGTTTCCTAATATTCTTGTTGGGTATCAAACAAATATTAGTAAATACTGTTATCTTTGATTTTTAAAACAAGGCAAAGAGCCCACTGTCCTAATGGTCTGTGAGCTCGCGATACCCGTACGTTATAATATCCATTTAATGGACTCTTACAGCCGGGGTCAGCAAGTGCCCCTCAGACGTCAGGCAGATTTAACCTTTCTCTATTATCCACCACCGCCTCCACCAATAGTCGGATTTAAAACGAACACAGCCAACACCGACTCGTGTCTCAGCAAACGTTCTTTCTCTTAAGAAATCCGACACCCCACAACACTAACACCACCGCTACCACGCCAACACCGGAGTTTCTTCCATGCAAACTAACAACTGAGTGTGGATGTCAGGTGAAGTTCGCACCCCAATCAATCACGCGCGCCAAAGAGAAGATGGAAGGTACAGGGAGATGCGGATGGAGTAGGCGAGGGGCGTCAATGGTGCATCTCTCTACCCACACTATCCATCTTCCCCACCTACCGTGTAGACTCTTAGGAAAATCGAACAGAGGCGAATTGTCAAAGAATGACATTTCGGCCGAAGCGGCCAACCAAAGAGGAGAAAAGATGATTACACAAGCTTTCTTATTTTGTATTATTTGGCTAGCGATTAGATTTTGCAATTTTATCAAACATATATACAGGGTGTGTCAGAAAGAAAAAAAAATGATATCATTTCCTAATCTTATAACTTGAACAATTCTCATTGAAATGATCTCAAATTTTAACAGAAAAGAGACACTACTCAGAAGTATATGGTTTATGTGTAAACGCGTTTTCTATTCTAAATGATTGGCATTTTTTATTTGAAAAGAAAAGAAAACACTAAACAGAATTTTTGAATTGTATCGACAATTGCTGTTAAAATCTGAGAATTTTAATGTTCAACAGCATTTTCAGTTATCTAGCAAGGTCAATCTATTTGTATATCTATTTTACTTTCTTTAATATTAACTATGCTCATTTGAAACGGCGAAATCCACTATTTGATTAACAAGAATAAAAGAACTTGTCACCCTTTTCCTCTTGTTAATTAACACTAGGTCTCGTCTTCTGACAGGGATTGGGAGATCCGTTTGTATCCCAAAAATCCCAGAGTTTGTCTCATTTTCTAAGGCAGGTTCTGGTTTGTGCATATACCATTTGTTAGTATGGTCAAATTTTAGTCTATTGCACAATTCTTGGTAGATCACCTTTCCAGCCCAGTCATGCCTAGTCTTATATTCCTTTTGTGTCAGTTTACAGTATTTCATTAGATAATGAAATGATATCAGTTTTTTTTTCTTAAACACTCTGTATAACATTTTGTAATCTAATAACTTGACCAATTCTCGTTCAAAGTATCTCAAATTTTAACAGTGCGTTTAGAAACAACTCAACATTCTATATTATAATGTTTGATGTTTTTTCCTTTTTATCTATAGAAATGAAAGTTGTTTTAACATTAAAAATAGAATTATGAGTTGTTTCTACACATGCTGTTAACATTCGACATCATTTGAACAAGAATTGGTAAAGTTATGAGATTATGAAAAGATATAGATTTTTCTGAAACTCTCAGTACAATAATATAAACTTTAAAAAAATTATTTTTTCTAATCTTTTATTCGTATAAATGCACAATACCCATTACTTGATCATCAAAGTATTTTCTCTGGCATTCTATAATGTTGTACCACCTTTCATATAATTTGTGCATTCCATCATTCTCCAAGACCCTTTGCCATACCAAAGTTAAAGAGCCCAGTCTCTTCTAGAATTTACCCATTTTTCTTAACACAGTTAATGCAATGTCTCTTTGTTTGATCACATTTGAACAGAAACATTCGCTCTCTACCCGAAAATAGCCCAAGATTAAAACCATTGTGAAAAAATGAGTTCTTATAAATATAAGCCATAACTCGATTACCCACACAAGGCTTATTCACGCCTTAAATCTTCGTTGTTCTTAACCAAAAATCTGACTCCAGCATTTTAACTGGGCGCTTCAGAGAATTTCATTCGGACTCTCATGAAAATCATAACATTTTCAAAACCCGAAAAAAAAAGTAGATGTTCAATGAATCATTGAAAAAATATATGGTGGTGATTTGCAATGCATCATCATCAGCAGAGTCTAGAGATAAAACAATACAATCAATTATCCATTAATCATATCAATCAAAAAGTTACACACTATCAAACGAAAATCACTTGCTGTCATGTTCCATTGTACTTGTAATAATAATTGAATTGCTCCTGACTAAAAACAGTTCAAATTTTTCTTTTGGCTTTTCTCTTTCAATATCCGGTATACCGATCTAAAGAACCAAATAAAAAAAATGATCAAGCCTAAATGGCAACAACGTTCGAATAGCAGCACACCGAACAAATTAATGTCAGTTAAACCAACAAGGAGAATGGGAGCCGGTCTAAAGAAAATCACGAGATAAAGAAATAATGCTGGTTCGGCTGCGCATTGGCCATACAAGACTTACAGACTCTTTTATGTTCAATCAGGACAATCAACCACAGTGCGCGACATTCCAAACACCCTTTACTGTCAGACATTTCCTCATGGAGCGTGGACCTTTCGCTCCAATGAGAAAGAAATATTTCAACGCAAATAATATGAGCCATCTGTTTGAGAAATCTAACATGGATGACATCTTATCCTTCTTGAGAGAAATAAATATATATAAAAAATTATGAATCAGATCTAAAATGCATCCACGAAATAGAGCTACAAAAATACACATGTAAAGAAAACTTCAGTACTAACTTTTATGTCACACTCTAACAGTTTTGGCATTAAATAATCCTCAGGGTTATTATACCATTAAACAACCAAACCGAACCAAACCAAATGAAGTTAATGAAAATACCAATATGAATATATTGAGAAATTGAATTACATAAACTTTTATCAAAATATCTTGTTTCGGCATTAACTGACCCGAAAAGGGTTGATATGCCGTAAAACGAACCAAACCATACCTTTTTATTCACCTGTGTTAAGCTACTTCTTTTATTTCAATCTTTGTTCACTTTGCCTGAGGATTTATAATGCTCAGGCAAACACACAAAATGTCTTGTCCTATGCTTTTCTGTTCTCTTTTGATCTGTGTTCCGTTGCTCTCTATCCAGTCCTAACAACATTCCTCTTTTATTTACACAACGTAATTTGTTTTTCATTTTTTTCTTCTTTAAGCAAAAGTTGTTATCAGCCGAACAGCAATGGAGTATATTCCATTTTCGCTCGTAGTAGACCAGGGAGATGGTTTTGTTGAGGTGTAGCGCAACACCTAGCGTCACCTCCCCACTTTACAGCACAGATACCATTACCCTAACTGTGCTACTCATGTGCTGAGTTCAAAAGTAAGTTTGTCAAAAGCGTATCGTACAAAGTTTTAAAATTCTGAAATCTTTGAAGAATTAATTGAAACTAAACACCTAATATAATGTAACCATTGTATAATCCCTAAATTAGAAGGTTTTTGTTTGGTTTGTTTTAATGGCATAACAACCCTGGGGTTATATAATGCCAAATATTTTTCATATGGTTTGTAAGGGAATACTTTGTAGGTAAATATTTTTGTTTTTAGTCGTTACTCATTTTTTCTTTATAGGTTTATTTTCATTGATAGTTTTGTGAATGTATTTTTATATCTGATACATAATTTTTGATATATTTTTTATTTCTCTCGAGAAGGAAAAAAGACATTCATGTTAGTATTTTCAAATAGATTTTTCATAATATTTGATCTGAAAAAACATTTAATAGAAGCGAAAGCTTCAAATTATATTAGCCCGAATGGTTTTATAGCTTTTTCTTTTCATTTCTTTTCTTTTCTTTTTTTTCTGTGTTGTTGGTAGAATGCTACATAATTGATAGGCAGCTTATGAATTATGTACGTACCTGTAGTAAGAATGTTTGAATCAGGGTCCGTAAGATTCAGAAGAACGGGGATTCGGTGGAAATTTACCATGGCCGATGATTGATAAGCGGTGACATTCCGCTGACTCTCCGATAGTCCGCGATTACAAGTGTGAGAATTAGTTTTAGTTTTAGTCAGATGCGTTCAAAGATTCAGAGCGAGCGGACTCGAAAGTCGCTCGTTCTGAGGTTCGCTTCTCCACGGCTGCGGTCGAATACTTGGCTGGGTTCTTTAATAAAGCCTTATCAGAAAAACAACCAAGTCTTGTTGATTATTTAAAAAAGAAATGAACAGCCCGAAAAAGAAGGACAATTAACCCCCGGCAGAAAGCCATGAAGAAAAATCAGCCTGAGAGAGAATGGCCGCTGAATTAGCAGCAGACAGTAAGCGGCCGACGAAATAGAAGAAGAGTAACAAGTGAGAACCCTCACTCTATCAGTCTTTCACTCTCTACCTCTCTCTCTTTCTCTCTCTCTCCCGTTTATATACCCAATATTGAGTGGGTATATAACAAGAATTTATTTTTGTAGACTGGAAAGGCATGAAACAATACCTGACCATTGACCAAATCTGATTGAAGCGTTTTGTTTTGAAACCAGGCACCACATGGTAGATTCTTCATTCTTCGAGGGACAGTGTTTTTGGATATTTAGTTCCTCGTTCTGTGTTCAAACACAATCAACCAAAAGAGGAAAAGGGGCTGAATCCTGAAATCCATTGTACACACACACACACACACACACACACACACACACACACATATATATATATATATATATATATATGATTTATATGAAAAAGGTGAATTACCGATGAAATTGGTCACAATGGTTAGTTGATGCAAGTTTCACATTGATAAGGCAGCGATATAACAAATATAAAGTGCTCAATACATGAGTAGAGCAAAATTATTATTATAATGGTACACAGTAATAACCTACTCGAGTTTCACCATAAGGATCTTCAGGGTTAAACTCATTGAAGTAATCAATATCTTGATTAATTCAGTGGATTTAACCCTGAAGATTCTTATGGTGAGACTCGGGTAGGTTATTACTGTGTACCATTATAATATATATATATATATATATATATATATAATATATATATATAAAGTGTATTTTGGTAGCATTTTTTCTTTTATACAAGTTTTGTTGAACTGTACAGACAATTCTTGTCGGACAAGTTTTTGGTTGATCCTTTCTAATTTTCGGGCCATCTTTTTGGTGTCGGGGTGTAACTGGTGTAACAGTCCACCAAAGGTTTCAAAACGAGCGCTTTCGGCAATACAGTTTGCCATCATCAGGTAGGAAACGATGGTATGGTTTCGTGTCTCATTTTTAACGAGAACGAGTAGTAGCAAGGAATTAGAAGTGGGAGGTAATAACAAATGGTAGTGGGAGGTTGTAGGAATGATATTGGTTCGAGCGAGCGATGCAGTAGTGATTTTTTGTGGGAGGGGGGCACAAGTTGTGAGAAGTGGAGGGGTATAGTGGAAGAAGGATAGGCGGGATATATATATATATATATATATATATATTATATAATATATATATAATACAAAGATCCGTAGAAGAAATCTTCCTTACGACTTATATATACACACACACACACACACACACACAAACACACACACACACACACACACACACACACACAGACACACACACACACACACACACACACATATATATATAATATATATATATATATATATATGGGGTGACTTTACTTTGCATAGGCTTCTAAAATCTACTCTAGCTCATGGGAGGGCGGGTCTTCATGAACTCTCAGTTGATTAAAAAGCGAAAATTATTTTTCTACTTCGCATCGACTAGCTGGTTTCAATTATCTCGGACTCTCTCTCAAACATACGTAAAAACCTACATGCTATTGATCCTTTTTATAGATAGAAGAATTTCTCTCTCGAGTTCTGATGGAAGGTGAGAGAGGAGTGAAGCATATTTTGACTGCCGCTGTCAATGGTTTTTCAGCTACCAGCGTGACATCTGCGGGCCTTGAGCAACGAAAGTAATGTGCCCGATTCTATCGACGAATCCAAGTAATCTGATTTTACAAGTAATGCTATTACTAGATAAGATTCAACACGCAGATACCGAGATAAGTACAGCGTTTATGCAACATTTGATGTTAACGTGATGTAGCGGGAAAAATGTGAAGTGAAGAGCAAGGGAGAAGAGTAAGGACTTGGTAGAAAGAGCTGAGGAAAATGGAAGCGGGGGAAGAGGTAGTAAAAAAGGAATTGAGAGAGAGAGAGAGAGAGAGAGAGAGAGAGAGAGAGAGAGAGAGAGAGAGAGAGAGACAGAGACAGAGACAGAGACAGAGACAGAGACAGAGACAGAGAGACAGAGACAGAGAATGGGATAGAGACAGGGATAGACAGACAGACAAACAGACAGAGAAAGAAAAGAAAGGGGGACGAGAGATGGGGAGAAAGTGAGAATGACAAGGATAATTGGGACAAAAATAGAATTAAGCGAGAATAGAAAGAGAAATGAAAAGAGATAAGAATCAGAGTGAAGAGGTGGTAAGAGACGAAGAGAGAGAGAGAGAGAGAGAGAGAGAGAGAGAGAGAGAGAGAGAGAGAGAGAAGAGAGAGAGAGGGGTTGGCATACGAGTTGAATAGTAAAGTGAGGAAGACAAGGTAATTGGGACAAAAATAGAATTAAGCGAGAATAGAAAGAGAAATGAAAGGTAAAAGTCAGAGTGAAGAGGTTGTAAGAAACGAATAGAGAGAGAGAGAGAGAGAGAGAAGACAGACAGACAGACAGACAGACAACAGAAGAGAGGGATGTGCGAGGATGAGCGCATACAAGATGAATTGTAAAGTGAGAAAAGCAAGGGAAATTGGGGCAAAAATAGAATTAAGAGGGAATAGAGAAATGAAAAGAAATAAAAATCAGAGTAAAGCAAGGAAGACTGAAAAGGGGAAAAAGGAAAATATAGTAAGAAATACGGTGGTATTCGAAAATAAAAAAAAACATTCCCCATAAAAGAAAAAAAGTATTCACCAAAAGGTAAATTTACTATAGATGGTGATGTCGATGTTAAAATGTTTTGACTTTTATCAAATCAAGGATATTTTATCAAACATAAGGAGATGAGGATGGAAAAAGTCTTTGTCTAAACAGTGATGATAGCCATTTCAAAATAAAACGGGAGACGAGAGAGTATGTAAAAAATGTTCTTATCCGTTAGCATCCTTCATTTTTGAAAAACCATCCTGTCGGCTAGGGATGGAGAATACAATGGGCAACCTGTTGGTCTTGGGTGGAGACCTATGATGCTCAAAAACGGAATCCTAAACGGGCAGTTGAGGAAGCCTCTTCCGATCAATCGGCTGGTCACGTCAAGCCCAAGTAACTAATTTATTGTATCAGCCCTATTTCTCCTATGGCAACCCTCCAATCCATTTTATCATATATACTAGAAGGCTGTGGCTAAGGGTCCCGTGTATGGCACTAAACTGCATCTAATGGTGAAGTTCTAATTCTGACACTTTGGGGAATGTAGAGTACCCCTTTATCGCCATTACTCCTAGGTCCACATTGACCCGGAGTGGCAGTACATGTTAGGATCCCATATATGGGTTAAATAGACAATAAAATGAATATCAAAATATGTTTAAAATAATTTTTAGAATTGATATATCCATCAAGAATGAATTAAAAACATCTTCGGCATAAAATAAGGGTCGACATGCTGTAAAATCATTGAAATTTGAGGTATTTTAGTGTGATGAATGTTTGCCAGCTCCTCGATACGTGTAGAATGTGACACAAGGTAAATGCCTTAAGCGGGGATTGATAGGTATGAATTCAGATTTTTTCATCTCTTTGACTGGTAGCCCAACCAAGTTAAATATCTCAGTTTGCCCAATCATTTACCTGTAGCTGAAGGGAGAATAATTGCTTTTTTGTTGGTTTGGATTTACGGCATGTCAAACCTTGTTGTATGCCGAAGACGCTTTCTTGATTTATTCTTAAAAATCAATTTCATTTAAACAATTTAAAAAAAATGTTTTCTATTGAACCTATACATGGGACCCTAAAAGGTACAATCTTTTCTTGTCAGAGTAGAACGGGGAGTAATAGCGATGACGAGGTACTCCACACTCCCCAGAGCCCCAGAACTGAAACTTCCCATTAGATGCAGTTTAACGTCATACCCAGGACACTATGATCCTTAGCCACCGCCTTCTAGCGCATATATGACAAAAAGGGTTGTGAGTAATAGGGTTGGGACAATCAAAGTTGCTAGGACTTGACGTGACCAGCCCATTGATCGGAGGTGTAGGGGCTCTCCGACCGCATGTCTAGCCTAAATAAGAAGCAAAGTGGAGTGTTGCATTTGATAGACTGCTCAACCACTAATGTTCCATCTTTAAGAATCACGGGTCCCTACCCAAGGCCAACAGGTGGCCACATTGGGGGGGATTTTACCACTATGCAGAGGTGCAGTCGGTGCATTTTAAAGCAACAGCGAACAGCGGTAGAATAATTGGATGCATACCATTCCCGTGGGTAAATCCCTATATGATATAAAACAGGATGAAGACACGTGTCTTAGTTTATCGTTGCATATTAATGATACGAGGGTGAGTAAAAAATTAATGCCATTTTGTTTAGGACATGTATAATTACCAACATAGGAACATGTATCATACATCAAAATTAAGCTGTCCTCTGTGGATCACATCCTTACTTCTCCACATAGTCACCGTTTCTCTCAATAGCAATGTTCCACCAACGAATGAAAGCATGTATCCCTGTTCCGTAAAATTCTGATGACTGTTCTTTGAACCACTTTTTTACTACATATTTCACTTCCTCGTCACTGGAATAATGTTTTCCTCTCAAACCCTCTTTCATGGGGCTGAAGAGATGGTAGACTGAAAGCGCTAAATCTGGTGAGTATAGAGGATGCGGTAAAGTTATCCACCCGAATAAGGCAATTTTCTCCCTTGTGCTGATGCTTTGTGTGGTCAAGCATTGTCATGGGAAGAAGGACATTGTTGATTAGCAAGTGGGGTCTTACCCGTCGATTCTTGCTCTCAGCCTCGTTAGGGTCTCAATGTAGACCTTAGTTTTTTTTTTTTAAAGAAACTTAACATAAAAGAGAATGCGGCGATTTTCGCCCTTGTCCTGATCCTTGTGTGTGGTCAAGCATTGTCATGGAGAGGGAGGACATTGTCGATTGGAAGTTGGGTCTTACTCGTCGATTCTTGCTCTAAGCCTCGTTAGGATCTCAATGTAGGCCTTAGTTTTATAAAAAAAAAAAAAAACTTCACATGAAATAAAGAAAATGGCATTAATTTTTGACACTCCCTCGTATTTCCTCATCTCGGTAAGACAGACAAGAACAGCATTTGAAATGCTTTTATTTGTTTATAGATATTGAATGAGTCAAATGTTAGCTTTGTTTTGCTCTTTACGAAACTTATTAGGATTTCAGTTGCACAACTCATGTACAATTATGTGTATGTGTTTTGCTTTTTAGAAAAATCAGCCCAAAGCTTTGAGAAAATCAAATCTTATGTATTCAGTAGTGAGGAGAAAGAAAAGACGAGAGGTTAGCTCGTGTCTAATGTGAAGCATAGCCAATAACTCAAAGCGCCTCATTCTGACATTTGGAGCTAGACAGATATATGGTAATCATCTGATTCACCCACTAGAAACAACAACAACAACAACAACAACAACAACAACAACAACAACATGGACACTAAAAACGAACAAAAATATATTTGGAAAAAAAAAAAAAGCAATTCAATGTGTGGATAAAATGTGCAGGAATTAAATCGAAAATCTATCTAATATCCTGTCGTGTTTTAAACTCCACCGATAACGAACCTTTGAATATATATATATATATATATATATATATATATATATATATAATATTTCATATTATCAACCAAAGCCTGAAGAAGATACCAGAAGATCTGAAACACGTGTTGCACATGTAAAACAAAAGAATAACATTTTTTTTCTGAGAACAAAATACATTTTGCGGACCTTCCTTTTTAAAAATATTGAATTTTCTCCCGTTGGAACCAGAACAACACTTTATAATATATATATATATATATATATATATATATATATATATATATATATATTGTGTTGTGTGTGTGTGTGTGTTATATAAACATATATATATGTGTGTACAATGGACTCTCCCGTCGATTTTCGACGTATGAGGGTTCATATATATATATATACACACAATGAACATCCACACAGGGATTTGTTTATAGTGGTGAAGGCTTGTGTTGGACCATCCACACTTTTTGGCACAGTCGATAGGAAAGAATTGGTGCATCAAGGGTTGCCACAAACCCAATCAACGACCGACCTCAGGAATTTTGAATTCAGAGTTATCCCTTTCCTAGACTGGTTACCTATCCAAGACTGAAAGGCCCAGTCTGCCCTACTATTTAACCCATAGCTGGAGGAAGAATATATGGATTCATACCTTTCCCAAGGGTATTAGCGCTATGTGAAATGCCAACAGCTTCGTCTAGGAATTGAACTCGAATCGACGAGTCTATTTTCCACGACTCTAACCACTAGCCCACGCGCCTCCATATATATATGTGTATATACATATATACATATATATATATATGAGAGAGAGTGAAAGAGAGAGAGAGAGAGAGAGAGAGAGAGAGAGAGAGAGAGAGTGTGTGTGTGTGTGTGTGTGAGAGACAGAGACAGAGATGGGTTGAGGGTGGTAGTAATGTATTTCATTTTTTTTTCTTGATTTCGATGATAAACTATGTTAATCTCTTTTCATCGTTCACTGCTCCAACTCTTTGGCAATTAATTCGTTTTTAGCCCTAATCCTATTTATCCAATCCGAATTTGCTTCAATCTTGTTAAACTGAAAAGAAACCTCACAGGATGAAAAAAATAAATATCTGTAATAATAATAATAATTATGATAATGATAATGATGATGATGACGATAGTCAAGGTTCCACGCCCCTGAGAGGATATCGACATAGCAAGAGTGAGAGAGAGAGAGAGAGAGAGAGAGAGAGAGAGAGAGAGGGGGGGAAGAGATGACAAATTTTGCAAAGAAGAGAGAGAGAGAGAGGGGGCAGAAAGAATGACAAAGATCGCAAAGAAGGAGAGAGGACACAAATAGAGAAAGAAAGAGAGACAGAAAGGGATAATGTTATAAAGACGAGGAAGGGATAATAAAAGCAAGGGAAATGAGATAGATCGTGAGACAGAGAGAAAAAAAGGGGAAAATGTGAGAGAGAGAGAGAGAGAGAGAGAGAGAGAGAGAGAGAGAGAGAGAGAGAGAGAGAAAAGAAAAAAATGTAAGTAAACAAATGAGAAAATTAAACGGCTAACAGAGAAACACAAATGATAGAGAAAATAAGAGATACAGAAGGAGAAGCAGAAAACTGAGAGTAAAAGAAAATAAGAGAGGGTGAGATAAACTGGCGAAGAGAGAAAAAATACTGGAAGAATGAACATCATACTCACCTTCACAGAACGGATGTGACTAGAGTCCAGTCACCAGACAAAAAGAAGACAGTAACCGAATACACTCTGTAGCAACTAACAGGACATGGTCAAGTGTCCAGTATATATGGATACAAATATACACACTAAAACCACCAGCCAATCAAAATCCTGAAAATAAACTTGACCATGCCACATAGTAACCTGCTATTTAAACCACTTATCAAGTCTGGATTCTCAGAAGCAGATTCTGTTGGAATATTTTGTGGATATAAGGTGTGCTCTAATTCCCCTACTTGGATTTATAGACTATCCAAGGTCACGTGGTTAACTCATCTAGCCAATCACTAAACATACTGCGTGTAAGAAACACTATTTAAACCCTCCACCTTATACCAAAGTAGGGGGGGGTTAGAATATTTTGTTGATATAAGCTGTACTCTAATTACCGGATCTTTACCACTACTCTGGAAGGACTTATACGATTACCAGAGTAACCAAAGGATTGATTATCGAAGGAATCTTTACCAGAGAACTGAGAACTCTTTACCAGAGTAACCAAAGGATTTATTATCGAGGGACTCTTTATCAAGGATCCAATTCCACTGGATAAGCACTTCTGCTTTAAGGCCAAAGAATGGCCCTTAAAAACGTAACAGATTAAACTTGCAACACAGTTGAATACTGATCAGTCTACAAAAATCTCTACACAGTCGTAGAGTCTTCCGAAAACAGAGAAACCAATCTTTCATGATTGCATGAAATTTGCCAAGTAATCAGTATATATGGATAGAAGCGTCCACACTAAAACCGCCAGCCAATCATAATCTTGGAAATAGACTTGACCATGCCACATGATAGAATAGCCAAGCGGCTATTTAAACCACTTACCAAGTCTGGATTCTCAGAAGCAGATTCGACTTGCAACACAGTTGAATACTAATCAGTTTACACAAATCTCTACAGGAATGAAAAAAAAAAAAAAAAAACAATGCAAAGGATCTGAACTCGTCTCTCTGTGTCCATTTTCTGTGACGGAAACCACTACACCACGCGCCTCCATCTTTAAGGAGAACAACAATGGAGAGTTGAAGGGACTTGCTGTTATTCGGAATTTAAAAAAATCGCAAGTGTCTACTGGTATGAAAAAAACGCAAAGAGATGATGGTGATGATAAAAATGACAGTACAAATTCTAATAATAACAGGATTCAATATAAATCTCACAGCCCAAAGCAACGTCGAATCTTTGTATCGACAGACAAGGGAAATAATGACAATGCTTCGAACCTTTCACCGGACATATGATTTTGACGGACCCAACGTTAATAGATAGATAGACGGCAGCGTGTTGTCAGATGCAAAATAACTCACCAGATACATAGAACAGAGAATAATAAAATATAATGATAAACGTAGGAAGTGTCCAAAAGAATAAACAAAGGCTCACAGGAAGGGAAAGAAAAGGCTAAGATATGAGAAGCTAAGGATGGAAAGAATACATGTTCAGAAATCACAATGGGTCTGTCTGCTTAGAAGACATTAAATGCAAAAGAGAATCCTTGGTTAACCAATTCCACTCCCAAAAGAGCAATGGGAATATATGACATAATAGAAATGGCAGATAAGATGAAGGAATTGAGTAAATGCTTGTGTGCGTGTGCGTATGTGGAGAGAGAGAGAGAGAGAGAGAGAGAGAGAGAGAGAGAGAGAGAGAGAGAGAGAGAGAGAGACCAGGCTCGAAGAAGTGGAGATTGAAAATGATTTTTTCCCGCTATGTGGTCTGGATATATCCATTCTTCCTCTGATCTCCAATTCTACCAGTCTCTTTCACAACTTTTTCAGCTTTTTGGCAAGGGATAGATTTTCAGATTTGTTCAGATTTTCACTTTATTGCACAATTCCCTGTGAGTCACCATTCCGGCACAGTCATGTTTACTCTTGTATTCCTTTTCTGTCAGTTTACTGTATTCGCTTTTTTTTTTTCAATTTTCAGCTTTACTTTCGGTTTCTAACAATCTTTCACTGGGTCTTTCATGGGCGAGGAGAAAGTCGAAAACGTCGCAAGGAGATCCAGCGGTCCAGCAATCGACTACATCGACAGCGTCACAGACAGCGAGACGATGGCGACGGGCGGTAGACGCGCTACGGAAAGGCCACCTCTATACGCGATCGCATCCGTGAGGTATAGAACGAGTCCGATTCGAACACCGAGTCGCGAGTAAAAGCAGGACGTTCGGTGCAAGTATCGATCACTGACGTGAGCGCTTCGCCGAGAAAACGGTAACGATAAACGAGAGTGTCGTTCGTCGCACGTCTTTTCTCTGCACCCGTCGGTTTCGTTCGTTCGAGCGAGCCAGCGAGCAAACGAAGTTAACGACGGTCGGGGAACGTGTAATCGGCGGGAATTGTGTCCTCATCTTGATTGCTCTGTTCCCAAATTTTCAGGAATTATACTCTGAAAAAAAAAAAAAAGAAACGGCTAAAACATATGGGAAGTGTATATATGTGAATTAAAATGCTGGTTGTTTAGTTTTACGACATATAAACCTTTTTCGGGTCATTTAATGCCGAATAAAGTCATTTTGGTAAACAAGAAACTCAGGTTTCTTACAGTGCATGCAGTTACTTAAGTGGTCATCAAAAATTAAGTATTGAAAAGGCCCATGGCTGCGTACCTACGGTGATCTAGCGAGGACCGGTGATCTAGGGAGGACCGGTGCTCTTAGCGTGACTTGACCATAATCTGGAATTGCCGAGCTGCCTTGAAATTGAAATTACAACCAACTGGTTGCGATCACAAACAGAGCATTCCTCTGTCTAAAATAAACTGCAAATACATATCTTAAAATACAAGTGAAGAGACAAAGTCACAAGATAATAATTTATGTCTGTATTTACCCCCACCTGCACGAACAGGATGTGACAAAGTTCTATTTTTAAGTGGAGTTTAATATGGTTGAATTCAGAGTTTTTCGTCTTCTAACTTTCTCATAACAAGGTGAAAGAACCCAGTCTGCCCAACTACTTACCCATAGCTTAAAGGAGAATAGCTGGTTGATCAACGCTGTGTGAAATGCTACTAGCCTCGTCCAGGATTCGAACTTGTGTAACCGTGTCCATTTTCTACGAAGGTAACCATAACATAACGGGGAACACAATCTTCGTTCTGTTGGATCTGACACTTGTTTTTGATTTTTCTTTTACCTCTGAAGTAAAAAATGACTCCAATTTTTCAATATCACATCAACGTTTTGAGGTACAGGATACCCCCTTTTTTTTCTCAGAACAAAATAAAAATACATCATCTAACAAATTTGTGCTTATTTTATGGAATATTTAAAAAAATTACAAACGTTGGAAAATAATAAAACATTACACTGGACAAAACAATTTTTGTTGAGTTAGATCTGACACTTATTTTTTGGCTATCCTTTGGACTCTGAATAAAAATTACCTCAGGTTTTCTCTATTATATCAACTTTTTGAGTAACAGGTTACTAGTTTTTGTTCTCTAAAACTATTAAAATCGTGCATATAACTGATTTGAGCTCATTTTATATAATGTTTTAGTGATTTAACAGAGATAATAAAAAAATGCTTGTCTGTAATATTTGTACAGTTTTATATTGTTCATACAAATGTTATTGTTACTGCAAGTCATATTGTGTGCTAGTAGTTAAGGTAAAAATGTACACACATAATTTTTTCTAGAGTATTTAATCTGTGGACAATTTCACTTTATGAGTTTAAAAAAATAATTTTCAATACTCATCAGGAATCAATAGAACGAAACGTCTTCGCCATAAAATAACCCAGCAAGGTTTGACGTCTTAAAATCCATAAAAGAAAGAAAGAAAGAATGAAGTCAACACCATTTAGGGAGTTTTTTTTCCCGGTGCTTTGAGTGATATACCTTTGAAGAGGAAAGGGAGAAAATATATTTTATGTGCAAAACACCGAGCTCTATTCAACGTTATTATGAGTTTAAACCAACAGTAAAAAATCATGTCAGAGACAAATGGCTGCAAGAGATACACTCCCTCTTTACCTATACGACACACATATGGTATCCAACTGAGAAAATTCCTATGAGTAGAAGGTGGGTGAAAGCATCTATTGCACTAGTGTCCCTAATTTTTGACATGTCAGTTTAAATAAAGTCACGTTGTATTTTATATATAAATAGATTACGACCAATTCCACTCGAGCAGTATCTGGGGACTTAATCATGAATTTCTTTAAGCCTGAAACAATCCCCTTAGTGTCCTCTCTTGCCGTAACAGTGCCATTTGTAATATATGGCCCCACTCCTCCATTGTGGCAGTCGCTAGGGAATAAGTGACAGCAATGTTTGGCAATAATCCAGCGCGACTGTAGTCTTGCCAATTTCAACAATTCTCTTATCCGAAGAATTTCCGCTCTTCCACAATTTTCAATATCCTTTTGACAGATTCTTTGAAACAATTCTAGCTAAACCAATTATTATAGGTACCGTTTATCTTTCCTCTCTAATTCTAATTTAAAGGCTCTTGAGCTAGGTAATGGTACTTATGACTTATTTCACTTTTGATCTGCTGGAATGGTAAAACATAAATAGTCTTGTAAGTGTGTACTATTCTTACTGGGTGTCACATACTTTTGGGTATCGGCATTGCAGCCTCAGAAGACTACATAATTATTTTGTCCATAAAGTTACAACGCCTCCTATGACTGAGAAATCAATTAGAAAAATAGCCTCGACCACAGATGTGGCATGTAAAGGTTATCGATGCAGATGTTGATGTGCCGGTGCTCTGTTACCGTTGCTTTTTTCTTAACCTCTTGGCTTTATGGTATTGCGCCACGGTGCTCGTTTGGGTAGATGAGCAATTTTTAAAGCAGGTCGTCTAATTGAGACGCACTTACCGAAACGGTTATCACCGTAGTGGGTGGAATCACCACTGGGCGAGGATGTTTTTGTTTCCCTTTGCGTTAATGAAATTTGGAAAGGCATGAACCCATCTATTCTCCCTCTCAGTGAATAGTAGGAAATACTAGATTATTTAGCTTTATTAAGGCAACTAGTCTAGGAGAAGGAAATCTTAATTTAAAGCAAAGGGCTGGTTTAGCTCAGTCGGTAAGGTGTCCGACTAAGAACCACAAGGTTCCTAGTTCGATACCAGCCCTTGCCAACTCAGCGTATGAGTAGCACAGGGATCTGTGCGGTAAAGTAAGGGGCTGATATTAGGTGTAGCGCTCCGTCTCAGACGTAAAAAAACAATCTCGTCGGTCTAGCGCTAGTTAAAAGGGGATAGACACCCTTGCTTTAGGCCACCCCGACGACATCACTTAAAATTGATCTTGTGTCACGTACTGCGGTGGAGGTGTTGGATAAATACGTAGAGCTGGTTAGCTGTAGGCACCTGTCTAGTGTTTGTGATTTTAGTGAGTGTCACGGAGAGCATTTTAAAAAATATCTTTTACCTTACTAGATATTTTTTGCTGACACCACGTTTGCCGATGTCTGGACATTCTTAACTTTTCAGATATATATATATATAGTTCCACTAATCTCCCTTCGTGTGGTTAGCGGACAGTTCAAAGAGCACCAGACATTATGAACGCGAAACTGGCTCTAATTTTCAGCATATTCTTTAAAAGGCCGGCAATGTCTTGGTATTATTTGTATTCTTATTCATAGTATTATCATTAAGAAAACAACTAAAAATCTGCAATATATGACCAGGACAAAAGACGATAAACAAAAAAGCGAAACGAGAACAGTGAAACCAAGAATATCAATAACGGATATAAAGTTAGTAATCACAAATAACATCGACAGCAAAAACAAATGCAGTTATTAATCATCTGAAGATAACTTAATATGGACATCTTTGTTTTTGTTTTTTTTCTTTTAATAACTGACGAACAAGGATCGACAATGATTATGATTAAAGACACATGAAAAGAGCGTAAGATGAAGATGGCATCAAAGAGAGAATTGTCATTGCAAATCGAATCTTTGTAATAATCATTTTAGTTGCAGCAATAATTGTGTTATGCTGATCTCCAGAGAAGTTCATTGTTGTCAAACAAACGGACGACCTGAATGTTGGAAGGTGAATGATGCGACTAAAACGAACCGGAAACAAAGCAAGAAATACTAAATAGATGACATGAAAAAGGATTAAAAGGACAAAGAAGACGAGGAGATGAAACAAAAGGATAGAGGAACTGGTTTGTCGATCGGAAGAAGAATAACAGGAAGAAAACGGTACTAAAAAGAAGAACAGGAAGATAGTATGTAGGAGGAGAAACAAAAAGAAAATTGGAAGTTGAAAATATAAAGAAAAGAGACGGAACTATAAAGAAGAAATAGGGAGACCACAAAGAAGAAGAAAACAATGAAGAATAGGAAGAGACTATAAAGAGTAAAAAGACTATGAAAAAACTATAACGGATAAGAAGAATATAAAGAATAGGAAGACTATGAGGAGACTTTAAAAAATGAGAAGACTATGAAGAGACTATAAAGAATGAGAAAACTATGAACATTCTATAAAGAATGGGAAAACCATGAAAAGACTATAAACAATGGGAAGACTATGAAGAGACTATAAAGAATAAGAAGAATATATAAGAAGAATATATAAATAATAATAAGTGGATGAAGAGACGATAAATAGACTATGAAGAATAAGACTATGAAGCGACTAAAAATAATAATAAGCGACTATAGTCTTTTCTTATTCTTCTTTATAAGAGACGATAAAGAAAAGGAAAGGCAAAAAAGAATAAGGATTAAATAAGAATACGAAGAGACTATAAAAATGACTATTAAGGAGAATGAAAGACTATAAAGAAAATAAAGACAGACAATATAGAATAAGTATATGAAGAGACTATAAAGAAGAGACTTTACTGGGGAAAATACTTTTAGGAAGAATACTATGAATGGACTTAAAAAGTGGGAGACTATAAAGAAAAATAGATATATACTTTATAAAGCAGAATAACAAGAGACCATATAATAGATGGCAAGGAAGGTAAATATAAAGCCACTAAAGAGAAGACCGAAAAAAATAAAACAGTAAAAAAGGAGAGTATAAAGAAGAAAACAGAAAAGAAAACGACAGTGAAAAGACGACAATAAAAAGAGAAGCCGCGACTATCTTTAGATAACTATCAATAAGAATATGAAGAAACAATTAACCAACCCGGCTTCGGCCGCTGACCGGTTATGTTATAATAATAGCGTCGATCCCAGGGGCCATCCCCCCAGGCAACACCTGCCCCCTCGATTTAAAGAGGCAGGGCTGGGTTTATTGCCAGTGCCTGAAGCGCCCCCTTGAGGGAGAATGCCGACGGGATCGATGCAATTTTCACCCGCCACCCATGAGCTTCGGTTTGTGGGTGGTCCCACGTTAATAGGGCCTTGTGCCTAGCCCGTACAAGTGGGGTACGAGGTAAATACAATATGAATAAACAATTAATAAGAATATAAAAATACTATGAATATAAATAATATAAAGATACTATGAATAAGGATATAAAGATACTATGAATAAGATGAATATACACATACTATAAATAAGAAAAATATAGAAATACTATGAATAAGAAGAATATAAATATAAAAATACTATGAATAAGAAGAATATAAATATACTGTGAATATGAAGAATATAAAGATACTCTAAATAAGGATATAAATATACTATGAATAAGAAGATTATGAAGATAATATGATACTATAAATAAGAATATGAAGAGAATAATAAGAATAATATGAAGAGACTATGAATAAGAAGAATATGAAGATACTACAAATAAGAATAATATGAAGAGACTATAAATATGTATAAAAAGATTGTGAAGAAGTAGAATATGAAACACAATATCCGGTGAGAATAGTTATCACAAAAAATGATGAATTATTCCCATCAAATATAGTCATCATCATCATGCCACGCTAGCAGCACGGCTAACCATGACAATCTCTCGCCAACCGTCCTATCATTCATTGCTCCTAGGAGGTCCTCTGTGCAGCATACAGCATCCGCGCAGAGTTGGTCTATGTACGTCTTTGCTGGACGGCCTACTCTGGCGTCCTCATGTGATAGCTTCCACAGAAGAACGTCACCAATGAGTTCATTCTTGCTTCTAAAGCAGTGCACAGCGTGTCTTCTTCACCTCACACAGATGGCCTGTGGGATATGGGGCAGGTGACTGTACAGCTGTTTTCTCGTAGGGTGTTGCTTCCACATCTTCTTTAAGATTGCACGCAGCATTCTTGTGCAGCTCCAATCTAGCGTATTCTCTAGGCGCTTCGTTAGGATCTAAGTAGTGCAGCCGTACAGTAGCACTGATACAACTACAGCTTGAAAGAATTTTCGCTTTACCCTGTCTGTTAGATTGGATTTCCATATCACTGACAATCTGTTTAAAACAGCCCATGCCATTCCTATTAGTAGTATACCAATAAATATTTACCAAGTTGTATATTAACATGGTTGGATGAACCTTTATTACAAGTTATTTAGAAAACAATAAAATAAACACATGAATGCAACACACTTAATCCGTATATACCCATAAACCAAAATACGGCACATCATGGCGAGATCTTTTAATGTAATGAACTTTAAGTGTTTATAAAATAAAGCGATTTTCAGTCCAATTAGCAAATAATTCGTGCTGAGCATCAATTTCCAATCACCCAAGTATTCGATATAATAATATGAATTGCTGTCAGTTGATTTTAACATATCAATCAATCTTGGGTTATTTTTATGCGCAGAAATTAAGTAATTGCGGTCATTTTACACTAATATTTTTGTAGTTATATTGTGCATATGATATCACGTATTCCAATCTAATACATATAATTTGCACACAGTTGTATTGATTCAAGTATTACTATCTAATACGAATAATTATATGGTTTGCTGTAATCATCAATTCTTGCTGACGGTACGGATTCCCTATTGGTCATAACTCCTGGCAGGTCCTTAACACGGCATCTAATGTCCGTACAGAACAGTTGGATGTAAGTCTTAACTGATCAGCCTACAATTCTGTCCATGTTTAGGAGTTTACAGTAGAACGTCACTTATAAGTTCATCTTTACTTTTCCAGCAGTGTCCTGTATGTATTGCTCGTCTTGGGGTGATAGAAGGTAAGTGGCTGTATAGATGTAGTTGTGTGGAGTGCTGCTTCCAATGCTTATTCAAGACAGAACGCAGCATCATGTGTAGTTCACGTGTAGAACTTTCCACCAGCATTTTCTCAAAGTCCAATTGGCGCAGTCATACTGTAGTCCTGATTCGGCTAGAGCTTGGAAGAATTCACGCTTTCTTTTATCAGTGATCAGATTTCCACATGATCGATAAACTATCTATAGCAGTCCATGCATAGAAACTTATGAACATAAATTAAGAATACGTTCATTCGTGCAATATCTGATATTTTCAGATAGAAAAGTTGGAAACCTCATGGTTGAAATAAAATGTTTCACAAAGAATTCAGCGGAAAATTGAAGACCACTGTTAAAACGTGTCTTAGATTGATGGAATAAACTAGTTCAAATTATTTTTTTGTCTCCCATGATAACGTTTACGTCTTGCTTGGATTTGCAAATATTGTATATTTTCAAAATGCTCTTGTTCTGTAGGATACACTTTTTGTTAATTTTCACCTTTAGTTGTTAAAATTCCTAGCATAAAATTGTGCGTGCGCATTATCTGAAATGAACTTAATTGTTATTAAGAGCACATTTTATGATATATTTGTGTTAAAGCATGCAGTTGTATTGTTCTTCTTCTTATTTTTTATCAGTGTGATCAGATTTCCATATGATCGATAAACTATCTATAGCAGTCCATTCCTTTCCTGTACTGATATTGAACTCGTTTTCAGTTGATGCTATCTTGGTATGTGAACCGTTCTGCTAATTTCAGAGGCTTACCATTTAATGTGGATATTGTTCTATCTCGTTTAAAATACGTGAACTCTTTTTAATCTTAGTTCATGTAGAAGCCAATGCTTCTTGCTGCCTGCTCCAGGCTATGCAGCAGAGATTTGGCATCATCTGCAGGTGCGTATTTTACCGTTAATTCAATTTACTGACAGTCATGCTAATTGTGATTGTCTATCGCCTACTTAACTTGTGATTTTATCTGTTTGGCCTAGGATATATTCTAATTGTTATTTTTGGTATATTTTAGTTTCTTCTATCTGAACTTTATGTTTTTACTCATTTATATTTGTTAGGTTTCTTTTATTAAGTAGGTATTCTCTATTTATGTTATCTAGTTTCTTTTTCTGATTGTTTTTCAATCCCATTTGGCTCTTGGTTTTGTTGGTATGTACCCAGCTGCTGCTTTTAAGTGGGCGGTAACAAATTTGTCAAATTCTTCATTTTGGAGAAAAGTCAAAAAGTACAAAAAATCTCGATACTTTTGTAACACACCTTGCATGTCTTGTAGATGTCTCCTGAAGAGTATCAAACTTGTTTGTTACGGTTATTGAATAGTGTTTGCAAAATTATGTTTTCAAGCAACGTTGCCTGTGAATACCAGTTTTCATCCCAATTAAAAATCTTCCTAGGAAATATTTTTTTTTGTCATGTAGCTATCGTATCTCCTTCCCCGAATAATACATGGCATTAACATGACTAATCCACCACTTTCTTCTTTTTCTAGAATGAAAAGTTTTTAAAAGAGACTGAAATCGTTATTATCGTTTTGTTTACATTGTAACAAAAGGCCAGTGAAGAAACCACGGCAACAGCACCAGCACATCTCATCAGCAGTTCAGATATTTGGTTCAGTCCGGAAAGGTGTTAAAACCACTTCAGATACTCTAAACAACCCGTGAAGTCTTATTTCATTAAAAAGGTGTTAAAACCCCTAAAACATGTGTGATGACAGACATTCGCCCGATTCAGAGCGTCAGCTTTGCATTGCATCTCTGACCACTATTTGTGAGAGGCCCCGAATGCATAGTCGGTGTTCAGCTTTTGTGTGGTTTGAATTATGGCGTGAAGTGGCAGGAAACTGGAAGCTCCGAAGTCAGGCACCTGGATTGAGTATCATCGTATTGAGTATCACCGTCTGCTTTAAATACGCGGTAAGACTGAATCACAGTCTCTCACCTACGGGGAATCGACAGGTGAGAGACTGTGATTCGACAGGAGATACTTTGAGATTCTTTATCAATATATAAATATTCGCAGACAAATTTTTAATCCAATATTTGCAGCAAGGTTCAAGTTGTATTGCTTTATGATCGTAAGCCTTCTCCTCCAACTAATGCTCCTGCAACTTGATTTGAACCTTGCTAAATTATTCTGTGATATCTTTTTTTCTACTATAAATAGGAAGATTTTTGTACGATTTACTACGGAGTTTATTATTGCAAATATATTTACATTCTTGTGACTCTCGTACTTTCTCGTACCTGTTATGAATTATACAATTTTTTGCATAGCATTTCTTGCATTCATTATATATATATATATATATATAATATATATATATATGTGTGTGTGTGTGTGTGTGTGTGTGTGTGAATAAAAGGAAATGAATCCGACGGTATGTAGTATATTAAGAAAAATTGAAAAAACACAGGTTTAAATGAGTTGAGTGGTAAGTTTATTGGACGACGCTGCAATGTGTCGATCTATTATTTAGATCATCTTCAGGGCATTTGTTGGTATATGGAAGGTGATAAAAAATGTTTATCACAGAATAACGAGAAAAGCGAGTAATAGTCCTTGTTTATCAGTTTGTTTAAAATTTGAAGTCTGAGAAAAAAGAACGTTGAAAAAATGGACGGTTTGAAATATGACGTCAAATATTCCTTTTTTGCTGTGTGAGTATTAGAGTGTGTAAGTGTGTGTATCGAAAAAAGTATTGTGCATTTTTTATCTGTTTATGAATGTGTGGTTGCACGTGTGTGTATAAATCTTTTGCGATAAACGGAATCGAAAAAACCTTAAGGTTGTGTGTGTGTGTGTGTGTGTGTGTGTGTATATATATATGAAATACTACTCAGAATCAATCACTTCACCTTAAATAAAAGCATCAATATCAAGTAATTTTGTTACAGCAACAAACCAATACTTTTAGTTTCCGTGTATTAATATCAATATATTTGTCTTTTCCATTTAAAGTCATTAATAAAATTCAAGACTTGACGTTTTAGAAGGAAATAACTTTTTGTTAACCAAAAATCGGCGAGAAAGTTACTTCATTTGATTTGCAAATTCTTAGCACGTAATAAGCATATATTCCTGTCAGGTTGGGCTTTTTTCAAATGTCTCTACGTTGCATGCTCCCCTTCAACCTTAATCACAGCTTGGATGCGTCGGGACATGCTGAGAATGAAGTTATTGCAGCAGTCAACAGAGATTTCGTTCACCTAGATTTCCATTGGTGACATAGGGCAATGTCAGGAAGAAAATGAAATACTCATGAATTTGTAATTTCTCCTGTAGATGTTCCAGATACTTAGGGCCATTCATGGTTGTTCTAGAGGGACGACAAGTACATAGCTACAATTCCAGATTTGGACACAGGCTCTCGACATTCATATCATCTAACTCTTTTCAGCTATCCTAACGTAATACAACTTGTTGCAAAGTTAATTCCTAAGACATAACTTTTCCCAACTGTTCTAGAGTCCAGTCTTCAGGTCGTTAAGCAATAGCGAGTCGCCTAATCTAATCTAATCGATAATATGGATTTATTTTAACAGTATACCAACATATCTAAGATTATTTCATTGGTGTACGCTTGTATTCACATTTTTGTACTTAAGAGTCTTTTACGCAGTTATATATCTCTAATCAGTGTGTGTGTGGGGTCACAGTCAAGTCTGACGCAAGGTTCCAATCGACAGTCTAAACACTCCCAACTGTATCTCGCTCCAAAATCCAATATCCAAAATTACTTCTTTGTCCCGCTCGTCTCGACAACAAAATACTACTGCAGTCGTCCTCGCTGGTCTGTAGGAATAAGTCCTTTAGATACACCTCAATTTCACCACATCCGAGCTCCTCGCTCATAATTGTCCGTGCAGCACGTGCGACACTCGTCAGCACGGCGCGACCACCTACATCCGGGCCACCATGCTATTTCTTATTTCACTGATCGTCCACAGCGCTCATATTCTGAAGGAAGCCGTTTCGTCCTAGACGCCAGGCAAAGCCTAGCCCGCTTCCTTCGAGAATACGGCAAGTCTTCACCCCCGCCACTCTCTCTGTCACACCGTGTTGCACGAGGTAGGTCTCCTCTCTCACTACAATATCAATAGGGAAGATTGGGTACTTTAGCCTTATTTAGGCGTCTAGTTTAGAAATTGTGAATTGAAACCAGCTTTACCCCGCTTAGAAATTGACCTTGTGTCGAATTATAACATAATAGACAGAGTGATAGAGAATGCAAAGAGCCAGTTGTTTAGCATGGAAAATCTTTAAGGATGAATCAGTGTAATGCCACAATGCGTTTTTTTACTGTTCGAGAAGTTTCACGTGGCAAAGTGGGGGAGAGGAAGAGAGAGAGAAAATATGTTAGGTGACTTTGGAACTATGCGTTGACAGAGACGTGGCTATGACTCGGTATTTTTGACTTAGGGGTAATAAAAATCTCACGAGAAAAATATGTGTCATTACTAAAATAAACTATAAATGGCACACAGCAATATGCCCCTCAGCATCCCAAGTTGGTTTCTAGACTCCAAACATCAAGGAATTGTCAACCAACTCAGCATTGGCACAGCAACCGGATTCGAGCCTCTCAAAATAGTACCGGTCCAGAGATAAATATACAACTATTAATTTTACTATCCACACATCATCGCTTTATTATGTCATAGTATGTTGCTTACAAATTGAATTTTAATGTTGCCATTTTCATTTCTATTGACTTATACAAGTGAAGAAGCAAAACAATGTGCTAGATTAAATTAACATTAATTCGTGTGTAATAATATTATATTTAATAGAATATTTAATCGGTTTAAGAATGTGTGGCTTTTGGCTTCTAAATATTATCTGCCATAAATATTTTCCAGAAATTACAACGAATGATTTTATAAAATGCTGCTCTTTTAATACAGTGCAATAGAATTAGAATACATTTTACAAAATAATACAATAGATAATTTTTATTTTTCGGACTGTTGTCCTCATCTTTATTTTGGTATGTAAAAACACAACATTTCGGTCGCTGTATTCTCCGACCTTCCCCAGGTCTTCCCTGTATATCCGAGCATAGCAATGACCCAACGAGGGAAATCATTTTGAATAGTTTGACAGGTGATCAAACAAAGCGTCAGTATAAGGCTGGAGGTAGGCTTCATTTAGCTTACTCTATTTATCCCTTCCCCATATTAGCGTGATGCTCTCCAAATCCGAAGCACGAAATTAGACAGGAAGTTAATATATAAATATAGCATTTATACGTGAGTTTCAGTGTTTTTGCTTTTTTATCGGAAAGTGGCGAAGGCTGAAGTCCCAATCGGTCTTGTAAAATTGCGAAGACAAACCACAGAAAATATAAATTTTGGAATAATGAATATACTTTGTCTGAGATGTACCCGTTCCATCACGTTCTGGTGGTTAGCAAGATAGTTTCTCAGATCTACTGTAACATTCTAACCCGCAGCAACGGGTTGGGTAAATACATACTTAGACTTCGATATTCAAAAACTGATCATTTTATGTTTACTTCCTATGACACTGTCAGTGATTTATAACGTAAAATATACATATAGAGAAACATTTACAGGACGCAGTACCTTAACAATATTTATGTGGATGAAATACAATAAAGTCTTTTGTATTATTACAATGAAATTCTTTACGAAAATACAGCCGTGATTTACTGAAGTTTATTCCTTCCAAGACGTCGAAGAACTTTTAAAGATCTCATTAAAATAATGACGTCATTGATTGTTCACGCCAATCAATCCGAAATGTGCCACAAGAAGCGTCATGATAATTTAAAAAAACGTTCTTCGACGCCTTGTTTGATCACCTGTCAAACTATTCAAAATGATTTCCCTCGTTGGTCATTGCTATGCTCGGATATACAGGGCAGACCTGGGGAAGGTCGGAGAATACAGCGACCGAAATGTTGTGTTTTTACATACTAAAATAAAGATGAGTACAACAGTCCGAAAAATAAAAATTATCTATTGTATTATTTTGTAAAATATATTCTAATTCTATTGCACTGTTTTAAAAGAGCAGCATTTTATAAAATCATTCGTTGTAATTTCTGGAATATATTTATGGCAGATGATATTTAGAAGCCAAAAGCCACACATTCTTAAACCGATTAAATATTCTAATAAATATAATATTATTGCACACGAATTAATGTTAATTTAATCTAGCACATTGTTTTGCTTCTTCCCTTGTATAAGTCAATAGAAATGAAAATGGCAACGTTAAAATTCAATTTGTAAGCAACATATTTAGAGAAATACCAATTCAGGATTTGTGGCTTAATACAGTCACAAGAAACATTATTTTCAGCTGATAGTATATTTGGAATATACATTCTTCAAGTCATGCTCAAATGATTAGAAATTAAATATCGCTATTGTATGTATTTGCTCAAACCCCCTGTCACAAGTAGGATGGGACACAACGTCAATTATTAAGCGGAGTTTAACAGGTTTGAATTCAGAGTTTTATTTCTTCTTGAACGGTTGCCATACCAATGATAAAGAACCCAATTTCCCCCTGATATCTACCCATAGCTGGAGGGAGAATAGTTATATGCATGCGTTTACCAAGGTTAATTAAAGCATTGCAAAATGCATACAGCTTTGTCTAGAATTTAAAGCTGGGATGGTTGGTTGGTTGGTTGGTTGGTTGGTTTTTACGGCATGTCAACCTTTGTTGTGTAATGTTATGCCAAAGAGGTATTTTATTCATTCTTGATAGGCATTCACAATTTTTCTCAGACTCAAGTTTTTAAACATTTCTTAAACTCATTTTTCTATTTAACCCATGAATGTGACCTTAATAGATACTACCACTCTGAGTCAGAGTGAAACAGGGAATAATGGCGATAAAGGGGTACTCCACACTCTCCAAATCTCCAAATTGGAGAATAGTTGGATGCATATCTTTCGCAAGTATATGATGTCTACATCTGGGTCCTTAACGTTTTCTCTGGATCGAAATGACCCAGACAAAACGTTTTTTGTAAACAATTTCACAAGAATGTATAGATCGTCTTTTTCTCTACGTGTTCAGACCAAAAAGAAAAAAGATATTTCATTTAATAGTTAAAGCATTATAGAATAAACTCGTCTTGAAAATCAGCATTTCTATTTTTACCTGGGATCGAAATCGAACTCAGCTGGGGAATACGTATATTTCAAAGAAGACTTAGTGTTCATATAGTATTTTCTTTGAATTTAAAAAGAAAACAAAAAACAAAAAACAGAAAACAAAAAGAAAATCACGTATTAACTAATGAATCTGATCATAAAAGATTTTTCTCTAAGATCCCAATGATTCTTTTGTATGTGCCAATAGCGGTTCACGAAATGATCATGCGGTTTGGAATTTTAATTTCCTTCTCAATTAAGTTATATTTCCGTCTGAAATTTGAGCTCAGAGGTTATTTAGAAATCATTTTTTCAAATTCCTGTAGCCTTGAGAAATCCTCTATGCCACAAGATGTTTGTTTTTACGGCATATTAACCCTTATTAGGCTATTTCATTCGGAAGATTTTTTGCGGGAAATTATAAAGTAACAAATCATAATCAGTTACACACAGCTATATAGTTTCGGCATATTTAATATACATACATACATCTGTAGAATAAACATCATACTCACTGTAGAAGCAATATTCCGATCACTTCGAATTGGCAAGACAAGGCAACAAGCAAGTCTGAACTCAATACGGATCTTGCATTGTCCACGTAAACACACACGCGTATGCATACAATCACAAGCATATATATATATATATATATATATATATATATATATATGTGTGTGTGTATATATATATATATATATATATATATATATGTGTGTGTGTGTGTGTGTGTGTGTATTCTCATGGTACTAAGAGTAAACAGAAATATACAATAAACTATTAGATTGTGAGAACTCCATGTAATGTAATGTCTTGTGGGAATTGCTGTTACTTCACATAACTCCAAATCACATGGTCTTGCTTGCATACAATTATATGGTTTCAAGTTATAAAAACCTTTGTAAATATTTATAGCATCAAATAACTATTAAAAAACTACAGTTGGTAGAGCATCTGCTTTAGAACCCCAAGGTTCAAGGTTCGATAATAGCCCTCGCATAATAATAGCACAACTTAGATCATTGCGGTAAAGTGGCTTGGGGTCTTTGATTAATGATATATCAACGTTCGTGGGTTATTTAATATCAAATCAATCCTTACAGTAGTAGTATTATTTAAACGTTGGACAGCATATTTTAATCCGATCACATGTACGTGTGTCTATAGATGAATTTGTGCGGGTAATCTATTTTAGTCAGTGTTGTTTTATAAATAATTTACATGTCATGCCACATTCATCGCAATATTTTTTCCCTTTAATTATTGGATAGTATTTTAATCCGTGTGTGCATAGATATTTATGTACGGTTTACTTATTTTAGTTAATGTGGTTTTATAAAATATTTAACGCGCTGTGCCGCATCTATCGTAATTATTATTTTCTTAGTATATTAAAAAGGAATTGTCTACTTACCGTTAGACCCAGCCATGCCAATGAATTACAAAAAAAAGTGTCTGTGCCTCGTGGACATATTTTTAACACCTACTATGAACGCTGATCGGCTCCAGCATTAGCCAACCAGATTTACAGAAGCCAAGGTCTGCGTTGGCAGAACTCTATTTAAAGCCAGTTTATCTTCTAGCGTTGAACAAGACGGGTGATGCACAAGAGTTTGACCGTCTCTAGTCGGGTCTAAATGGCGAGGGGCGTAATATGTTGAAAGAACCCACCCCTCAATGAACCAGTTAATAAAAAAAAAACAGACGACACTACCCAGCGCTGTTTAATAGTACAGGCGTATCTCAAACAAACAACCCATAGCTAGGAGGGTGAGGGTTCGTGTCATTCTGAATGATATTTGTGGGAAAGTAAATGCGACTGGGAGTTTGAACTCGTCTACTACGGTGTCGCAGTCTACCTCGTTAGCCAATACAACACCGGACACTCCCCATATCCACACCTCAAAAAAGAAAATTAGGTCCATTTATTAAACTGATTGTGATTGTCGTGAGCAAGATACGCGACATCACGCACGAAAGCGTCCGCGATTTGCATGCGCCTGTTGTAGAGCAGTTTGGAAGCGTGCTGGACCGAGGTGCGCTGATGCAAATCTGAAACTCTGCAGATTAACCAATCGGCCGCCTCGCCGTTGCCTATGATATGGGTGTATCGGAGGCTTGGGCAGTTGTTCGTAAACCGTCTTGGAAGTCTGTTCGAGAGGTTTTTACTGCCCTTTCCGTGCAAAGGTTTCAGTCTTGGAAGTCTGTTCGAGAAGTGTTTACTACCCTGTCCGTGCAAAGGTTTCCCTGATTTTTCTACAACCCCTCAACACTCGCTAGGATTCTTCTTTATTGGCAACGTGCTAGTATCAGACATGACCAAAGAGATACACTCAATTTTTATCACTGGTCACCACATGGGCTTCGGTTTGTGCGTGGCTCTCAACGTAAATCGGACTTTGTGTTCATCTGACAAGGTGGGAAACTAGTAAATAACTGCTAGTATCAGATATGACATTAAGTAAATATATACAAAAATAGGTTAATAGAAAATATAATTTTTTTTGCAACGAAAGTTTATATATTTGTACATAAAATATTATGTTCGTTAATAGTCATATTGATTTTCCTGCTTACTTTATAGTTATTATTTAATCTGAAATTCTGTTATATTATAAAATGTGCCAAGAAAAAGTTGAAGGAATTTTAACAATTTATCTTTTTATCTATCAAATTAACATTTTCTTTTAGCAAACACGTGGTGTAATGTTTAGCAAGCCACGCAGCAGACCTTATTTATTCACCCACGTATCACTGGGGCTGTAGAATGCGCCGACTGCACCACTGCAGAGGGGTTGAACTCCTTCTCCAATCGGGCCACCTCTTAGCCGTGGTGGCGACCCGTGATACTTAAAGACAGAATCCTGGTCGTTGTGCAGTCCATGATTTACAGCTGTCCACTTTGGCTTTTACATGGGCGAGACGAGCAGTCGAAGAGGCACCCTCTGATCAGTCGGCTGGTCACGTCAAGCTTTATTACTTATGTATTGTACTAATAATTTTTATAATATATATGCTAGAAGGTGGTGGCCGAGGGTGGTAGTGTACTGGGCATGATTTTAAACTGCATCTAGAGGTAAGTTTCCCATTCTTGAGCGCTGGTATGTGTATGTATATATATGTATATATATATATATATATATATACATATATATAGGGAGTAAAGGCAACGAAGGGAACTCTACACACCTTTATACATATAACTTATATACATCAACGCTCTCCTATAAAATGGAATGGAGCAATCTATGACGGCCTTTACATACATACAGATGTGTGTATTAAAACTGTTTAAATCCCCTTCATATTCTGTGGGTGATGATAGCCGAGAGGGTAAGCTGTCCGAATGCTGCTGAAACGATCGGATTTCTAACCCGGCTGTAGGTGGCTCACAAAATGTCTAGCCACACTGAAGAGACTTGGTAAGTCGAAACACGTGTCTGTGGATGACTATATATATATATATATATATATATATATAAGGTATATGTATAATAGAGTGTAAAGTACCCTTAATTGCTTTTACGCCCAAATCCCATGTGACACGGAGTGGTAGTAGCTTTTAGGGCCCAATCTATGAGTCAAATAGATAAAAATAGTTTAAAATGTGTTTTAAAAATGAATTTAAAGATATGTTCAATACCCAACCATATCAAAGAATACACCCTAAAGGTACCCATGACCACATCGTGAGTGATGTTATCGTCTGTGATGTAATCACATAACCATAATGAACAAAAAAAATATTTCGGCATAAAATAACCCAAGGATTGTCATGCCGTAAAAATCCAAACAACCAGCCTTATTGCATATTCTTATATAATTGTTATCATGGTAGAGAATTGTACATGAAATAAATATTCATTATTTAAACTAAATTAGGTGTATGTTTTTTTTACGTCGTAGATATTTTTATATACTTTTGTATATCAAGTCCTTTCTCCGACCAAAATACGAATAACAGAGGTTTCCGGTGTTATCTGGACAAAGGGAAATATGGTTATTTTATTATTTTAATGACAACTAGTTACAAATAAGCATATAAGATATCAGAGTTTAGATTTTAGTTTTTTGAGTTTTATAAATATACGAATAAAAACATCTCGACAATTGCTTACTCTATTTGATAGCCATGATCATAATTTCGGTACGACACCCCTTTATTTAAACCTCTATAAAAGATTCAAAATTGTAAATTGTCACTTATTTTAATGTCTTTTCTAAAGAACCGAACCGCAACTTCCATATTAAAAGATTTATGAATTTCTAGGCTGATACTGACAATAGGTCATTCCACCAAATTTACTTAATTTACTATTGTAAACATAAATACTAGTCTACAAAATGAAATTTCATTCTCCTAAACTGGTGGGTATTTGAACATCACAATCTTATGTGATTTGTGCACACACACACACACACACACACACACACACACACACACAGGGGGCAAAATCAATTTATCCAGAGAGGTGAAAAAAATACTTACTCGTTTAAACATTGAACAATAATTGATTAAAAAAGAAAAAAAGATAAGTGTTTCTCTTAATTATAATTACTAGCAAAATAAAAAAACACCCTCCGGGCGATGTACAAATAGATTTTTGAAACAAATTGCCTGAGGGGTGGGAGTAAAAAATTCAATGTCAGCGGTTTGTACCCTGAGTAAGTAAAATCATCAAATCAATTAAAGGATTAAAAATAAGACAATTTGAAATGTAAACTTTAAATATGTATTAAAATAAAACAAACTATGTATAGATATATAATACCAGTCATGTATTTATTAAAACTTGTTTTAAAAAACAATGAGGACTGTCTAATGTTGCATGTTAAAATTTTGAGTATATTTATTCTGTTATGACGATTTTGGGTAATGTGACGTAAGTAGTGACGTAGTTTTTGTTACAGATAAAAACCAGAAGTAAATCTCCATTATTAATAGACTTTAACCCTCGGATATTAATAAACTGTGGAATATGATATCACTTAAATGCCCTCCGTTTTCAGCTTCGCGAAGCTTTACTTTCTTTAAAGTAAGTAACTTTGCGCCATCCCATATATAAACAGGAAAGTCGATGGAGTGGCTTACTGTCGGTATCAGCCAAACAACGATGGAGTGTACCCTTTTGTGTTAGCGCTAGACCTAGGAGGTTGTTTTGTGTCTGAGGTGGAGCACCACACCTATCAGCTCCCCACTTTTACCACATAGATCAAACTGTGCTATTATGTTTTGGCGTGGACCAGTATCGAATCTGGAACCTTGTTCCTAGGCGGATGCTCTACCGACTGAGCTAAACGGGTCCTATATACACACTTAGAGCTGAACTATGCTAAATAAATGACAAATCAGTATTTTCCGTGTCTGGAAAGGATTCCACAACGGCATAAATAAGGTAATTTTCTTCGAATATTTTTTCTTTCTCTGGGGAATCCAATGGTTTGGGGACGGCATAGGATATAAAGGAATTTTAAGTATAGAAAATGTGCCGGATGCATTCAACATTTGAATTTTTTCATCATGACTCAAATTCAGATAACGACAGATCGAAATCGATCTTGATTGACTCACCAAAAATTCCACATAGAAATATATAAATAGATTATTGGGAAGAACACAAGAAAAGCGGAGATAGGCGGGAGATTACTAGAGCCCTACGCGAAAACTATATAGATCTCTAGCACGCGTGTGTATGAATACATATAAGATACGAGAGAGAGAGAGAGAGAGAGAGAGAGAGAGAGAGAGAGAGAGAGAGAGAGAGAGAGAGACGTAGGTTCTGGTCGAATAAGTAGAAGCGAGAGTAGGTGATGCACTTAGTGAGAGTAACAGAGAGAAAGGTCGCAAAATGAAAAGAGAAAGTCCAGAGACGTACATATATACTCAGTCAAAATAGACGGTGAGACATATAGATGTAGAGAAGCAGAGAGAGAGAGACAGAGACAGAGACAGAGAAGAGAGATACAGAGACAGAGACAGAGAGAGAGAGAGACAGAGAGACAGAGAGACAGAGAGAGAGAGAGAGTGTGTGTTGGTAGAAAATAAAAACGGCGATAGATAATGAAGAGAGATAAGAGATTATATATAAGAAAAAGAGAGAGAAGCGATGCAGAAGAAGAGAGGGGTAGACAGAAAGCATACTAAAGAGACGCTACTTTATATATATATATATACCTCGAAACACGTGTCTGTAGTTTACTCTATTATATATATATATATATATAATATATATATATATATATATATATATAGGTTAGGTGATTGGTTTTGAAGGCTATCACAATGCAAGTGTAAAGAAAAATGAGGTAACTATGATGTTTGTTGACTTTGATTTTTTTCTTAATATTTCGTGATAAAAATCCCTCCAACAGAAGATTTCTGAAGGTCTGGAGCTGTTACTAAGAATTTTCCATTCTGTTTTGTGCCTTATATCTTACAAATCCTCTGCATGTGTGTATGTATAAGTCTATGCTTATGTGTGTTTATGTCTGTGTGTGTCTGTCCAACAATGTCCTATTGTCATTCTAGGCCTACACGTTTTTGTTTTATCATTAACAAATGGTTTGTTTGCTTATTTGTATGCATGTGTGTTCTCCAGGCACATCTGATTTTTTCTTTTCTTTTTTCTTTTCTTTTCTTTTTATTTTATCACGTTCACCTATTAGCTTCTGTTAACTTGGTTTGTAAGAGGTTTTATATATATATTAGGGGGAATTATTCTTTCATTTAAAAAATAGTATTTTCCAACTTAACATGGGTGAAACACTGATAGTTACACAATGTATGTGTAACAACATCATCTTAGTTATTATACAAAAGAAACGTTGCTGCAATTTTAATTATTAAAGGAATAACGTTCAATATCATGAATTACGTTTGTTTCCAAACAAACAAACAAACGCACATTTAATGAGCATATTTATATATACATATGTAAGTTAAGAGAAAGGAAATGGATCCGACGGTATAAGTATAGATAAAAGGATATGAAAACACACAGTATGCTGTTAAAGTGAAAATATTTTATATCATATTCATAGCTAATATTAAACAATATTTTGATATATAAAAATCATCTTCAGAGCATTTTTATAAATCGAAATATTGTTCAATATTAGCTATGAATATGATATAAAATATTTTCACTTTAACAGCGTATTGTGTGTTTTCATATCCTTTATCTATACATATACATATGTATATAAATATATACATATGAAATGTGAGTATGTGTGTATATACGCACACATTTAACACTTAACCATTATACAAACAATTGCCAAGCACTTGTCAGAAACTATCGGAAACGATTGTTAGCTGTAAAATTTAATAATGGCTATGTAACAAAGTATTGAATGCAATTAATGGTTTAGAACGAATATTTTTTCCTTGTTCCTTTTATGATTAAAATAAAATTGCATTTCATCAATACTTTTGTAGAATAGTTAAGATTATGTTGTTACACATATACTGTGTAAATAGCAGAATCTTTCAGCCGTGTTAAGTTGGAAAGTACTCATTTTTGTAAAGTGAAATAATACTTTTACCCCGTCACTATATATATATATATATATATGAGAGAAGGGACAGATAGGGGGTGATGGAGAGAGTATGATGGAGAAATAGTGGAAAGAGAGAGAGAGAGAGAGAGAGAGAGAGAGAGAGAGAGATGCGATGGAGAGAGAGAGAGAGAGGACAGTGCGAAAGAGAAGAAGAGAGAGGGAAGGAGAGAAGAGAGAGAGAGAGAGAGAGTGAGAGAGAGAGAGAGATAGGGGGAGAGAGAGAGAGAGAGAGAGAGAGAGGGGGGGGAGAATACATCAAAATTTGAACATTCAGAGACATGCAATTACACACACACACACAACTGGTCACAAAATCTTTCATGTTTGGAACGTACATTAAAAAAAATTCAATAGATCCTATTCAAAATTAATATTTCCTTTTTTCATCTTTTCATTACTTTCAAATGAAAGAGATTAGCGTTATCACTTCCACGCAGTCTCCGCTCTCTCTATTTTCCCCTACTTTCTTTCTTTCTTATATTTTTCTGTATAGTAGGATCTATTACTTCCCTTTCCTTCTTTATCATAAAAACGGAATTCAGCTGAGGAGATGAAATAAGAATTTGGCGGATAAGCAACACCTGGATTTATATTTTTCATTTCCTCTTGGGCGATTGTCATTTTTAACGAAAGGGTGTTGCAATATGATAAGGGTCATACAATTAAAGAACACGAGTGTTAATATATAGATTTAAGAAGATTTATTTATTTATTTTTAAATAGGGACACGCCAAAATTCTTAATTTATTCAAAACCTTTATTTCTACATCAGCTTCATCAACTGGCTAAATTTAATATCAAACTTTACCATAGGGAAATAACATTTGCCATTTTTTGCTTTTTTTTATTATTCGACTATTGTCCTCATCTTTATTGTTATCTGGACAATGTTTCGGCCGATGTGCCCTCCGGCTTTCTTCAGGTATTTCTTGTCAGACCTGCGAGCCTTCTCAAAATCAGAAACCTTTTTTTAGAACTCGGGACACCTTCTTGTCGTAATCGGTAGCCATCACGGAACTTTGAATCCAACCCTTTATTAAATCCACGGGGGATGCTGTTCTCATTCAGCTAACCATAGCTGAATACAAGTGTTAAGCTGTGTTAATTATTATTCTATGTTACTGTCGCCCTTGACCAAGATTGAACCCCCAGCCTAGAGATAACTACTCACTTAGAACTCTATTTGCCATTTTTGTTCTGCTACTCTCATTACTTTGATTTAAAAGATTTTATTGTCGAAATTCTTGCAATCACGTGTTATTCCCTCCTACAAAGTCTAACCCTAGAGTTCTGTAGAGTCCGCTTCATCATTGCTTCTGGTATTGCAGCGTTTTATAACGAATAATATCTTCTAGTTCGTCTATTGTCTGCGGCCTACATTCAAAAGAACGGAGCCTTAAGGTATCCACTGAGGAAATAATCACAAGGGATAGATCCGGTGAGCGAGCTGGCCACAGGATGTCACCACGTAGTGAGACGAGGCGTTCTGGAAAAAAATTATCTTAGAATTTCCATAGATTCTCTTCCCATGTGATGAAACAGAAATAGCATGGCGGTTACTGCTCAAAGACATACCCGCCATCTATTCACCGCTACTAACGCCTACGCGGCAGCAATTTTATTCACTGAAGATCATTCTGCCAGATCCTGTGCAAACATCTAAAGAAAAAAAAAAGAATTATATTAAACTAGAAGGGTGTGGATATACCACAGTATGATAATTTAATTAATACTTAATAATATTAATATATTTACTAATGAAATTTTTTTTTATTGTGAACCTAAACTGAATTTTTTGATCCATTTTTGGTTACGCTAAACATTTCAAAAGTATTCATTACTTACTAGCAGGACCTGTGAATATACCACAGTATGATAATTTAATTATTACCACGTCTAATATATTTACTGATGGATTTAAAAAAAAATTTGAACCTAAACTGAATTTTTAGATCCATTTTTGGTTATGCTAAATATTTCAAAAGTATTCATTACTTACTAGCAGGACCTGTGAATATACCACAGTATGATAATTCAACTATTACAACGTGTGATATGTTTACTTAAGAACTATTACCTAATAGTTCAATATGTAAAAAGTATAATAATCTTGATTTAATTCTCTCTCTCTCCATTTTTTTCTTTCCTTTATATTTTCATTATGTTCGATTGGAACAGATTAGCGTTATCACTTCCGCATCCTCTTCCCCTATATCACCCCTACTCCCATTTTGACTTATAATATTTTTGTTGTGGAACATGTCATTTTCCCTTTCTTTCTTTATAAAAAACCCGGAATGGTCAATTATTTAGCTGAGGTGACGACGATCATAAGAACTAAGAATTCGACGGGTAAGCAACACTAGATAACCATAATGTTTTCCTGCATTTAATCTTGGGTCATTTGTATAGTCTCATTTTTAACCAGAGGATGTTGCAAGATCATAAAGGTTGTACTTTTAAGGAACATGAGTATTAATATATAGATATTGTATTTGATTTGGTCAGATTATCGATATGTAATTAACACCTTGCCTAGCGCGGGGGAAAACGCGAAATATCCCCAGAAACTTGGCGTGCTGGTCGAAAGTCTCGATGCATCCATTGCAGTCAACTGTGAATGAGTTCAATGACCCTTTTCCTTGTTTCAGCTGATAGTTCTTTTGTTAGAGCCATGTTTCTCTTTAGTTAGGTATACCCAAATGCTTGTTCATGTTTGCAAGAACTGCCTTAACTGTACACTGATTCTCATTGTCAAGAAAATACTAACAAGGGAATATATCCGGTCAGTGAGCAGGCCACAGGATGTCATCACGTATAAGATTAGGCTTCCTGGAAAACTAATCTTAGAATTTCCATAGATGCTCTTGCCGTGTGATGAAATTGAAATCGCGAGGCGGCTGTTCACCGTTACAACCACCTTCGTGACAGTAATTTATACACAGAAGATATTTCTGCAGGACTGTATAAACATCAAGAAAATACAAGAATTATATTAGATATTGTGTTTACTTTTTTCAGATACTCGATATATACGTGGGTGAAACAAACAGTAATGCCATTCTATTTAGGACAGGCATAATTACCAACACAGGAACATGTATCATACATCAAAATGAAGCTAGTCCTTGGTGAATCCCATCCCTACTTTTCCACATAGTTACCGTTTCTCTCAATAGCAATGTTCCACCTTCGAATGAGAGCATGTATCCCTGTCCCGGAAAATTCTGTTGACTGTTCTTTGAGCCATTTCTTCACTACAGATTTCACTTCCCCGTGATAGGAATAATGTTTGCCTCTCAAACCCTCTTTCATGGGACCGAAGAGATGATAGTCTGGACGCGCTAAATCTGGTGAGTATGGAGGATGCGATAAAATTGTCCACCCTAATGAGGTGATTTTCTCCTTTGTCCTGATGCTTGTGTGTGGTTGAACATTGTCATTCAGAAGGAGGATATTGGTGATTGGCAAGTTTGGTCTTACTCGTCGAATTTTTGCCTTGTGCTTCGTTAGGTGGACCTTAGTTTAAAAAAAACCTTTTGACTACGCTCGTATAATTAACCGTATACCTAGCATGTGAGAAAACGTGAAATATTCCCAGCAAGATGGCGTGCTGGTTGAAAGGTCTACAGGCATTCATTGCAATCCAATACGAATTGTATCATTGAATGACTTCTACGACCCTTTCCATTGTTTCAATTGACAGGCCTTACTTGAAACCATGAATCTCTTCAATTACCATGTTTCCTGAAAATAAGACAGGGCTTATATTAATTTTCACTCTGAAATATAATACTAGGGCTTATTTTCGAGGGACGTCGAGTGTTTGCGTCGCACAATGTGATTGTGAAAAATCCTTATTTCTTTCATCTGCCTGTCACTCTCAACTAGAGCTTATTTTAAGGGGAGAGCTTATATTATAATTATCCTGAAAATCACACTAGTTCTTATTTTCTTGGAAACACCTTATGTAGGTATTTACCCCGCCCGTTTGTTATGGGTTGAATGTGACACAAGGTCGCAAGTATGAGGTATCCACTGAGGATCGAACTCGCTACTCAGTAGTAATGGATCTACGAGACTAGTTTGCTAACTATTACACCACAATATGACGTCCAATTTTGTCCTAGGTAGGTATTAACCCAATCCGTTGGCCACGGGTAGAATATGGCACAAGGTCGGGAGTATAGGGCATCCAATGAGAATCTAACACGCTATTCAGCTGTAATCAGGACAACAAAATTAGGGATAAAACAATGACAATGGAAATATTTATCTATCTCTCTCTCCCCTCTCTCTCTCTCTCTCTGTCTCTCTGTCTCTCTGTCCCTCTCTCTCTCTCTCTCTCTCTCTCTATATATATATATATATATATATATATACATATATGGTATTTGTGGAAAAAGTGACTTACCGGTGAAAATGGTCACAGGGTTAGTTGATTCAAGTTTCAGAATGATAAGACAGCGATATAACAATTATAAAGTGCTCAATACGTTAGTAGTGCAAATTTAGTAGAATATCTTGATTAATCCAATGGATTTAACCCTGAAAATCCTTATGGTGAAACTCGAGTAGGTTATTACCGTGTACCTTTTGATAATATATATATATATATATATATATATATATATATACAAATGTATGATATCAGTCAGTGAACATAGTTCTGATAATTAATGCATGTATCACGTTTCAGGTTTACGCTCTTTATTTTCCTTAATTTACACAAGGGCAATACGGAGATAGATTACTTTGTCAAACCTGAGTAAATTTATTAGATTATTCGACAAGAGTTTTAGTAAAGTTTCCTTGGTCATTCCTCATGAAACGCTGACTCGGGGAAAATCACTGGCTCCAAAATGGAGTCTGTAAGATGGACTGATTAGAAAAGTGACTATTCTTCATTCGCCAATTCGATATCGATCCAGGGAAACCAATCTACACAAGTGATTTTCATGGTCTCCTGATTACATTGAAGCAAATCAGTGACCTGTCAATGGAGATAATGGCGGCATTGTCATGTGGTACTTACGGAGACAACCAAATGTCTTAAAGCTTTCGTTTATCGAAATATACTGGCCATAGCCTGTTAATTGCTAGATGCTTTTCTTTGGACATTTGACCAGAGACTGAATTGGTAAAAAAGACAAAAGAAAAAAAAAGCTTTGTTGCTTAAGTAAAAAGAGAGAAGAAAGTTTTAATTTTTAACGGAACTACATGCTTTCATTATCAATTACATAAATCAAGAATATATATATATACTAGACTAAAACGTGACCCGTTGGGTCACCCATTAAGCTCCCGCTAGATGATTGGTATTAGGGAAAAGAATAGGATCTGCCAAAATATCTTCTGCTTTTCATTTTAAAAACGAATTAGAATTTATTTAACCGATTATTTAAGGTCAAATTTTTGTCTAAGTCAAAAAGTAGTAACATAATGGGCATCAGTAAAAAAGCAAAATAATATTACACGTGTAATTTATTTTTGATACATTTAAAACGATTTTTCGGTCAATTTCGATCAAGATACCTGCAAAATCCGTTTTTACAATATAAATTGTAACTTTTGCGATTGAAAAAAATTCACACTGGATGGTCCAATTGGACACATAGCCTAGTAGATAAAGGAGTTAGGTTAAGACAGTTCTAAATGACAGTTATCTCTAGACTGCCGCTTCAATCCTGGTCAGGGGCAGCAGTAACATATGATAATAATTAACACAGCTTAACACCTGTACCCTAGCTATGGTTAGTGGAATGAGAACAGGAGACCCCCGTGGACTGAATAAAGGGTTAGGTTCAAAGTTCCGTGATGGCTCCCAATTACAAGAAGGTTCCCGAGTCCGAAAAGGTTCCCGAGTTCGACAAGAAATACCTGAAGAAGGCCGGAGGACATATCGCGTTGTACAGATAACAATGAAGATGAGGACAATAGTCTGAATAATACAAATAATACTCCAAAATTATTTTTTTTTAGTTCTTATTTTCATTTTATATTTCAATTTTCGGTACTTATTTACTACCCGAGCAAATTCTTTAAAAAAAAACTTTTTCTTCTATTTACACCATCTGTCTTTAGTTTTTATTTATTTATGCAGAAAATAGTATCAATCACATATATACACAACGATATTTTGCACCCCAAAAACAGGGGGGTCAAAGTTAAGTGACCTGAAAAAAACCAGAAAGTTTTTAAATAAAACAACTCATCATTGTAAAATTAATTTATTGCTAAATCAACACTGAAAATTTCATTAAAATCGGATAATTCCCTGATTTTTGGTAATATTTTTTTGGGGTCAGAATTGTATTAAAAAAAAACACGGATTTTTCAACGAATTGTGTATATCTAGTTTGACCTACTTTAAATTGAAATGGACATTTGAATTTTATTACGTGCTGGCGAGTTGTTAAAAGTGTCTCTATTAATCACTATCCCGTCTCCCCTTCACTTGCATATGGGTCATTTTTTTTACTTAATTGCAAATTACGACTAATTAGATCCAATTAAAATGAAATTTTTTTCAAACATTTTGTAATCCTAAAACTAAGGAATAAATTAGTATACATTTCGTTTCCTTAAACCCACCAGAAAAAAAGCCTTTAGACTTTAAAAGGTGAAAATATCAGCTTTAGTATAATAATAATAATAATAATAATAATAATAATAATAATAATATATATATATATATATATATTATATATATATATATATATATATATATATACAATTATAATGGAGATTTGTGTCCATCTATTTGTAACCGAAACGTCACAATACCATCAGGAATTGCATGAGTTTATCAATGAGCATTTAATTTATAGTCAAAATCATAAATACATAGAATAAATTTTATTTATTAACGAGGTCTCAATGAAAATCTGAGTTAGAATACTGTGGTTAAAATCATGCAATGTGTCATATATATATATATATATATAATATATATATATATATATATATATATATATATCACTAAGAAGTGGTTTTAATAAAATCGGTATGAACAAGACATGCTGGATACTGTTGGAGAAGCAAGGATGAACTCATAGGTGACTTTCTCCTGTAAACATCTACACATGGAAACCCTAGTGTTAGCCGATCAGCAAAAACCTAAATCAATCACCTGTGGGTGTACCAACTCCTCCGCACGAATAAGATGTAACACAAGGCCAACTTCTTAAATGGAGTTTAACAGGTTTGAATTCAGAGTTTTCCTTCTCCTAGACTGGTTGCCTAGGCAAGATTAAAGAGCCCCGTCTGCCCTACTATTTACCCATAGTTGAATTGAGAGTAGTTGGATGCATACAATTCCCATGGATATTAAGCGCTATGTAAGATGTAAACAGCCTCGTCCAAGATTTGAATCAGGTCGACGAGTCCATTTCCTGTGACTCTAACGTTACACAATGCATCTCCATATTTTGTTTATATTTTACCGTTCCCTGACAATCTACCCATGGTTCTGCTAACTTCTGACCTGCACAATAATGTAAAGTAAGTAAAGTCGTTGGGGTGGCCTAAAGTCGGTATCAACCAGACAGCGAGAGAATATCCCCTTTTCAATAGAGTTAGACCAAGGAGATTGTTTTGGCATCTGAGGTGGAGCGCCACACCTACCATCAGTTCCTCACTTTACTTCACATATCCCTATACTACTCATACGCTGAGTTGGCGATGGCCGGTCTCGAACCAGGAACCTTGTGGTTCCTAGTCGGACGCTCTACCGACTGAGCTAAGCCGGCCCTTAATGTAACAAGCCGTTACATGTCTTGTACATTGGCTATATTAAATAATCGACTTAGTTTCCTCTTCTTTCTGAAGAAGGGTATTAACGTTCCTTAATCTTTAAAAGCCCTTTTCCAACGTTTGATTCCCAACATTCTCTTTATGCCACATTTTTCAATATAAGAGATAACAAAACAAAAAATACTGTTTTCCAGGGAACAAGTGCACGTACATACACGTATATATCACCTGGACAGGGACACATTAATATACCAGAGGTTCTTAATGTTGATTTGTTGCGTCCATAGAAAACTAATAAGGCTGGTGTGCCTATGGAATATCCATCAGATGTTGAGACTCAAGGATTCCATATCTTGCCTTCCTGGCTTGTCTCTCTGCTCAGCTGCTGCTGTTCTGTTGGCCTCAAAGAATTTGGAGGCCCTTAAAGTTGGAGTGACGCCAGTTGGCTCTCTCTCCATCACAGCTTCCTCTTTACTTTAATCAGCTTACTGCACTTGATGGAGACCACCGGGGATCACCGTGACCCTTTCTCTAAGGTCAAAACTAAAATTAAAAAGAAAAAAAAATTATTGTCTTGAACCTTGGCACATAACCTCACTTTTGGGCAGTGATCAGTTCGGCAAACCCCCGATGAGAAACGAATTGTAAAGTAACCCGATAAAAAAGATACAATATTAATTCTCAAGTGGTGTACTATCAAGTACTATCGTTCTCGGTCAGAGTGGACCTGGGAATAATGTCAATGAAGGGATACTGCATTTTCGCCAACATCTCAAGAACTGAATCCTCACCATCAGATGCAGGTTCGTGTCACACTCCCGATGCCCCATTTTGGGACGGGGTCTTACTCCTTTTCGGTGGATACAGTCAGCGTATTCTTAGTCCCGACGACGGGGTGCGTCTCTCACTGTATAAAATGGATTTTAGACAAGAATAAGATTTGCAAAATTAAAAAAAGCCAAAAGAAAGCCTTTTGAAATTAACCTCCATAGACAAAAGGAAAGTGTATTTGTTAAAAATGACAATTACTTAACTTACATTTTAAATCGGAAATCTAAATACTTAACTTATTGCCTGCTTTAAACCGATCACAGCGGCTCTCCCACCACTGCGATCATACCGTAAATCAATGACAGCGCTCTTGCACGTATCAGTTGAATACACTAAAAACCAATAATGATAGGATTTATTTGAATAGAATAATTCTGGGTTGAATAGATCGTGACCTTTGAAATTTCCCATCATACAGGTGAAAAATATACCAATAAATTTGCTACAGCCGTAGTGTTGGAAATTGGTAGACAATGAGTTAAAAACGATACAAGATCGATTCTTATGTATAATTAAAGATTTAAAATCAGAGTTTTCCTTATCGTTGACCATAAGTTTAAATAGCCCAGGCTGTCCTACTATCTACTCATAGCTATAACGAGAATGATAGGATTCATACATTTCCCAAATGTATTACCTCTTTTGAGATTCAAACAGCCTTGTCCAGGATTTGAACTCGTTTCGTTATGTCCATTTCCTACACGATAACCACCACATTAATTTGATAAATAGATGTTATTATCATTCAAAGAATTTGAGGACGTAATTTTTGGCTCGTCCGATTCTTTAAAATCACAAAAGATTATCAGTGTGTTATTTAATAATTATAACAATAATACTGATGATAATCTGGAGTTTTGACATAAAGACGAATCACCATATCCAGACATAAGTCCAGGCTTAGTATTCCTTAAGAAGAAAAACAGAACTGGTAGATTTTGAAGTCCCAGCATATTGTACCGTTGTGGTATATTTCCACGGTACCAAAATGATATATGTCGCGTTGTCCCTTTTTTTCTTGGTACTAAAACTATAACCGCAAGGCGGCGGCGGCGGTGTATACTATATAGCGGGCCTCGTCCACGTGCCTCCAAATTCACCGTGCCAAAATGGTGTTGATAGAAATTATAACACGAGAAACATGTCGTCACAACTACCAGCCTTTATTATCGTGCTCGTATAGTGGGCTCATACCAGAGAGGAGGAAAGGCAGAGAGAAAGAGAACACTATTAGATTACTGTGGTCCCATGAGGGACCCAAGGTCAGGTCCGTACCCTACGACCGCGGCAGGCAAAAAAAGCTCATAGCTTTCTTTGTTGTTCCACGTCACCACGTGACTTCCGGTCAACACCCGACTTCCGCTTGCGGTCAACAGCCGACTTCCGGCTAACACTCAATTCTCCGTCCGGGGTCACGCTACGGTCAAATCATCGTTCATCCTGTTTTGGCTTATCGCTATTTTTTAAACCTTTATCATCTCTTATTTATTTATTTATTTCTTCCTCCTCCTTCCATTAGTAGTCCTAGCTCACAAAAGTCAATAATATACCCATCTTGCAACAATATGACAGAGTGAACATAAAAGAAAACCAAAAGAGAAATACTGGACCTTGCTAAAGAATTGAAATAAAATGTGGAATATAAGGCAACTGATACCAATTGTATTTTGTGCACTAGGAACGGTCTCCGAAAGTTTAGAAAATAGACTAGAGGAAGTGGAAATTGGAGGAAGAATTGAGACCATCAAGACAAGAGGTTTGTTGAAATCGACGACCTGGCGAGATTTGTTGTTACTAAGACTCCAGTGAAAGACTATCAGCTAACACTCACAATAATAATAATAATAATAATAATAATAATAATAATAATTGTAGTTGGTGCACTTGGAACGGTCCGAAAAGGACTGGAAAAGGGTTTGGAAAGTTTGGAAATCAGAGGAAGAATTGAAACCATTCAGAACACTGCACTGCTGCAATCTGCCAGAATACTCAGAAGAGTCCTTGGAGACCTGAGGAGACTTGCTGTCACTCAGACTCCAGTGAAAGACCATCAGCTAACACTGATGTGAAAACTCAAAAAGGAGTAAATAATAATAATAATAATAATAATAATAATAATAATAATAATGTGAAAACTCAAAAGGAGTAAATAATAATAATAATAATAATAATAATAATAATAATGGATGAATGAATTTGAAATCAGAAGAAGAATCGAGACCATCCAAACTACAGCACTGTTAAGATCGGCTAGAATACTCAGAAGAGTCCTGTAGTCCTGTAGTCATGCGGAGACTTTCTGTCACATAGCCTCCGGTGAACCACCGACTACGGCAGGTGTGAAAACCTCAAAATAATAATAAAGAGTCCTGGAGACCTGAGGAGACTGGCTGTCACTCAGCCTCCAGGGAACCAGCGGCTAAGTTGGGTGCGAAAAACTCTAATGGAGTGAAATAATAATATTAACAAAACACACAGGCTTGGTTGTTTATAATATCGGTTGTTGTGTACTAAGTTTTGCTTAGTATGACACCGAGTCTTTAGGTTGCTCATAATATCTGTTGTTTTTATATTCTAAGCTTTGCTTCATGTGACATACAGACTTTATGTAGTTTATAATATCTGCTGATGTTATTTAATAAGCTTTGCTTTATTTGACATACAGGCTTTAGGTTGCTTTTAACATCTGTTGTTATTATATCATATGAGCAGATGAGGGATCAATTTAGCTACAATCGGGCCAGAGACTGACACGAGGAATTAATTTGATGCGGTTGAGAATTATTTTGTCTATTTGACAACTTGCACTGGAGAAGTAGAATTAGAAACTGAAGAGATGCATTTTAACATGTCAGCACTCAAAGCTGATGCCAAAGTCCTACAGCGCCAACACCATTTTCTCTTTCTAAAATGTTTTACTCTTCACTTTTAATGACTGGTTTCCTGTGAAGAAAAAACACTGTTTATTTGTCTTACTAAGTTGTCTTTAATTCCAGTTGAAGATAAAGTCATGGGAGTAAATACAAACACTTTATTAAGGAAAATTGGTCTAACAAAATGTTGTGTCCTTAAAAGGGATACAATAAGACAATGTTGTAGTCGAGTGGAAGGACCAGACAACACGTTCGTAGATATCTATTAATAATGGAGATTCGCTTCCGGTTTTTGTCTGTAACAAAAATTACGTCACTGCCTACGTCACATGACCCAAAATCGTCATAACATAAATACACTCAAAATTTGAACATGCAACATTAAACAGTCCTCATTGTTTTCTTAAAACAAGTTTTAATAAATACATGACTGTTATTATATATCTATATATGGTTTGTTTTATTTTAATACATATTTAAAGTTTACATTTCAAATTGTTTTATTTTTTAATCTTTTAATGAATTTGATAATTTTACTTACTTAGGGTAAGGTGACATTGCTTTTTTTACTCACACCCCTCAGGCAATATGTTTCAAAAATCTATTTTTACATCGCCCGGACGGTGTTTTTTTGTACTAGTAGATAGAATGTTTTATTGCAGAGAGATACAATAAGACAGACAAGTAATAGTGAGGCAGTATTCTAATCCTCGAAGCCCAGCCCAGCATTATGCCGTGTTTACTACATATACAGTCAGAGCTCATGGTGTGTGTGTGTGGTGGTGTGTGTGTGTGTGTGTGTGTGAGAGAGATGAGAGAGAGAGAGAGAGAGAGAGAGAGAGAGAGAGAGAGAGAGAGAGAGAGAGAGAGAGAGAGAGAGAGAGAGAGGAGAGAGAGAGAGAGAGAGAGAGAGAGAGAGAGAGAGAGAGAGAGAGAGAGAGAGAGAGAGAGAGAGAGAGAGAGAGAGAGAGAGAGAGAGAGAGAGAGAGAGAGAGAGAGAGAGAGAGAGAGAGAGAGAGAGAGAGAGAGAGAGAGAGAGAGAGAGAGAGAGAGAGAGAGAGAGAGAGAGAGAGAGAGGAATATTCCATTACAACACAAAAACATTTCTATCATAATTCAAATAAAGGTGCGCTTAACGTTACAGCTATCGTCGAAGAAAATGTAATCGGCGATTCGAGTGCAAATACTGGACAAGGACGTATGCATCTCGCTTCACGTTAATGTTCTTGTGAAAGGCATTAATCCATTTGTTCATCCCAACTATGGGAAGGCAGATTAGATTCTTTAGTATTGATACAGCAACCAATCTAGAAGAAGGAAAACTGAATTCAAACAAGTTTTATTGATATGGAGTGCAATGACACTTTAGGATAAAGCAACTTTACCACCCAAAATATTTTTCTATGGAGTCGATGATATTTCGCTAAGGAAGAAGAGCATACATACTACCAGGGTTGTTTCAAAATTAATACCTCCAATTTCATGCCGAAACCTCAGAGGCCGATGTTGGTGATATTGCAGTAGAAGTTGAACCTTACTGCTAATAAACTATATTTTGTGTGTTTAGAAATGGCATTATAGATACAGTTTCACTAGGAAAAGGAAGTGTGACATTTAGATAATCCAAATCAAATACCTTGTGCAAGAAGGTCTTAAAACACATACAAATTATAAATAGGGACATATAATGAACAAGATTCCCTAACCCCTAGGCATACAATACCTCTAGATGAGCTGACACACCGTTAAAATCAATGAATAATTTACAAACAATAGTAATCTCTCTTGAGAAATTATAATGATCTGGGCGTGAGTATATCCTTAAATATTAATAATTTCCAAATTGGACTGGATAATATTATTTTATTTTCAGTGTCTACTATCATGCGATTAATATCCACTGCTGGTGTTGTGGAAAAAAAACCCAAAAAACAGAGCAAAACAACAACAATAAAAAAAACAAAGCAAAACAAAAAATATAATTAAAATAAGTGTAATCTTTTTATATGCGTTCTTATTTAATTTCGTTAGTCTGTCTAATTGAATATATTTCATTACATTAAAACTTATTTACTTACGCCAATAGGGCGCATATTCTTGCTAGTATATTCAATATCATTTCATCTGTTATATTATCTATATTTGGCGAGTAATAATAGACATCTAGTATAGACAGCAGGAAACCGAAAGAAAAATGATTAAAGCAATTACTTTATTATACAATCTCTCTCTCTCTCTCTCTCTTCTCTCTCTCTATATATATATATATATATATATATATATATATATATATATATGTGTGTGTGTGTTGTGTGTGTGTGTGTGTAATAGTAAAAAATGTATTTTGTTTTTGTCAGATAGGTCGGAGGCCATTGTTCCAGAATAATAAGTGGAAATAATCTAACGTCTGACCGGAGTTCCGACTCTTGAATGGGCTACTATATATAAATTAAGGGGAAATATGGGAGTAAAGTATAAACCTTTATATTTATAAAGGGTGTTTAAAAACAATTGATATCATTTTATAATCTAATAACTTGAGCAATGTTCTCAAATTTTAAGAGTATGTGTAGAAACAACTTCATATCCTATCCTTAATGCTTAAATGTATTTTCCTGAAAATGAATGACATTTCTATACGTTAAACAACAACAACAATAAAAGGAAAAATTACACGTAAAATTTTGAGTCCTACTTCGGTATCAGATCTACGTATCAGCTTGATCTACAGCAGACTAGTTTTATTTTAGAATTTGATCTAAATATGACATTTGTTTATCATGGCTTGAATAAAACCTTATATTTTGTAGACATCTATTTAAAAAAATTAAAATTATACAAATTTGAAAATAATTATATTTATTGTCAAATTGAATATACACCAATCCTAAATCTAAACCCGAACTAAATTAATTTTCTCGCGCGTAGATCGTATACCAAAGTAGCACCAAATGTTTGGTAGTTTCTACATTTGCTGTGAAAATGTGTGATAATTCGGACGGGAATGTGTCAATTTATTATATTATTAAATTATATCAATTGTTTTGAAACACACAGTATATTGACGTATCAGTCAACAACGCGTTCTTATGATCGATTTTAAACGCGCGTTGGTTCCAACTTTGCACCCAATAACTTTTCTTGGCGTTTGATGATTTTGCTCTGTGTATCGTTCTCTCCTAGTACGTATCATCTCTCACTTTGTGTGTGTAACGAACCATGTAATCCACTTCGATTCAAGAACTTTCTTCACATTCTATGTATTCACTCACAAAATTCTAATCTATCCATCAAGTCTTTTTTATTATTATTTTCTTTCTATCTATCCATCTATATATATATATATATATATATATTTATATATATATATATACATAAATAAATAAATAAATATATATATATATATATATATATATATATATATATATATATATATATATCTGAGGTCGATTTCCTCTCTGTGTGTGAACAAAAAGGAAAACCAATAAACAGGGTCCAAATATGTTAAACAGGCATATTTCTCTCGGTCTTTTACAAGTCACATCCACCTTACCCACCAACATCACACCACACACACCCACACACTGCACACACACGCACACACACACACACACATTATATATATATATATATATATATATATATATATATGCATATATACACACATGTCACTTGCGCAAAAAATTGTGCAAAAATATCCATTTACATATACGCATAAACACAAACGCATATATACATACACATACATGCACACACGTATATACACACATATATAGACAAAATAATCTATATACACACAATCACACATATATATATATATGCACATGTATGCACACACATATACACGAACGCATATATATACACAAATGCACACACATATATACACACGCGCATATCTATACACATAATTACACACACATATATACTCACACACATACGCATACATATTCACAAACCCATATATACACACGTATATATTCTCACATACACATATATATATACATGCATATATACACACACACGTATATATACACATACACGCATAAACACACATGCACTTATATTTATCCACATACACACATATATATATATTTACATACATACTCACACAGATCTACACATATACACGTTATTATTTATTTATACTCAGTTTATATTTCTATATTCTGATGTTTATACCTCTCTGTATGGTACTATATATCTATCTGGGATTATATTTATCTATAAAAAAATAAGTTAAAAATCACGTAATTAATCAAGATAAAAACATATTAGATAACCGACGACTGATGAAGATGGAGTTTGTGAATTTTCTTAACCTTCATCTACCATTAAGAGTCATATGGGTTTGAATTTCACGCACATGCTGTGCCTTCACTGCCACTAGATAACCCTTTCGAAGGAATTATCTTTAGTTATTCATCTTTCATCTCCCTTCGTATTACAGCGTCAAATTTCATAGCGGAAAGGAATTTCTATTGGTTATCTTGCGCTTGCAAAAAGATTTCCTATCTTGTGTTGTCCGAAAACGACCAGTCAATTTGTTCATTATTGGTACCATTTATTATTATATACATAAATATGTATGTGTACATGTGCCTCTCTCTCTCTCTCTCTCTCTCCTCTCTCTCTCTCTCTCTCTTTCTGTGTGTGTGTGTGGTGTGTGCTTGTGTGTGTAAATAAGTATATGTTCATATTACATGCTATAAAACAAAATAAGATCACCCAATTTTCTCTAATGTTTGAGATGAGGGTTTGGAAATTAGTATTATCTGCGTTATTCGGACTATTGTCCCCATCTTCATTGTTATTTGTACAACGTTTCGCCCGATATACCCCTCGGCCTTCTTCAGATTTCTTGTCGGAACTCGGAACCCCTTCTCGGACTCGGAAACCCCAGCTATGGTTAGCGGAATGAGAACAGGATACCCCCGTGGAATAAATAAAGGGTTAGGTTCAAAGTTCCGTGATGGCTCCCGAATACGACAAGAAAGTTCCCGAGTTCGAAAAGAAGGTTCCCGAGTCCGACAAGAAATACCTGAAGAAGGCCGGAGGGTATATCGACCGAAACGTTGTACAAATAACAATGAAGATGGGGACAATAGTCCGAATAACGCAGATAATACTAAGATCACCCAAGTAACCAAACCGTTCTGCTGCCAACAAGGTCTTAATCAGATGACTCTAGAACCAGGCAAGGTTTCGGGTTATAAACATCATCCTCTCTCGTATACACATTAGTCATTAGTTCCTAAAATCTGTTAATATTTTTAAAACAGTGGTATTTGATCTTTGCATTTATTCAATTTCATATATTTGAGCACTATTATTGTTTACGATCGTTTATGTTTAATCTAATGAGTAGTATATTAATTTTGGTTTGGATATGTTGGATTTCACGGCAAGTCCCCCTTTTTTTGGGTGTATTTTATGCCAAAGACGTTTTGTTCTATTCATACTTGATCGGTATTTTTTTAACTCAATCTTTAACACATTCTTAAAAACACATTTTTTTCTATTTAACTCATAAAAGGACCATACCCGTACTACCACTCTGGGTCTGAGTGAACTTGCAATTAATGGCGATGAAAAGGTTCTCCATACTCCCCAGAACTCCAAAACTGGAGCTTCATCATTAGATTCAGTTTAACATCATACACAGGACACCAAAAACCTTAGACACCATCTTCTAGCACATATATGACAAAATGGGTTGGGGTTGCCATAAGGGTAATAGGATTGGGACAATCGTATAGGTGCTAGGGCTCGAGATGACCAGCTGAATGATCGGTGTGGGGCTCTCCGTCCACGCGTCTAGCTCAAGTAAGGGCCAAAGTGAAGTGTTGAATGTCATGGACCACCCAGCCACCGGGGTTCCATCCTTAAGCATCTTGGTTCGCCACCCACGGCCAAAAATTGTCTGCAGATGTGAGGTCGGTGTATTCTTCCGTACGAGCTGGCAAAGTGAGTATAAATACTAGATAATGATGATAATAATGATAATTTTGGGAGATCAGATTGATGGAGGAGGGGGCTTAAAGTAGTTTTGAATAGCAAGAAGAGAGGCCCTTTGGTTTGAATTCAGTTTTCCTTCTAGACCGGTTGCCATACCAAAGATAAAGAACCCACTCTGTCCTACTATTTTACCCAGTGTCAGAGGGAGAATAGTTGGATTCGTACCCATTAGCGCTATGTGAAAAAAAAAAACAGTTACAATGAATGAAACTTTAGTATAAAAAATTCGAAACTTGAAATTTTGAGTTAATAATTTTAGCGTAATTCTGGCGGACGAATTGGTGGCTATAAGCGTTTTTATTTATTTATTTGTTATGCGGTTAATTAACCCATAAGGAGTTGATATGCCATTAAACAAATAAAACATCCCTGATAATTGTATGCGACTGTTATGCATCACCCCACAACAACCAGAGAGAGAGAGAGAGAGAAGAGAGAGAGAGGAGAGAGAGAAGAGACATATTTGCACATAAACATTACAACATAATATAATATAATATTTAATATAATATATATATATATATATATATATATAATATATATATAATATATACAGATCAACCTTTTGTTAAGTAATTTATCCTATCTTTTCCAGAAATGCCCTCTTAAATTCTTCTTCTTGCCATTATTGCTGAAACCATTCAAATTAATCTTTAAATTCTGTATGCAATTGCTTTTAAAAAAATCTTATTAAGTAATTTTTCCGAAAATATTTTACTCTATTAACAAAAATATCCAATTGGTTAATAGATTTCGTTTTGAAATCTGATTGTCAGTAAAGCTTCCAGTTCGAAGAGAAAAATTACAAAAATGTCTACCATAATTAGTAATTCCATTTATCATTTGAAAGTTTCTATTAGAGATCACATCTTATTCTTCTTTCTAGTAATCCGGTAAAATCCTGATTTTTCTCATCTCTCCCCTGTAATTATAATTTCTTTTCCTTTTTTTATTATATTGCCATTTTTCTTTGAACGCCTTCCCAATCTCATTATTACACTGTAATTTCCATGTCCCGACACGGGATCCCCAGCCTGGATATAATATCTTATATGCGTTTCTTATTAGGGTTTTGTATATTTTTTAAAACACATTTGCTTGCATTCAGGTAAAATTTCCAGCCTAACATTAGAATATTATAGCACTGACTTGTTCTATATAAGATTGGTAATACAGTAACTTATCTTCAGTTATCAAAACTGTTTACGATTTTTGTCATCTTAAGGCTGCCAGTGAGAGAATTCTACAGTGGAGATCCCCTTGTGTTTAAGCAGTGAATAATCCTTGCGTTGTCCTTAGTTTTAGGCAGAGTCCCTGGTTGTTCCTCGGTTTTCCTTAGTGTGAGGTAGAATCCTTGTGTTGATCCTTAGTGAAGAATCCTTGGTTTGTTCTCCAGGTGTAAGGTAGAACCCATGTGTTCCTTTGTTGCTAATCCCGTTCGTCCGTGGCGAATACGTGCAAATGAACTGATTTAAAGATCGGCGATTAAATGGTTAACTAACCACGTATTCGGGCGTGTTGATTGGCTGGTCTTAATCAACGGGCTCACGCAGAGTCTATAAGTTTAAGTGCATACCTCATATCTTAAAATATTCGAACAAAACACCGAAAAAATCAAGGGATAGGCTGAAATCGAAGGATCAAGTAAAAGGACAGATTAATCGTGAAAAGAGCGAACCCAGATCAACAGGTCATTTTATTTGATCCCAATGGGATACCAGCTTCAGAGTACACTATATCACAAATAAAAGAAGGCCAAAGGGTTTTGGCATTTTTTCTTATAGAACACACATACACTCCTCGAATATATATGCAGAAAGGTTTAAAGTGATGCAAATTGGTTGGAATAACCGTTTTGTAAGCGACAATCTTGATGGGTATTCCAAATTTTTGAAGACTATTTTTAAAAACATTTTCTTCTATCGAACCTATACGTAGGAACCTACTCCAGGTCAGAATGTACCTGGGAGTAATGGCGATAAAGGGGTACTCCACACTACCCAGAGCTCCAGAATTCGAACTTCACAACCAGATACAGTTTAACGGAAGGAAACTAAAGCCCCTCAGTTACGGCCTTCTAGAACATTTAGGATGAAAAGGATTGGGGTTTCGCCATACTTTCTGTTATATATAACTGATGGCTGAGCTTCAGTGTTATGTGCACGGAGAATTACATATCAGGAAAATATGTTCGGTTTTTGGTGAATACGAGAGTTGGGTTGGGTTTTCGATATCAGTTCGAACAACCATCCCTTCGAGCTTTTTTCGAATCAGTAAAGATTTCTCTCAGAACATCATTATTTCTTAACATTGGTTGAACTCTGTCGGTTGGAATTCTAAAATACACTGATTGTATCCCCTACATATCTTGTTATATGATAGTAAAACTGCATATCATAGTAACTAACTCTTCACTTAATTCCAAGCATTCACACCGGAATTGCTAGTACTTTGCAAGGGGCTCCACGTCTATAGGTAAAATAGATCTCCCTTAAAAAATTATTAGTATTCTATAAGGAACAGTGTGAAAAAAACAAAAAAAAAACAAAAAACAGACTAAGAAACCCAAAATAAAACATATACGGACCGTAATTACCTAAATTCTAGGCATGAAAATAACCATAGATAGTTTTGACATTCCCTTAAAATCCTCTATAAACTTTGGTTGGACTCAATGTTCTGACCACGAACTGTCATGATTAACTATTTTCAAATTACTAATTTTATTGCCTTTGCTTATTTTCCTTGTTGCTTTTATATGAATTGTGCTGACAATATTTATACTGTTACCGAATATATATATATATATATATATACTATAATATATATATATATATATAAATATAGATATATATTATATATATATATATTTTATATATATATATTATATATATATATATATATCATTAGAAACACAAAAGAATAAGAAACCAATATTATATATATATATATATATATATATATATATATATATATAATGTATAAGATTTATTCTTTATTCTTTTGTGTCTAAGTAAGGATTAGTCCAAAGCAAAAGGAATATGTTTATCCATTAAGAGCATAGATTTCTGAACTAATTGATCTCTTTTATTAGATACAGCTGAAATAAATTCATGATAGCCAAATGACGGTTTGGTGAGTTTTCTCCAAATATATGGATGATATAATATATATATATATATATATATATAATATATATATAAATATATGTGTGTGTGTGTGTG
>CM042146.1:89762534-89767292 GCA_023376005.1 Doryteuthis pealeii | reverse complement strand
GTCCAGAAGAACCAGAAAATCAGCGAGACCCTCGAAACGTGAATAGTCGTGTCCAGATCCAGCAATCAGAGAGCAGATAATGTACAATTGCAGATAAGTATAGGGTAACAAAGGGGTGCTATATAACTAAGTCATTGTAGCCAACGCAGCTCCTTATAAAATCTGAATCATGAACTGGTTTTATAAGCATACTCTAATAATTTCCGTATGTAATTCAATCAATGAATTAAAGCAGTTCATCATATTTCCAAATGTCTGGATTGAGATATTTTATTCTCTCTTGTTTCCGCTCTATTTTGCTTTTTTTTTTTTTCAGGTAGTAGTTTTTTTTGTTATCAATGTTTACTTGGATAAGATTGATGAACCTGACTGGTGTGATTGGATTAAGATAAGTATTTTGTTATGTAAAATTTTTTTTGATGATGATGGGCTACGGCAAAACTCCGATCTTCAACCTCCCATGGTATTATCGCGCAGTATCTTGTAAAAATCCTTATTGTGTGAGTTTTTCTCCACTGATGATGAGAACTGGAGAGGCTGTCAACTGACGACAATGCGGTGTGTTAATATTCCAGCATTTTATTCTATCCAAAACAGCCATTGAAGCCGATTATCGGCTATCTACTGAAGTTCGGTTGGGCCACTAATAATAATCGGAAGAAGGCCCTTACGTTTGAGTTTGCCCTCGTAGATGAATAGAGAGATTATGTTCAAGATATATACAGAAAGTTGATCCTTTCTGGTGACAATAATAGGAAAGGGCTTTCACCTATGGCCGAAAGCTGAAAAATTCTTCTTGATCTTGGCCTTGAATTTCAACATTTCAAAGTGTAATCCAGCCACCAGTAAAGAGGAAGTTGTCGCAAAGTGGTAAGGCGAATCTATTCAGTTGCTGTAAAATTGCCATTAAATCCTTAATGAATCAATTCATTAAAAAATATTCAAACGCAAATACTCGTTAGTGGGTGAGTTGTTTTTATCAGGGCGTAAAAAGATGGACATATTAATAAAATTATGATTCTGCAAAAATGCCATCTTCATACCAAATCATAGTCTGAAAATCGAGCATAGGCGAGAAACTGTCTGTACCCAGATATCTTGACATATATATAAATGTTTTATCAATGACATTCAGAACTGTTCACTTATAAATGTAGCACACACACACACAACACACACACACACACACACATTCACACGCACACACAGACACACGCACAACAATGCCACATATATATCCATCCATATATTTGAGAAAACTCAACAAACCGTCATTTGGCTTCATGAATTTATTTCAGCTGTATCTATAAAAGAAGCGAATTAGGTCAGAATCTATGCTCTTAATGGATAAAAATATTTCCTTGCTTTGTTCTAATCCTAACTTAGAAACACAAAAAAGAATAAGAAATAATCTTATATATATATTATATATTATATATATTATCTATAATATATATACATATATATATTATATATATTATATATATATATAATATATATATATACGATTGTTTCTTATTCTTTTGTTTTTCTATGAATATATATATATATATATATTATTATATTCGGTAATTTATATATATATATATTATATAATATATATATATATATATATATATAAGTATATCTATAATATATATATATAAGATTGTTCTTATTCTTTTGTGTTTCTAATGAATATATATATATATATATATATATATATATTAATTATATATTATATATATATATATTCGGTAACATATAGTATTGTCAGCACAATTCATCTGAAAAGCAACAAGGAAATAAACAAAGCAATGAAAATTAGTCATTTGAAATAATCAATCATGATAGTTCGTGGTCAGAAAATTGAGTCCAACCAAAGTTTATTGACTGATTTTAAGAGAATGTCAAATATCTTATGGTTATTTTCATGCCTAGAATTTAGGCAAATTACGGTCCGCTATATGTTTTTATTTTTGTTTCTTAGTTTTGTTTTTGTTTGTTTGTTTGTTTTTTTCACCTGTCCTATGAGAATAGGCTAATACTTTTTAAGCATATCTATTTACCTATAGATGGAGCCCTTGCATGTACTAGCACTTCGGGTGTGAATGACTTGGAATAAGTGAAGAGTTAGTTACCATGATATGCAGTTTACTATCATATAACAAGATATGTAGGGGATCCAGTCAGTGTATTTTAGAATTCCAACCGACAGAGCTCCAAAAGAGTTAAGAACTAATGACGTTCTGAGAGAATTTTTAACTGATTCGAAAAAAGCTCGAAGGAATGGTTGTTCGAACTGATATCCAAACCCAACCAACTCTCGTATTCCCCCAAAACCGAACATATTTTCCTGATATGCAATTCTCCTGTGCACATAACACTCAAGCTCAGCTATCAGTCACATGTAACAGAAAGCAATTCTCTCTGACCGAGTCTCTTAAAAACGGTTTATTCCCAACCAATTTGCATCACTTTAAACCCTTTCTGCATATATATTCGAGGAGTGTAGTGTGTGTGTTATAAGAAAAAAGCCACAACCCTTTGGCGTTCTTTTTTTGTGATGTAGTGTTACTCTGAAGTTGATATTGCCCATTGGGATCAAAAATAAAATGACCTGTTGATCTGGGTTCGCTCTTTTCACGATTAATCTGTCCTTTTACTTGATCCTCCGATTTCAGCCTATCCCTTGAATTATTTGGGGTTTTTTGTTGGAATATTTTGTAAGAGGTATAAGGTGTGCACTCAAACTTATAGACTCTGCGTGAGCCCGTTGATTAAAAGTCAGCCAATCAACACGCTCGAATACGTGGTTAGTTAACCATTTAATCGCCGATTCTTTAATCAGTTCATTTGCACGTATTCGCCACGGACGAACGGATCAGCAACAAAGAAACACATGGGCTCTACCTTTACACTGAGGAAAACAAGGAATTCTTCACTAAGGATCAACCAAGGATTCTACCTCACATAAGGAAAACCGAGGAACAACCAGGGACTCTGCCTAAAACTAAGGAACAACCAAGGATTATTCACTGCTTGAACACAAAGGGATCTCCACTGTAGAATTCTCCTCACTTGCAGCCTTAAGATGACCACAAAAATCGTAACAGTTTTTGATACCTGAAGACAAGTTACTGTATTACCAATCTTATATAGAACAAGTCAGTTGCTAATAATATTCTAATGTTAGGCTGGAAAATTTACCTGAAATGCAGCAAATGTTTTTAAAAAAATATACAAAACCCTAAAATAAGAACGCATATAGAATATTATATCCAGGCTGGGATCCCGTGTCGGGACATTTGGAAATTACAGTGTAATAATGAGATTTAAGGCGTTCCAAAGAAAATGGCAATATAATAATAAAAAAGGAAAAGAATATAATTACAAGGGAGAGATGAGAAAAATCAGGATTTACCAGAATTACTAGAAAGAAGAATAAGATGTGATCTAATAGAAACTTTCAAAATGATAAATGGAATTACTAATTATGGTAGACATTTTTGTAATTTTTCTCTTGGAACTGGAAGCTTACTGACAAGACAGATTTCAAAAACGAATCTATTAACCAATTGATCTTTTTGTTAATAGAGTAAAATATTTTTGGAAAATTACTTAATAAGATTTTTTTTAAAAAGCAATAGCATACAGAAATTTCAAGATTAATTTGAATGGTTTTCAGCAATAATGGCAAGAAAAGAGAATTTAAGAGGGCATTTCAGGGAACGATTAGGATAAATTACTTAACAAAATTTGATCTGTATATATATATCTATATATATATATATGTATATATATATATATATAGATATATATATTAATGTATGTATGTGTCAAATCTGCTCTCTTCTCTCTCTCGCTTTTCTCTCGTCTCTCTCGTCATCCTCTCTATCTTCCTCCCTCTCACTCTCTCTCTCTCTCTCTCTGGTTGTGTGTGGGGTGATGCATAACAGTCGCATACAATTGGCAGGGATGTTTTATTTGTTTAAAGGCATATAAAACTTTTTTATGGGTTATTTGATACCAAAATTTGATTCATTTGTTCAGTGTTTTTTTTTTTTGGTTTTTTTTGTTAGTGGCATATCAAATTCTTATGGGTTATTTAATACCGAAATTGGATTAATTGGTTTTATTTATTTGTTTTATGTCTTATTAACTCTTTATGGGTTATTTAACGGCATAACAAATAAATAAATAAAAACGCTTATAGCCACCAATTCGTCCTCCAGAATTACGCTAAATCATTAACTCAAAATTTCAAGTTTCGATTTGTTATACTAAAGTTTCATTCATTGTAACTGTTTTCTTTTCACATAGCGCTAATAGGTACGAATCCAACTATTCTCCCTCTGGCACTGGGTAAAATAGTAGGGCAGAGTGGGTTCTTTATCTTTGGTATGGCAACCGGTCTAGAAGGAAACCTGAATTCAAAGCAAAGTGTCTCTCTTCTTGCTATTCAAAACTACTTTAAGCCCCCCTCCTCCATCAATCTGATCTCCCAAATCATCATTATTATCATCATTATCTAGTATTTATACTCACTTTGTCAGCTCGTGCGGAAGAATACACCGACCTCACATCTGCAGACAATTTTTGACCGTGGGTGGCGAACCAAGATGATTAAGGATGGAACCCCGGTGGCTGGGTGGTCCATGACATTCAACAATTCACTCTGACCCTTACTTGAGCTAGACGCGTGGACGGAGAGCCCCACCCCGATCATTCAGCTGGTCATCTCGAGCCATAGCACCTATACGATTGTCCCAATCCTAT
>CM042146.1:89715034-89757534 GCA_023376005.1 Doryteuthis pealeii | reverse complement strand
TGGCATGAAATTGGAGGTATTAATTTTGTAACAACCCTGGTAGTATGTATGCTCTTCATCCTTAGCGAAATATCATCGACTCCATAGAAAAATATTTTTTGGTGGTAAATTTGCTTTATCCTATAGTGTCATTGCACTCCATATCAATAAAACTTGTTTGAATTCAGTTTTCCTTCTTCTAGATTGGTTGCTGTATGAATACTAAAAAATCTAATCTGCTTTCCCATAGTTGGGATGAACAATGGATTAATGCCTTTCACAGAACACTAACGTGAAGCGAAATGCATACGTCCTTGTCCAGTGTATTTGCACTCGAATCGCCGATTACATTTTCTTCGACGATAGCTGTAACGTTAAGCGCACCTTTATTTGAATTATGATAGAAATGTTTTGTGTTGTAATGGAATATTCCCCCTCTCTCTCTCTCTCTCTCTCTCTCTCCTCTCTCTCTCTCTCTCATTGTCTCTCTCTTCTCTCTCTTTCCTCTCTCTCTCACCCATGTGGTCTGACTATATATATAGTAAACACGGCATAATGCTGGCTGGCTTCGAGGATTAGAATACTACCTCACTATTACTTGTCTGTCTTATTGTATCTCTCTGCAATAAAACATTCTATATACTAGTACAAAATGTACTAGTAAATGTAACAATAGATTTTTGAAACATATTGCCTGAGGAGTGGGAGTAAAAAATCCAATGTCAGCGAGTTTGTACCCTAAGTAAGTAAAATCATCAAATTCATTAAAGGATTAAAAAATAAAACAATTTGAAATGTAAACTTTAAATATGTATTAAAATAAAACAAACCATATATAGATATATAATAACAGTCATGTATTTATTAAAACTTGTTTTAAGAAAACAATGAGGACTGTTTAATGTTGCATGTTCAAATTTTGAGTGTATTTATTCTATGTTATGACGATTTTGGGTCATGTGACGTAGGCAGTGACGTAATTTTTGTTACAGACAAAAACCGGAAGCGAATCTCCATTATTAATAGATATCTACGATCGTGTTGACTGGTCCTTCCACTCGACTACAACATTGTCTTATTGTATCCCTTTTAAAGACACGGCATTTTGTTAGACTAATTTTCCTTAATAAAGTGTTTGTATTTACTCCCATGACTTTATCTTCAACTGGAATTAAAGACAACTTAGTAAGACAAATAAACAGTGCTTTTTCTTGACAGGAAACCAGTCATTAAAAGTGAAGACTACAACATTTTAGAAAGAGAAAATGGTGTTGGGCGCTGTAGGACTTTGGCATCAGCTTTGAGTGCTGACATGTTAAAATGCATCTCTTCAGTTTCTAATTCTACTTCTCCATCGCAAGTTGTCAAATAGACAAAATAATTCTCAACCGCATCAAATAAATTCCTCATGTCAGTCTCTGGCCCGATTGTAGCTAAATTGATCCTCCTCTGCTCATATGATATAATAACAACAGATGTTATAAGCAACATAAAGCCTGTATGTCAAATAAAGCAAAGCTTGATTTAAATACATCAGCATGAAGCTAACATGCGGGCAATAGAGTATGGTTATAGCACTACGAAATAAGAGGAGTCAGATTACGTGCGGTCAGAATCTAGTATGAGCAGCAAGTGTAAGGCTTGAAGAAATAGACGTAAGAAATATCAGCGCAGATAGTGTGATCTCCTAGGTCAATCCTGAGAGCGCCTGCTCGGTAGCATACGTTCGTAAGTCGGTGTTCAAAGGATGTAAGCTAACAGCAAGCGCCGGCAGTAGTTTACTGTAATAACGATACCTGATCGAAAGGCGTCCTGGTCGTGGTTTAACTGTAGTTAATGAGTTAGTGTATTTCAGCACGAGTCTCTACAGTTAACGTTAGTGAGATGGTATCGTGATGTTTGTTTTGTATTTGATTCTGTGTGATTGATATTGCACGTACCCAACGGTTAGGATACGCCCGTGGTGTCGCTCGAGAGGCTGAGAAGAGAGAGCACGCTCAGATCCTCGGATCGATCATAAGGTCTCATGTCAGGACTGTCATTATCTTGATAGATTTTGAAGTATGGTCATCACGCCCTGCCGTGTGAGTCGGTGGTATCACCGGAGGCTATGTGACAGAAAACGTCCGTCACCGCATGACATACAGGACTCTTTGAGGTAGTGGTGCTGCGAGTCTTGAAACAGGGCTGACTGTATAGGTTTGGAGTGGTCTTCGATTTTCTTCTTCTGATTTCAAATGTCATTCATCGGCCATTATTATTTATTATTATTATGTACCTTTATTATTATTTTTTAACTCCTTTGAGTTTCACATTATTGCATTATTATTGTGACTATTAATAGATTGATTATTATTAATTCGATGTGTGACCCGACTATTTAGAGTGGTTGTTCGACATCAGTGTCATACTGTGAGTGTCGTTGGTCATGTGAGTCTGAGTGAACACAAGCCGAAGTTCTCATCCCAGGTCTCGCAGGCTCTTTGACTCAGGAGGTGAGGTTGTATTCCTGGCAGATATTGGGACAGGCAGTGATGGAGTTGCTGAGAAGGTTTCAAAATTCTTCCTCTGATTTCAAACTTTCAAACCCTGTTTTTCCAGTTTGCCTTGTTCGGACCGTTCCACAGTGCAGGCCAAATCTACAATTATTATTATTATTATTTTATTATTATTATTATTATATTCGTTGAGTGTTAAGCTGAATAGTACTTTCACTGGAGTCTTAGAACGTTATAAACAAACTATCGCCAGGTCGTCGATTTCAACAAACTCTTGTCTTGATGGTCTCAATTCTTCTCCAAAGTGCATATCCACTTGGCCCTCTAGTCATACCTTTTCTTAAAACTGTTATGGGGAGACCGTTCCTAGTGCACGCAAAATAAATTGTATCAGTTGCCTTATATTCCACACATTTTAATTCAAGTTCTTTAGCAAGGTCCAGCTATTTCTCTTCTTGGATTTTTACTTATGTTCCACTCTGTCATATGCTGGACTTCAAAATTACCATTATTCTGTTTGTTCTTGATGAAGGAAGACTCATGAAGTCTAGGACTTCTCGTTCTGCGTATTGGTGAGCATACGTCTGTTATAGTCCTTGATCAAACCCCAGATTATCATCATTATTAATATGTATATACTTACTTAAAATAACACAGCTGAAAATCTCTTGTGAATTGTTAAAACCAGAATCGGAACGGAGACCGATTTTCGTCACACGCTCAAATTATTGAGAATGATATCCAACCAGTAGCGTTGTATCAAAATTAATGTGGGGTTATACGTGTAAGGGAATGGACCATAAACGAAAACGAGTTCAAATACCTGAGCAAGGCTGATTCTGAATCTTCCAAAAGGTAGGTAAGTGACATTTGGGTAACGATCGTGCGAGTGAGAACTGCGGTTCGCATCGAATGTCATTCGTCGTTATAGCTACTGAGTAGGAGAATAAGTAGGAAGCAGGCCTGGTGTTAGTAAACCTTAGATGGTCAAAACGGATAAGGAAGTACGCTGATTTCAAATCTTTATTATACATAAAGAATCGATCTTGTATCTCGTATTTAACCTCATGTGGCTGAGTACAATTTGTGCACAACACTATCGGTGTAAGCAAATTTATTAGGTGTTAGTAGTTCCTTCTGACTGTGAGTGAATGGAAATTGTACCAACAAGGTCACGATCTTAGTTCCAACCGCAGAAATATTCTGATCAAAACTGGAATACGCTATCATTATTGGTTTTCGGTGTATTCAACTGGATCAATGATCGTGCAAAGAGGCGCTCTAGGTCTCCTTGATTGTCAGGGTAGGCCCTGGTTGGCGGAAGGTATCGAGTTAGAGCAGTGGTGGGAGAGTCGCTGTGATCGGGTTTTAAGCAGGCATAAGTTAAGTAGATTTAAGATTTCGGATTTAAAATGTAACGTTAAGTAATTGTCATTTTGTAGACAAATATGCAGGCTTTCACTTATTGTACTATGGAGGTTAATTTCAACAGGCTTTCTTTTGGCTTTTTAAATTGTTGCCCATCTTATTCTTGTCTAAAAATCCATTTTATTACAGTGAGAGACGCACCCCGCTCGTCGGACTGGCGATGGTGATGAAGAGATCGTGGATGGTACAACGGCTGACTGTATCCACGACCGAAAAGGAATGTAACGCCAGCGCCTCCCCAAATGCGGGCAGCCGGTAATATCATGGCGGGCTATTTACGCGATTACACGAGCACGGAGCAAGTTACGAACCCTTGTGCATCTGAGTGGTGAAGCGATGTCAAGTGGTGCGTCTTTTGAGATGTTTGGGCGAGAATGCAGTACACTTCATGTGTCATGGTAGTGTTGCCCGTCCACTCTGACCGAGAGAGCGCGAGTAGGTTGATGGCTTGAGTATAGAGTACTAGACGCTGAGTCGCGAGGGCCGACTTGAGAATGATGTGCATGTGAATGTGAGTCACTCTGGGTTTTATGATCGGGTGTTACTTTACATTCTACGTATGGTTCCTACATGGCGGGAGGGTATAGCGATGCTGAGATCTAGTCGACTGTCGCTAAGACTATCGAAGTTAGTGCGAAGTCATTATATGTTGAGCAGAGTTCGCGGACAAATAGTTTTTTTTTTTCCTTTTTAATTGGTTAGTTTTGACTATAGAAGAAAGAGGTGCACGGGGATCCCCGGGTACGAGTGTCTCGTCTAGTCCAGTCAAGTGGCAGATAAGTAGGCTGGAGGTGTAAAGTAGAAGAGGGAAGTTCTGTGGAGTGGAGAGCAGAGCCGCCCACTGCCGACGTCTAACGTTCAGGGGCCTAACGCATGTTGAACGAGAGAGCCTGCTACAAATGTCGTTTGAGCAAAGATCAGGGAAGCAGGCAGCTGGAGCAGGGAAGGGAGACATGTCAAAGGAGATACCTCAGGATGGGGATAGGATATAGGAGTATGTCGCGCCTTTGATGCAAGTCGTGATATTATCATGATGGCATATGTCGCCGATTATGTGACGTCACCCGCGGGGCAGCGTATTAGGTATACTCTATATGGACTGCTGTAATCAAAGTATGCGACGAAGTAACGGATGATCTCCTCGGTATAGGCTTTAGATGTGTGGGCCGGCGGGTGGCGGTTAGGTGTATAATAATAGCGGTGTAATGGTCGTGGCACAGCTGTGTTCCGTACGAGTGGCAAGAGCACACGAGGAGATATTTTGGTATTTTGATATTCAGAAGGAGTTGCTACTGTTGAGAGATTTGAGAATAAGAAAGTGTTGAGAGCGATAGGATAGGAGAGAAGTCGTGTGTTGAGAAGTTACGAAGCGTATTGGTAAGAGGTGCTTTTAACAGATTAGAGGACGAGTTAATATGAAGAACCGCTTTTCGTTCAGAAAGAAGAGGAACGCATACGAAGGTTCACGATATATTATAATGAATTAACGAGCAAGTCGGACGAGACGTCTGATGGATGTGCACATGTAGTGTTGCTGAAGAATGTGTGTATTAACGAGGGAGCTTGGAGAGTTTAGTTCTAGGTTATTAGGGGGCCGTGGCTCTTGTAAGCCTGCAGTCAGCGTTAGACGCACTGAGATCACGGACTAGAGATTAGCATATGTCATCAAGGAGTTCCTGGTCGGATTGACTGGACCTCAAGCCTACATTCTAGGTGTATCGGAACAGCATGAATAAGTAGTAGTAGAGGGATAATGAGTGAAGTAACAGTGAGGGGCAACCTGAATCGGTCAGGTGTGGCGCTCCATAAGGTAAGGCACGCCGAGAAGTGCACTTGCAGCTCCACCCCAGGAGAATTGGACTTGTAGGCAGGGTCCTTACTGTGATACACAGCTTACTTGGACACGCGCTCCGGATATGAGGTTAGCAGGAGAAGTCGATTGCTGGTGAAGTAAGGGATGATTGTTTGTCGGGGGAACGGGTTAGACGGTAGTAACACAGAGGAGTATTGCAATGACAGTGTATCGAGGTGTTGGAAGCGATGCTGTATATACTCAGTGAGTAGATAGAGAGGTCACAGAGGGAAATGGAGCGTCGTGATCTCTGTGAAGCCTTTGAGGATAAGATGATCAAAAGTTCTTGGAACGCCGAGGTTCATGATTGTTATCAATCTTAAATAGCGCTATATTATCCGATGGGACAGTGTAAGATATGCATGCCATAATCGTCACTCATCAGTTTTAGAAGAAGCAGTGGTGTAAAAGTAGCGAGAGCAGACACTGGGTTAGGTGTCTGTAATAATATGCTGTGTTGGCCCTGACGGTGCGCATTAGACATATGGCAACCTAGCTCTATAGGTAGAGAAGGAAAAAAACCTCTCGATTTCGAGATCACCTAGTATTGAGAGCTCTGCCATTAGGGGAAGGTGGGGCCTTGTAGCATTGAGATGCGTATGTATCGATATACGTATAACTCGCGGTGTGAGGGCAGGAGGTTGGTAAGCAGCGCCAGAGGTGAGTGATGTAGGTTGATGGGAGCCTGATTAGTCTGTATGGAATACGTATGAGGCTGGGGTGTTCATGTCTGGGGCAAAGTGCCGTACGACACGTTCAGAGGTTCTGCCAGTGCGTGTAGGAATGGTCGTGTAACAGAGAAAGTGCCACGAGTATGAGTTCATCCTTGCTTTCTTCCAACAGTATCCAGCATGTCTTTGGTTCATGGGAGAACCAGACCGAAGTTTGTTATTTATAAAACCCATGTTCGATGACATTCATAGGTGATGTAAGTGTAGTATGTGCTGATAATAGTTAAGTGCTGGGTGTGAAGTATGTTGAGTGTAGATGTTATATCGACATATCGTGTAGATGCAGCTGTTAGAAGGGGATGAGGAGTAAGATTATACGAAGAATGCAGGTGTGAGTAAGAAGACACATAGATGGTGCAATAGGTAGGATCGTAGAGTTAGTGTAATTGGCGTGCTGTGTCAACGGTGATCGATATATATGAATTATATCAGTCATACTCATAGGACATATACAATATGAATATAATACACAGTATTAGCTTATACCAGATTTTCATTGAAAGACCGTCGTGTTAATAAATAAAATTTATTATACATGTATTGATGATTTGTTGAATATAAATCTGAACATAGCTCATTGACTTAAACTCATCGCAATCTCGCTGATGGATTGTGGTGTACGTGTCGTATTCGGTTACAAATGGCATAGGGACAAAAATCAATAAATACATAGAAATAAATTTATTTATTAACGAGGTCTAATGAAAATCGTGAGTTTAGAACGTACTGGGTGGTTATGAATCATGCTAATGTGTCCTATATAGTATAGTAATAGTGTATATATAGGTGTATAATATATATCCAATTATATATATATAATATATTATATATGAGGTATATTAATATATACTCACCTAAGAAGTGGTTTTAATAAGTCGGTATGAACAAGTACATGCTGGATACGGGTGGTTGGATCGAAGCAATGGATGAACTCCATAGGTGACTGTGCTCCTGTATCAATGCATCGGTACACATGGGAAACCTACAGTGGACAGCCGATCTAGGCAAAAACGGCGTTGTAAATCAATGTCAGCTGCTGGTGGGGTAGTACGACCAACTACTTACGCGGCGCACGAGTAGGATGGTAGAGCACAGGCCAACTTCTAAATGGAGTTTAACAGGTTTGAAGTTACAGATGGTGTGTTATCCTTCTACCTAAGCTGGTTGCACTAGGCAAGAGTTAAAGAGCCCCGTCTGCCGGAGGGTTTAGGAAACGCAGGTTCTACATTTACCACATAGCTTGAAGTTAGAGGAGTAAGTTGGATGCAATAACATTCATGAGCTCATTAGCGAGTCTGATGGTAAGATGCGATAAACAGCCTCGATCCAGATTTTGAACTCAGGGTCTGACGGAGTACGGCATTTCACTGTAACTCCTAACGTTACAATCAATGCATCTCCATAATCTTGTTTATATTATTACCGTTCCGCCGACAATCTACCCATGATTCCTGCTAATCTTCCGACCTGCACAATAATGTAGGTAAGTAAAGTCGTTTGTGGAGTGGCCGCTAAAGTCGTATCTTATGGGCGCCACGTCAGCCTACCATCAACCGTTACCTGCACTACTTACTTCAGACATACCCTATACACTCATGAGCGCTGAGTTGGCGATGGCCGGTCTGCGATGAGCCAGGACGCTTCGTGGTTCCTAGTCGGTACGCTCTACCGACTGAGCTAAGCCGGCGCTTACTGTAAACAAGTCCGTTACATGTCTTGTACCTTGGCTATATGTAAATAATCGACTTAGTTTCCTCTTCTTCTGAAGGAAGTATTAACGTTCCTTAATCTATAAAAAAGCCTCTGTTTCCAACGTTTGAATTCTTCAACGAATTCGTGTCGATTATGCCACATTCTGTTCAATATAAGAGATAACAAAACAAAAAATACTTGTTTCCACAGGGAAAAAGTGCCACGTACATCACGTTATATATCACCGTAGAACAGAGGCCACATTAATAGACCAGAGTTCTTATGTTGATTTGTTGCGTCCATAGAAACTAATAAGGCGGTGTGCCTAATGGAATATCCATTCAGATATTCAGAGACTCAAGGATTCCATATCTTGCTTCCTGGCTTGGTCTCTCTTGCCAGCTGCTGCTGTTCTGTTGGCCTCAAAGAATTTGGAGGCCCCTAAAAGTTTGGAGTGACGCCAGTTGGTCTCCTATCCACAGCGCTTCCTCTGTTACTTTAATCAGCTTATCTGCACTTGAGGAGACCACCGGGGATCACCGTGACCTTCTCGCTAAGTCAAAACTAAAAATTAAAGAAAACAAAATTATTGTCCTTGAACCTGGCAGCATAACCTCACTTTGGGCGTGATCAAGTTGGCAAACCCCGATGAGAAACGAATTGTAAAGTTAACCCGATAAAAAGATACAATATGAAATTCTTCAAGTGGTGTACTATCAAGTACTCAGTCTTCCTCGGTCAGAGTGGACCTGGGATAGGAATGACAATGAAGGGGTATCTGCAATTCTCGCCAACATCTCAAGAACTGAATCGTCACCATCAGATGCAGGTTCGTGTCACACTACCGACCTGCCCCATTTTTGGGAGGGGTCTTAACTCCTTTCCGGTGGATACAGTCACGTATTCTTAGTCCCGACCGATCGGGCGTGCGTCTCCTCACTGTATGTAAAATGATTTTAGTAACAGCAGGTAAGGATGGGCAGAACAGAATTTAAAAACCAGCCAAAAGAACAAGACCTTTGAAATTAAGCCTCCATAAGACAAAAGGAAATTGTATTTGTTAAAAATGACAATTACTTTAACTTACTTTTAAATTCGAAATCTAAATACTTATCTATTGGCCTGCTTTAAACCGGTCAACGAGCGACTCTCCCACCCATGCGATCCTACGTAAATCAATGACAGCGCTCTTGCACGTATCAGTTTGAATACACCGAAAACCAATAATGATAGGAAGTTTATTTTGACATAGAATAATTTCTGGGTTGCCATGATCGTGACCTTTGGAAATTTCCCTTCATACAGGTTAAAATATCCAATAAATTTGCTAACAGCCGAGTGTTTTGGAAATTGGTACGACATGAGTTAAATACGATACAGAGATGATTTGCTTATAGTATAATTAAAGATTTGAAATCAGAGTTTTCCTTATCGTTGACATAAGTTAGATAACCCAGGCTGAGTCTACTATCTACTCATAGCTATCGAGAATGATAGGATTCCACTACATTGTCCCAAATGATATTCGTCTTTGAGATTCAAACAGCCTTGTCCAGATTTGAACTCGTTCGTTATGTCCAATTGTCCTACCGATAACCACGCACATTAATTTGATGAAATATGATGTTATTATCATTCAAAATAATTTGAGGACGAGAGTTTTCGGCTCGTCCGGATTCTTTAAATCACAAGAGATTATCAAGTGTGTTAGTTTAATCAATTATAACAATAATAATGAATGATAATCTGGGGTTTGTGAGTTATAAAGACGGATACACGCATATCCAGACAGAATCCAGACTTAGTATTCCTTAACAAGAAAAACTCAGAACTGTAGATTTTTGGAAGTCCCAGCATATGAACAGAGTTGAAGCATAAAGAATAACCAAAAAGAGAAATAAGTCTGGACCTTGCTAAAGATTGAAATAAATGTGGAATATAAGGCAACTGATACCAATTGTATTTGTCGCACTAGGAAACGGTCTCAAAAGTTAGAAAATAGACTAGAGGAAGTGGAAATTGGAGGAAGAATTGAGACCAATCAAGACAAGAGGTTTGTTGAAATCGACGACCGTGGCGATATTTGGTTACTAAGATTCCAGTGCAAGACTAATCAGCTAACACTCACAATAATATAATAATAATAAATAATAATTAATAATGAATAATTGTAGTTGGTGCACTTGGACCGGTCCGAAAAGGACTGGACAGAAGGTTTTGGAAAGTTTGGAAATCAGAGGAAGAATTGAACATTCAGAACACTGCACTGCTGCAATTCTTGCCAGAATACTCAGAAGAGCCCTGTAGAACCTGAAGAAGACTTGCGTCACTCAGACTCCAGTGAAAGTACCCATCAGCTAACACGTGATGTGAAAACACAAAGGAAGTAAATAATAATAATGTAATATATAATAATAATAATAATAATGTGAAACACTCAAAAGAGTAATAATAATAAAATATAAATAATAATAATAATAATAATGGATGAATGAATTTGAAATGCAGAGAAGCGAATCGAGCATCCAAACTACAGCACTGTTAAGATCGGCTAGAATACCAGAAGAGTCTGTATCATGCGAGAGTTTCTTCACATAGCCTCCGGTGAAACACCGACTACGGCAGGTGTGAACCTCAAAAATAATAATAAAGAGTCCTGGAGACTGAGGGAGACGTGGGGCTGTCCTCTCGCTCAAGGGGAGGACCACGGCTAAGTTGGGTGCGAACAACTCTAATGGAGTTGAAATAATAATATAAAAACACACAGGCTTGGTGTTTTATTAATACGGTGTTTGTACTAATTTGCTTAGTATGGCACCGAGGCTTTAGGGTTTGCTCATTAATATCGTGCTGATTTTATAATTCTAAGCTTTGCTTCATCTGACATACAGACTTTTGTAGTTTATATATTTTGCTGATGTTATTTATAAGCTTTGCTTTATTTGACATACAGGCCTTTATGTATTGCTTGATACCAATCTGTTGTTCTATTATATCATATGAGAGATGAGTGAGGAGTCAATTTAGGACTACAATGGGTCAGAGACTGACATGAGAATTAATTTGAATGCGGTGTGAGAGATGTATTCTATTGTCCTATTCGTCGAACACCGTGTGCGATGGAGAAGTAGAGCATTAAAGCAACTTGCAAAGGAGATGACATTTTTAACATGTACAGCACTCAACAGCTGATGCACATAAGGTGTACGGCGCCAACACCACTTTTTCATCTAAAATGTGTAAGTCTTCAACTTTTAAATGACTGGTTTCCATGTCAAGAAAAAGCACTGTTTATTTGTCTAGCTAAGTTGTCTTTATATTCCAGTTGAAGATAAAGTCATGGAGTAAAATACAAACACTTTATTAAGGAAAATTGAGTCTACAATGCCGTGTCTTTAAAAGGGATACAGAAGACAATGTTGTAGCGGAGTGGAAGGACCAGTCAACACGATCGTAGATATCTATTAATAATGGAGATTCGCTTCCGGATTTTTTGTCTGGTAACAAAAATTACGTCATCTGAGCCATCTACGATGTCGTAGACGACGCTGGATCACATGACGAGCAAAATCGGTAATGAAGAGACATAGATCAAATACACTTCAAGGGAATACTTGAACATAATAGGCAACATTAAAACCAGTCCCTCATTGTTTTCGTAAACAATTTTAACTAAATATACATACTGTTATATATAATCTAATAGTATGGTTGTGTTTTATGTTTAAATACATATTTAAAAGTTAACCATTTTCAAATTGTTTTGCATTTTGTTAGATCCTTTAATGAATTTGATGATTTTATTACTTAGGGTACAACTCGCTGAAGATTGGATTTGTTTACTCCGACCGACTGCCTCAGGCAATATGTTTCCAAAATCTATGTTTACATTTACTAGTAACATTTGTACTAGCTAATACTAGAAATTTATTGCAAGAGATACACATAAGACAGACGAGAGTAATGAGTGAGGTATATTCTAAATCCTTCGTAAGCCAGCGCCAGCATTATGCCGTGGTTTACTATATATATAGTCAGACCACATGGGTGAGAGAAGGAGACAGCGAGCAGAGAGAGAGAGGAAAGGAGGAGGAGAGAGAGAGGAGAGAGAGAGAGGAGAGAGAGAGAGAGGGAATATTCCATTTGAGCACACAAAACATTTCTATCAGTAATTAAAATAAAGGTGCGCTTAACGTTACGCTTCGGTCGAAGAAAATGTAATCGGCGAATTCGAGTGCAAAATACTGGACAAGGAACGTATGCATTTCGCTTCAGCCGTTAGTGTTCCTGTGAAAGGCATTAATCCATTGTTTTTCATCCCAACTATGGGAAGCGATTAGATTTTTAGTATTCATACAGCAACCAATTCTAGAAGAAAGGAAACTGACTTCAAACAAGTTTTATTGAGTTGGAGTGCAATGACACTATAGATAAAGCAAATTTTCCACAAAAAAATATTTTTCTAGTGGAGTCGATGATATTTCGCGTCGTGAATGCTCGGCGCATGCGCAATCGAGGTAGCCTAAGGATGAGAGCATACATCTACAGGTGTTGGTTACAAAATTATACGTACAATATTCATGCCAAAAACCGTCAAGAGGCCGATGTTTGGTTATGATGATGTGCCAGATATGAGAGGTTGAACCTTACATGCTAATAACACTATATCTTGTGTGTTGTAGAAATGACAATCAAGATACAAGTTTCACGCAGGATAAGGAAGTGTGATATTCTAGATAATCCAAATCAAGTACGCTTGTACAAAAAAGGTCTTTAAAACACATACAACTCATAAATAGGGACAGAAATGAACAAGATTCCCTAACCTCTAGGCATGACAATACTCTAGACTGAGCTGACAACCGTTAAATCCAATCGCAATAATTTACAACAACTCGCCTCTTCTCTGAGAACTTATACTGACTCGCAAGTATATCCTTCAAACTAATTCATAAATTTCCAAATTGGGACTGGAAATATTAATTTTAATCTTTCAGTGTCTACTGTATGCGACTTAATATCACGGCTGGTGTTGCTGGAACACCCCCCACAAAAAAAAAACACAACACCAAAAAAAAAACAACAAAACAACAGAACAAAGCAACAACACATAACAAAGCAACAAAAAAAGATAATTAAAATAGTGTATTTTTTATAATGCGTTCTTATTTAAAACTTTCGTTAGTCTATCTAATTGAATATCATTTCAGTAACATTACACATACTTATATACTTCACGCCAATAGGGCCATATTCTTGCTAGTAATATCACATATCATTCATCTGTTAGATTATCTATTTGGCGTGTAGTAATAGACATTCTAGTATATGACAGCAGGAAACCGAACACCACCAAAAATGATTAAAGCATTACTTTATTTATACAAATCCTCTCTCTCTCTCTCCTCTCTCCTCTCTCCTCTCTCTATCTTATCTATCTATCTATCTATCTATATACTATATATATATATATATCTATATATATATACGTGTGTGGTGTTGTGTTGTTGTGTGTGTAATAGTATAATTTTTATTTTGTTTTTTGCAGGATGGTCTGGAAGGCCATTGTTCAGAATAATAAGTGGAAATAATCTAACGTCTGACCGGAGCTTCGACCTTGATGGGCTATGATATTAAATTCAGGGGAAATATGGGAAGTAAAGTTAAACGCTTTATTATAAAGGTCGTGTTAAAACCCAATTAATATAATTCCATACCACTCTCAATTCACACCTCTGAGCAACTCGCTTCTTCGAAATTTTAAGAGTATTGTGTAGAAACAACATCATATCAGACCTTTAACGGTCCAATGTATTTTCCTCGACAAATGATGCACATTTCTATGCGTAAACAACAACAAACAATAAAATGTAAAAGATTACACGTAGAATTTTGAATCCTACTTCGGCTATCAAAGATCTACGTATCACTGATCTACGCCAGACTAGTTTTATATTTTAGAATTTGATCTAAATATGACATTTGTTATCATGGCTTGATAAACCTTAATATTTTGTAGACATTCTATTTAAAAAAATTAAATTATACACATTTGAAAATATTAAATTCATTCGTCAAATTGAATAACACCAATCCTAAATCTAAACCCGAACTAACTTAATTTCTCGCGCGTAGATCGTACTATCAAAGTAGCCACCAAATGCCTTTGGTAGTTTCCTACATCTTTCGCTCGTGAACCATGTGTGATAATTCGGACGGGAATGTGTAAATTTATTATATTAATACAATTTATACTCAATTGCTTTTGAAACACACAGTATATCTTGATCGCTTCAGTTCAACAAACGCCGTTCTTATGACGAATTTTAACCGCGCGTTGGTTCCAACTTGCCACCAATAACTTTTCTTGGCGTTTGAACCTGATTTGCTCTGTTATCGTTCTCGTCGCTAGACGTATCAATCTCTCACTTGTGTGTGTAACGAACCATGTAATCCACTCTCCCATCTCAACGACACTTCTCCTCTCCACATCTATACATTCACTCAAATTCTAATCTATCATCAAGTCTTTTTTATTATTATATTTCTTTCTATCTATCCATATATATACTTCATATAATATATATATACTATTATTTATATATATATATATATTATCTGTATATATATAGTAATATATAATATATATAATATATCTACTACTTCTGAGGTGATTCCTTCTCTGTGTGAACAAAAAGGAAAACCAATACAACAGTCCAAATATGTTAAACAGGCATATTACCTCGCTCGGTCTTAAAAGTCAAGATCCACCTTACCAACATACACACCACACACACACACACCACGCACACCACCAGCACAGTGCTAAACACACAGCACACACACATTACTATATATCATATATATAAATATATAATATTATATACTAATATATATATGCATATATATCAACACATATACCACTTGCGCACAAATTCATATACGCATTATAATATAACACTGCAAATAATCATATATACACATACTCATAAACACGAAACGCATTTATACATACCACATACATGCACACACATATATACACACAATAATAGACAATAATATCTAAGTATACACAGCAATCACATAGTATAATATATGCACATATATGGCCAAACAATATACACGAAACGTCATATATATATTACAACATGCACACACGCATATATACACACACGCATTATCTTAAATCACCATAAGTTGCATCACAACATAAATCCTCACCACAATAGCATACATATTCACAAACCCATCATATAACCTATAGTTGCTCACATTGCAAATATATATACATGCCATATATACACCACGTTATATATAGCACATACACGCATACACGAACTGCACTTATGAATTTATCCACATACACGCGCACATATATATATAAATATCTATAACATAATATAGTATATAATACTATATATTATATGGATTGATAATGCTTAACAGTACATACGTGCATACAGATCTACACATATACACGTTATATTTTATTTATACTCAGTTTATATTTCTATATCTGATGGTTATTACCTCTCTGTATGGTACTATAATATCTATCTGGGATTATATTTATCTATAAAAAATAAGTAGAAATCACGTAATATTACATCAAGATAAAAACATATTAGATAAACCGACTGAAGATGAGTTTGTGAATTTCTTAACCTTCAATCTACCATTAAGAGTCATATTGGTTGAATTTCACGCACATGCTGTGCCTTCACTGCACTAGATAACCCTTTCAAGGAATTATCTTTAGTTATTCATCTTTCATCTCCTCTGTCGTATTACAGCGTCAAATTTCATAGCGGAAAAGGGAATTTCTATTGGTTATTCTTGCCGCTTGCAAAAAGATTTTCCTATCTTGGTTGTCGAAAAGACGACAGTCAATTTGTTCATTTATTGGGTACATTTAATTATATATACATAAATGTGTATGTGTACATGTGCCTCTCTCTCTTTCTCTCTTTCGTGTGTGTGTGTGTGTGTGTGGCTGTGTGTGTTGTGTGGTGTGTGTGTGTAAATAAGTATATGTTCATATACATGTCTATAAAACCAAATAAGATCACCCAATTTCTCTGATGTTTGAGATGAGGTTTGGAAATTAGTATTATCTGCGTTATTCGGACTATTGTCCCCATCTTCTTGGTTATTTGTACAACGTTTCGGCCGATATACTCTCCGGCCTTCTTCAGGTATTTCTTGTCGGACTCGGTAACCTTCTTCAGACTCAGGAACCCAGCTATGGTTAGCGGAATGAGAACAGGATACCCCGTGGAATAAATAAAGGGTTAGGTTCAAAGTTCCGTGATGGCTCCCGAATACGACAAGAAAGTTCCCGAGTTCGAAAAAGAACGTTCCGAGTCCGAGAAGGTTCCCGAATCCGACAAGAAATACCTGAAGAAGGCCGGAGGGTATATCGGCCGAAACGTTGTTACAAATAACAATGAAGATGGGGACAATAGTCCGAATAACGCAGATAATACTAAGAATCACCCAAGTAACCAAACCGTTTTGCTGCTAACAAGCGTCTTACTCAGATGACTCTAGAATCAGGCAAGGTTTCGGGTTATAAACATCATCCCACTCGTATACACCATTAGTCATTAGTTCCTAAAAATCTGTTAATATTTTTAAAACAGTGGTATTTTGCTCTTTGCATTTATTCAATTTCATATATTTGAGCACTATTATTGTTTACGATCGTTTATATTTAATCTAATGAGTAGTATATTAATTTTTTTTGTTTGGATATGTTGGATTTCACGGCAAGTCCCCTTTTTTTTGGGGGGGGTATGTTATGCCAAGACGTTTTGTTCTATTCATACTTGTGATCGGTATTTTTTTAGAACTCATCATTTTAACACATTCTTAAAAACTCATTTTTTTTCTATTTAACCTCATAAAATGACCATAACCCGTACACACTTCTGGGTCAGAGTGAACTTGCAATTAATGGCGATGAAAAGGTACTCCATACTCCCCAGATCTCCAAAACTGGAGCTTCATCATTAGATTCAGTTTAGTTTGGTTTGGTTTGTTTTGTTTTACGGCATATCAACCTCAGTGGGTCATTTAATGCCGATAAAAGTTTTGAAATAATATCAATTCTTAAAGCATGATACCATTTTTTTATAAATACATTTTTCTATTTAACCCATAGATGGGACCCTAACAGGTACTACCACTCCGGCCAGAGTGGACCAGGGAGCATGGTGATGAAGGGGTGCGCCACATTCCCCAAACCTCCAAAACTGGAACCTTACCATCAATTAGAGTTTAACGTCATTCTCAGAACATGTAGACCCGCAGCCACCGCCTTTCTGCACCATATGATGATAAAAGGGGTTGGGGCTTGCCATAGGCATAGGGTTGGGAAAGTCATATAGGTGCTAGGGGCTTGACGTGACCAGCCGATTGATCGGAGGGGGCCTCTCCCGACCGCCCGTCTTGCCAAAGATAGGGCCAAAGTGGAGTACTGCATGTCATGAACTGCTCATGCCATCCTGGGCTCTATCCTTAAGCATCAACGGTCGGCATCCACGGCCAACAGGTGGCCCCATTGGGGGAGTCTCCCCTCTGCAGAGGTGCAGTCGGTGCATTCTAACGCCCAGACGACAGGGGCGGAGATTCAGTTTAAACATCAATACACAGGACACTAAAACCCTCAGACACCATCTTCTAGCACATATATGACAAATGGGTTGGGATTGCAATAAGGGTAATAGGATTGGGACAATCGTATAGGTGCTATGGCTCGAGATGACCAGCTGAATGATCGGGGTGGGGCTCTCCGTCCACGCGTCTAGCTCAAGTAAGGGTCAGAGTGATTGTTGAATGTCATGGACCACCCAGCCACCGGGGTTCCATCCTTATCATCTTGGTTCGCCACCCACGGTCAAAAATTGTCTGCAGATGTGAGGTCGGTGTATTCTTCCGCACGAGCTGACAAAGTGAGTTATAAATACTAGATAATGATGATAATATAATGAATGATTTGGGAGATCAGATTGATGGAGGAGGGGGGCTTAAAGTAGTTTTGAATAGCAAGAGAGAGAACACTTTGCTTTGAATTCAGGTTTCCTTCTAGACGGGTTGCCATACCAAAGATAAAGAACCCACTCTGCCTACTATTTTACCCAGTGCCAAGGGAGAATATAGTTGGATTCGTACCTATTAGCGCTATGTGAAAAAGAAAACAGTTACAATGAATGAAACTTTAGTATAACAAATCGAAACTTGAAATTTTGAGTTAATGATTTAGCGTAATTCTGGAGGACGAATTGGTGGCTTATAAGCGTTTTTTTATTTATTTATTTGTTATGCCGTTAAATAACCCATAAAGAGTTAATAAGACATAAAACAAATAAATAAAACCAATTAATCCAATTTCGGTATTAATAACCCATAAGAATTTGATATATGCCACTAACAAAAAAAAACCAAAAAAAAACACTGAACAAATGAATCAAATTTGGTATCAAATAACCATAAAAAGTTTATATGCCTTTAAACAAATAAAACATCCCTGCCAATTGTATGCGACTGTTATGCATCACCCCACAACAACCAGAGAGAAGAGAGAGAGAGAGAGAGAGAGAGAGAGAGAGAGAGAGAGAGAGAGAGAGAGAGAGCATATTTGCACATAACATACATTAATATAATATAATATATATATATATATATATATATATATATATATATATATATATACAGATCAATTTTGTTAAGTAATTTATCCTATCGTTCCTGAAATGCCCTCTTAAATTCTTCTTCTTGCCATTATTGCTGAAACCATTCAAATTAATCTTTAAATTCTGTATGCTATTGCTTTTTTAAAAAAAATCTTATTAAGTAATTTTCCAAAAATATTTTACTCTATTAACAAAAAGATCCAATTGGTTAATAGATTTCGTTTTTGAAATCTGTCTTGTCAGTAAGCTTCCAGTTCCAAGAGAAAAATTACAAAAATGTCTACCATAATTAGTAATTCCATTTATCATTTTGAAAGTTTCTATTAGATCACATCTTATTCTTCTTTCTAGTAATCTGGTAAATCCTGATTTTTCTCATCTCTCCCTGTAATTATATTCTTTTCCTTTTTTTATTATATTTGCCATTTTTCTTTGAACGCCTTAAATCTCATTATTACACTGTAATTTCCATGTCCCGACACGGGATCCCAGCCTGGATATAATATTCTATATGCGTTCTTATTAGGGTTTTGTATATTTTTAAAACATTTGCTTGCATTCAGGTAAAATTTCCAGCCTAACATTAGAATATTATTAGCACTGACTTGTTCTATATAAGATTGGTAATACAGTAACTTGTCTTCAGGTATCAAAACTGTTACGATTTTTGTGGTCATCTTAAGGCTGCAAGTGAGAGAATTCTACAGTGGAGATCCCTTGTGTTAAGCAGTGAATAATCCTTGGTTGTTCCTTAGTTTTAGGCAGAGTCCCTGGTTGTTCCTCGGTTTTCCTTAGTGTGAGGTAGAATCCTTGTGTTGATCCTTAGTGAAGAATCCTTGGTTGTTCCTCAGTGTAAGGTAGAGCCCATGTGTTTCTTTGTTGCTGATCCGTTCGTCCGTGGCGAATACGTGCAAATGAACTGATTTAAAGATCGGCGATTAAATGGTTAACTAACCACGTATTCGAGCGTGTTGATTGGCTGGTTTTAATCAACGGGCTCACGCAGAGTCTATAAGTTTGAGTGCACACCTTATATCTTAAAATATTCCAACAAAACACCCAAATAATTCAAGGGATAGGCTGAAATCGGAGGATCAAGTAAAAGGACAGATTAATCGTGAAAAGAGCGAACCCAGATCAACAGGTCATTTTATTTGATCCCAATGGGATATCAACTTCAGAGTACACTACATCACAAATAAAAGAACGCCAAAGGGTTGTGGCTTTTTTCTTATAGAACACACATACACTCCTCGAATATATATGCAGAAAGGTTTAAAGTGATGCAAATTGGTTGGAATAACCGTTTTTAAGAGACTCGGTCAGAGAGAATTGCTTTCTGTTACATGTGACTGATAGCTGAGCTTGAGTGTTATGTGCACGGAGAATTGCATATCAGGAAAATATGTTCGGTTTTTGGGGAATACGAGAGTTGGGTTGGGTTTGGATATCAGTTCGAACAACCATCCCTTCGAGCTTTTTCGAATCAGTAAAAATTCTCTCAGAACGTCATTAGTTCTTAACTTTGGAGCTCTGTCGGTTGGAATTCTAAAATACACTGACTGGATCCCCTACATATCTTGTATATGATAGTAAACTGCATATCATGGTAACTAACTCTTCATTATTCCAAGTCATTCACACCCGAAGTGCTAGTACATGCAAGGGCTCCATCTATAGGTAAAATAGATATGCTTAAAAAGTATTAGTATTCTATAGGACAGTGTGAAAAAACAAACAAACAAACAAAAACAAACTAAGAAACAAAATAAAAACATATAGCGGACGTAATTTCCTAAATTCTAGGCATGAAATAACCATAGATATTTGACATTCTCTTAAAATCAGTCAATAAACTTTGGTTGGACTCAATTTTCTGACACGAACTATCATGATTGATTATTTCAAATGACTAATTTTCATTGCTTTGTTTTATTTTCCTTGTTGCTTTAGATGAATTGTGCTGACAATATCTATAATGTTACCGAATATATATATATATATATATATATATATATATATATATATATATATATATATATATATATTCATTAGAAACACAAAAGAATAAGAAACAATCTTATATATATATATATATATATATATATATATATATATATATATATATATATATATTATATATATATATATATATATATATATATATATATATATATATATATATATATTATATATATATATATATATAGTTATTTCTTATTCTTTTGTGTTTCTAAGTGAGGATTAGAACAAAGCAAAGGAATATTTTTATCCATTAAGAGCATAGATTTCTGACCTAATTCGTTTCTTTTATAGATACAGCTGAAATAAATTCATGATAGCCAAATGACGGTTTGTTGAGTTTTCTCAAATATATGGATGGATATATATGTTTGTGTGTGCGTGTGTCTGTGTGTGCGTGTGTGTGTGTGTGTGTGTGTGTGTGTGTGTGTGGTGTGCTACATTTATAAGTGAACAGTTCTGAATGTCATTGATAAAACATTTATATATATGTCAAGATATCTGGGTACAGACAGTTTCTCGCCTATGCTCGATTTTCAGACTATGATTTGGTATGAAGATGGCATTTTGCAGAATCATAATTTTATTAATATGTCCATCTTTTTACGCCCTGATAAAACAACTCACCACTAACGAGTATTTGCCGTTTGAAGTATTGTTTTAATTGAAATGAATTCATTAAGGATTTAATGGCAAGTTTTAAAGCAACTGAATAATTCGCTTACACTTTGGCGACAACTTCTCTTTCCTGTGGCTGGATTACATTTGAAATGTTGAATTTCAAGGCAAATAAAGAATTTTAGCCTTTGGCCATAAGGTGAAAGCCTTTCCTTTATTGCACCAGAAAGATCAACTTTCGCTGTTATATCTTGAACATAATCTCTCTATTCATCTACGAGGGCAACTCCAAACGTAAGGCTTCTTCCGATTTTATTAGTTGGCCCACGACTTCAGAAGCCGATATCGGCTTCAATGCTTTGGAATAAATGTTGGAATATAACAACGATTGTGTCAGTTGAGCCTCTCAGTTTCTCATATGAGTGGAGAAAACTCACACAATAAGATTTTACAAGATCTGGCGAATACCTGTGAGGTTGAAGATGGTAGTTTTCCGGGTAGCATCATCACAAAATTTTACATAACAAAATACTTATTTAATCCAATCACAACAGTCAGGTATATCAATCTTATCAAGTAAAATTGATAACAAAAAACTACTTATGAAAAAAAAAAAGAAGAATAGGCGGAAAGAGAGAATAATTTCTCATCCAGACATTGGAATATTATGAATGCTTTTCATTGATTGATTACATACTGTGAAATTAGAGTTATCTATAACAGTTATGATCAGATTATAGAGCTGCGTGGCGTAATGCTTATGTTATATAGCACCCTTTGTTACCTATATTATCATATTGTAATTATCTGCTTCTATGCTGGATCTGGACGACTATTCACGTTCTGGGTCTGGGCTGATTTTCTGTTCTTCTGGACTGCTCTCTTTGGCCTTCTTCACCTGTTGTTGTTTGATTTCAGTAACGAACACAAACATTTGGATATTTTCAGACATCTTTTATTTAGCCCAAGTTAACCATAACGCCAGGGGAAAAGCCATCTTAGAGAGACGTCTGCCTCTTTGAAAAAACTAAACTAGAACTCTCTTAATTTCAAGTTCGCCCCCGGTTTCCACGAACCGAACAGACCAATCAGAAAACAGTCATAATGTCAGTGATAAGTTAAAGCCCTGTGAATTTAGAATTAACTTTATTTTTAAATTTATACCCTACCGTACTGTAACAGTTATCGACGACCCGAATTCAATTCCTTTACGAGGCTATGTGTATTTCATCTCGCGCTAATACTATTGGGAAAAGTAGGTATTTACACAATCCATTGAACTAGCTTTTCAGTAGGAATGGATCTGTGAGATTAGCTTGCTACCCATTACAACATAATGGGACGCCTCTCTTCGTATCAGATTTGATGCCGTCAAATACGCTTCTCTTGCCTCTCTTGGTTTTTCATTCTGCATCCCGAGCTCAAAACCAGGACGAGTCCGTTTACATTTCACGTAGCGCTAATAATCTTCGAAAAGGAATGAATCCAACTATTCTCCCCACAGCTGCTGTGGGTAAATAGTAGAGCAAACTGTCCTCTTTAACCTTGGTTCGGCAACCCTTATAGGATAAGGAAAACTCTCAATTCAAACCTGTAAACTCCGCTTAAAAATTGAACATGTGTCACATCCTGCTCGTAAAAAAGGTTTGGTAAATATATATGAATATGAGGCATTAATTTAGGATGTTCCATCGTATATAGCTATTAATATTTTGATGTGTCTCGTTTTCTGGGAATCAGTATACCCCATTTATACTTGTTAACCTATCTTTATAAATGGTTGTAAATCAGTCTGTTTTTTCTTCTAAAAGTGTTTCTTAAAGACTTTAAAAGATTGAAATCCGCTTAAAACGCATTTAAACGTTGATTCAATTATCAGACTTTATACTATTAGAAAGATGAATTTAAAACTTTTCTGACGTAAATATTTCAGTTCAATAAAAAAAATCTAAAAAATGTGAAAGTATTTTTTTTTTCAATTGTTAAAATTTTAAGTATGAAAATCAATAGAAATCGAATTGGAATCTCAAAATGGCATAAAAACACACATACAAAAAACACACAAGAAAAACAAGAAATAAACGAAAATTCAACTGATTATTTAAATTTAATAAAACTTTCCACATTTATTGCATCGATGTCAAAACTTAATAAAGGATTTTCTTTTAATAAATTTAGAGAAAATATTTCTTAATGTAAATTCTCACTATCCTATGAAAACTCAATGAAGTACCACTTGGTAGTAAATAGTTTTTTTTTATAGAAAAGATAGTTCCGGAGAAAAAAAAACAATTTTTGGGTTAAAATCATAACAGAATTTAGAATATAAATAAACTTTGATAAACTTTGTGAACTTTGATAAACATAGCATTTTGCAGCTTTCAAATTATGTAAAATATCCCGTCCATGTCACCCACCCCCTTGAATTTTTCTGAAATTTTGTCCATTGGTTTATTATCTTAAAGTAAGACAATCACCAAATTTTGAGCTTCCAATTCCAAGAATTTGAAATCTCTCCCCCCCCCCACACACAAAAGGAGTCTCCTGGATATGACACTAAACTGCGTTTGACGGCGATGTTCCAGTTCTGGAGTGTATTGAGTACCCATTTCATTGCCATTGATACCAAGTTCACACTGACCCGGTCTTGAACCTTGGATGAAATAGAGCTGTTTTACAAATATTCCTATTTGATAGATCATTTTGAGAACACGGTCTTAAGAAACAACTACGCAGAAATATATTTTAATGTAAAGTATGGGAGTATAGGAGAAAAAAAACCCGAATTAAAACCAGTCAACTCCGTTGTGTGTCACATCTTGCTCATGCAAAGGGGTTGGTAAATATATAAAGGTGGACATGCTGTTAAAATCAATGGGAAACGAAGACCATAAAAATAATGTGAAACAAAATAGAGTTACAAATCTGTTGAAACATTAGATTACAAAACTAAAATAACACTAATGTTTAGAGGGAAAGGGAAAAAAGAAATAAAAAATAAAAAAGAGGAAAAATAGCAAGGAAAAAATAGAAAGAAAAAAATAGAAAAAGGAAAAAAGAGAAAGGAAAAAAGGAAATAAAAATAAAAAAGAGGAAAAATAGAAAGGAAAAATAGAAAGAAAAAAAAATAGAAAAAGGAAAAAAGGGAAAGGAAAAAGGAAATAAAAAATAAAAAAGAGGAAAAATAGAAAGGAAAAATAGAATAAAAAATAGAAAAAAAAAAGGGAAAGGAAAAAAGGAAATAAAAAATAAAAAAGAGGAAAAATAGAAAGGAAAAAGAAAAGGAAAAATAGAAAAAGGAAAAGAAGGAAAGAAAAAAAAAATGAAAAAATTGAAAACAAAAAAAAGGAATAAGCAAAAAGGCGGAACAAAAGTAAAATTTGGAAAAAAAATGGAAAAAGAGAAAAGGCGATAAAAGGAAAAAAAAGAGAGAAGACGAAAAGGAAAAAGAGAAAAGTCGAAAAAAGAAAGGAATAAAGAAAAAAGAAAGAGAAAAGAAGATGAAAAAAAAAAAGATGAAAAAGGGGAAAAAAGAGAGAACGAAAAGGAAAAAAAGAGAAAAGTCGAAAAAAGAAAGGAAAAAAGAAAAAAAAGAGAAAAGAAGACAAAAATGAAAAAGAGAAAAGAAAAACAGAAAATAAAAGAGAAAAACAGAAAAAAAAGAGAAAAGACTAAAAAAACAAAAACAAAAAAACGAAAAAAGAAAAAGGAAAAAGGAAAAGAGAAAAAGGAACAAAAGGAAAAGAAAACAGGAAAAAAGAAAAAAAAAAAAAGAAAAAAGAGAAAAGAGAAAAAAAGAAGAAAAGAAGAAAAATAGTAAAAAAGAAAAAAAAAGTTAATTTGTCCGTTAAAAACCCGTCAAACGTGTGGCATTACACTGATTGCCCGCGCTGTGGTGGTGACGTTCCCTATCATAATTGACGACAGTTCACAGTTCCAGGCGAATGGGGCGCAGGTGACCGATGCACCTTATCCGCATGTTACGCCTCTTGTCTTTCACTGTGTCATGTGAGTGATTGGTTTGGTGCAGAAAAGACAAGATCAGTGTGTGTGTGTGTATGTTGGGGTGGGGGCTGCAAACATCAAGTGGCTTTGACGAAGGAAAAGTGCCGGCTGATGGATCAGCTGTTGCGAGGTGAATCAAATCGGAGATGTGATCGGCAAAAATTCGGTCGATCAATCTCGAGAGAAATCAAAGCAAGGCACTTCGGCACATATACAGACGTAGACTGATGCAGACACAGTCGGTATTGTGTTAGACAATATGCATTATGATACAATGCGAGTGATAGAGAGAGAGAGAGAGAGAGAGAGAGAGAGAGAGAGAGAGAGAGAGAGAGAGAGAGAGAGGGGGAGAAACTGGGATTACAGAATCGCAGAGATACAAGAAAGACAAGAGAGGCAATAAAAAGAGACAAAGTGAGAGAAAAATAGCGATAAAAGAATGAGAGAGAGAGAGAGAGAGAGAGAGGAGAGAGAGAGAGAGAGAGAGAGAGAGAGAGAGAGAGAGAGAGAGAGAGAATAACAATAAAAAGTCACAGAGAGACTAAAAGAAAAAGACAGTGAGAGAAAGAAAACTGAGGCAAAAAAGTGAGAAAAAAATTAGCGATAAAAGAAGACAGACGACAGACAGACAGACAGACAGAGACAGAGACAGAGACAGAGACAGAGACAGACAGACAGACAAAGAAGGAGAGATAGAAGAAATACAGCGACAAAAACGAAAGAGAGTGAGACAAAAAGTGAGATAAATACAAGAGAGACAAGAAAAAAAAAGAGAAAAGACTCACAAGAAAGAGAAAAAGAAGAGAGAGAGAGAGAGAGAGAGAGAGAGAGAGAGAGAGAGAGAGGAGAGAGAGAGAGAGAGAGAGAGATAATAACAAATAAAAAAACCACTGAGAAACTAAATTCAAAAGAAAGACAGATGAGAGAACAGAAAACTGAGGCAAAAATTCAAGATAGGGAGATATGTGAAAGGCAGAAGCAAGAAAACAATTTTTAAATTAATATCGTTGGAAATTGCGTATTCTCAACACTGGCAAAGTCATCTCAATTATTTACATGCGCTGAGGGGCGGGTAAAAAGTTAACGATATGCAATTTTATCCATACTTGTACAGATAAAATATATTAACACAAAAGAGACAGCTATGTGTTCAAAGTTATAGTAAGTGGGTACTGTATCTTTTATAGACTACCAATAAGATCAGTGTTAGATGATAATATTCAAGCAAGACCTTTTCAAGACGACTTCGCTGTTTCCAGTGATATTATTCATTTATACCTAATAAAACTTATCACTAAAAATTAGTCATGAATATAAAGCTGAAAGTTGAAATTTTAGTAAGCTGAAAAAATCTTAAAATGATGATCTATTGATATTTGGTAAAATATTCCGACACTAAGTGTTTCGATTAATGGATCCACAGTATTAAAACATTTGAAATAAATATATATTTGTCATGTGTCTCTAATCTTCAGGGTAATAATTATATCTTGGTTTGGTTTCTGTTCAAACGAGTAATACGAAGAGGAAATATACATAAGCGTTTCTGTTTTAAGGGAACGTGCTTTGAAATTTGAAAAGTTATGTTCGTGTTTGCAAAATATTTTTCAAAGAGAATGTTTACGTCGTAAATGAAGTAATTATTTAGATAACGAAATCGGAATATTCTACCAAATATCAATGAATCAAACTGATTTTTTTATTTTTCAATATGTTACAGTAGAGTTTATTTCCAGTTTCCCTTGTCTGCATAAAGTTGAATATATATTAAAACAATTAAAATGAGTCTAATTGATTCCATCTATTTTAGTTGTTGTTAAGTGCCAGTTAACTTTCGAATCCATGTCTACTTAATATTACAATAAACTAATTATTTTAGTCGTAGAATATAAATTCAAACTGGGTGAATCCCCGTGGCGTGCTGGACTGCGTCATAGTAGTTAGATGTTAAATGAAACAAATAGAGTATCTATTTCTCTGAATCTTTGAAAAGGGGCTTGATAATTTGTATCATTTGGATTATTCAGACACATAGCGTAGTGGATAAAGGCGTTGCGTTACAGTTCTAAGAGACAGTTATCTCTAGGCTGGAAGTTCAATTTTGGCCAAGGGTGACAGTAACATGAAATAATAATTAACATAGCTTAACACTTGTACTCATCTATGATTAACGGAATGAGAACAGGTTATCCATCGTTGATTGAATAAAGGGTTGGGTTAAAAGGTCCGTAATGGCTCGATTATGACAAGAGGTTTCCAGAGTTAGAGAAGGTTCTCGAGTCTGACAAGAAATACCTGAAGAAAGCCGGAGGACACATCGACCGAAACGTCGTACAGATAACAATAACGATGAGGACAATAGTCCGAATAATCCAAATAATACAAGCATAGAGTTCATCTATTTTAATAGTAGTAACGTGTCAATTACCTTTTATTATAATGCATGGATACTATCATATTACAATAACATTATTTATTTTAGTCACAGCACACGAATTAAGACATGGCAGATTCTTCACGTACAGGAGACAGTTTAATCTGGTTAAAAATCGCTGGGTGATTCATACTTTTTTTCAAAGAAAGCTAAGGTTTGTATTATTTTGATTTTTCGAATGGATATAAGAGCTGAGTTAATAGTTGTGAGTGAAAATCAGGTTGCAGGTTCAGTTCTGACTAGTGGCGAAAATAACAATACTTAACATAGCATAAAACTTGGGTTTGTCATGGTTAACAGATTGAGAACAACCTACCCCAATGGATTAAATAAATGGTCCCACTCAAAATTTTATGAAGGCTCCCGATTCCGACAAAAAAAACCTGAAGAATGGACGGAGCGTGCATCGGCCGAAAAGTTGTGTATATGATAATAAAGATGACGCAAACAACCAAAAAATCTAAATAATACAAATTATCAAAACTATTCTTTAAAAAATCACACAAATACGCTAAGATTGTAGCGGACAATGGAATTGTCTCGACGACTAAACGTTGTCTTCGTATGACAAATCATTTTGGCAACCTCTACTCATCGCTAACATATGTAGCTGAGATGCAACAAACCCGGACACTGTGTAGTTTTGTGTATTAAATTGATGAATATTTCTTATGTTTTCGTAGGATCTAGTTGGACACACAGATCAATACTCAGTCGTATTGCAAGTTGCGTCTGCTTTAATTGGAGTGGATATTTTCATCCATATATATATATAATATATATATATATATATCTCCATCACTTGACTGTATTATGTGTATGATTAAAGGGCCTGTATTTAAGTTACAGCTCACATTCTTTTGTCTGCCAACTGGATGCTTGCTTGGAACGTTACCCCCTCCCCAGTTAAGCAGGCGTAATTGCCTTTGAGAGGAAATAAGTTCCTTATGGGCTGGCTAATTGCAGCGGAACAACCTGGAAAATGCTCGCGTCGAAGTTGGGTGAGGCTGGGTCACTGGGTGGTTTTATTACGGTTCCTTTGGGTTGCGGGACTTCCGGAAACGTTGTTTCTTTTGAGGTGAGGAGAATCAGGCAAAGTACTTAGAATAGGGACAGGGATTGTGTATACCAGTGTATAGTATAATATATATTCGTGTGGATATATATGAAAAAACAATTCAGGATGCCATAATATAAAGAGTTGTATGTAGGAAATGTCCAAGTAGGAAATAGTCTTTTAGTTAAGATAGAGTTGAGGTCCTTTATATAATGGTATGTTCACGTGTGCCTTGCAACGACCAGGTTGCTTGGTGACAAGAAACCGCCTGTCCTGTTGACAGGACACACACTGTTTTGTCGAGACTAGAAGTTGAAAAAGAGAGTTTGACTTTGCTACTGGGCGTGCCACCAAGAATCTATTTGCAGATAGAAAGGTAATAACCTCTCATGTCCACTAGCTTCAGAAAAGGAGGCAGTGGCAGGTAAAGAATGTAATCCCTACAAGTCAAATAAATTACTACTTTAAACAATGTTAAGGATTTGTAGGTTTTAGCAAATTATATCGTAAAATTCTAGATTATTAAAAATATTTTCTTACATAGTGAGAATTTTACCATAAATTGTGAATTATTTTTAAATGAAAGCAAAAAATAATGAAAAAAAAAATGAAAAAAAGTACAAAAATTAAATAAATAATACATTAAAAGCAACAAAAAAATAATCTATTAAAAACAGCAAATGAGACTATGCTTTTCTCTCGGTATTGTTTTTACACAGATGTGCATCCGTAATTAATTTTAAGGCTTCATGAAATTGCCCAAAAAGAAATTCTACACCGATTTCCCTTTCTTTAACTAACCGCACTGTAAACAGTTTTTAAGGAGCTGATGAAAAAATTGCATTTTTAATAAATCAATTTAAAAACAGTAGATTACTTACTTGTAATGCACCGAAAGCCTTGCCCGTAACAAAGACAATTGAATAATGTTGCACTTGGTTTCGCCAAAGAATATCTAAGAAGGTATTGTCTAATTTCTTCAAGGGTCATCAACATTCAAGTAATTATTCGGGGTAATAAACTCCATATTTTATTTATTAGATGCAGCATGGTGAAAAATTACTTTTAACTAGTATTTTCATTTATATTTCTTTTAGCGGCCTTTCGTCTTTGATGCTACTCACTCCGGTTAATGGCCCAGAATTTTGGAGAAATATCCCAAAATTCTGTAAAGAAAATGTTCTGTTTATTTTTTTATTTTTTATTTTTATTTTGGAGACTTTCAATTTTTCTTCCATCTGATTCATCAGAACTGTTTATATTTCTGTTTTCTTTAAATAATGTATGTTTTTGTTTTTATCCCACATGAGGATTTTAAGTAGTGTAGCAACCATAGTGTGCTCGGTTGGTGGAAGAAGGCTGAGGAAGGCGACGGCTGAAAGTATTTATTGGCATGGATCAATCGGCAAATAGAACCAGTTAAAATAGAATAACGAAAAGTAGTATGAAAAATTCTGAGTTCAATCACTGAACAAGACTGCACTTCAATTCACGTCAATGCCCGTGGGAAAGGCACGAATCCATCTATTCTCCTCCAACTATGGATAAATAGTAGTGCAATATTATTTAAAAAAAAACGATTAAAGATCTGTGTTTACATTTTTTTACAAAAGAGCGTGGCAAAAATTGAGTGGCATTATTTTTTTGTTACTTGTATTTAGAAGGAATAGTCTGTTTTGTCTGTCTGTCTGTAGTCATATCGGTTTGTAAAATAACTAATCGCGCGTCATTTTATAAAGGAAAATTGGCGGAAACCAGCCTAGACCAATGTTAAATAAAATTCAAAGAAAAGCGAAATAAAATGTAAGGGCTTATTTTTTTTAAATCATTAAAAAAACGATTAAAAAATAAAATAAATTAATATTGAATAAAACATGATAAAAAGCAAATGAAAGGAAAAATACAAACAAAAAAATGATAAAATAAACAACAAGAATGTACATATATATATATATATATATATTATATATATATATATATATAGGGGGCTATACCAATATTAATCTTTAATATTCTTTAATCTTGCTTAAACATCTAGAATAGGAAAAGGAAAATTGAATTTAAACCAACTGTACTACGTTTAATATATTGACCTTATGTTACACCCTGTTTCTGGTGGAGACGTTGGAAAATACATACATCCGTCTGTTTCATTCTTATTTTCTTTCCTTTATTTTTCTTTTATTTCAAGAAAATATTAAACAGTGACAAATAAATTACGAAGCTTATGTAACTGCTACCTTTTGTATACAAAAAAGCCTGAATTGAAAATCAGCATTCACAATCTTTACATAGTCATATAAATGTATAATCAACAATAATTAAATCAAATAAAATTATTAATATTCAGATTATATATATATATATATATATATATATACACATATATATGTATACACACACACACACACCACACACACATATATATATATATATATATTATATATATATATATATATATAATATATCAATGTGGAGGCTGGAAGGAGGAGAATTTATGAGAAAGGTGTTATAGGCATTTAAAAATGTGTGTACTGCATTGGAAATTAATTTTGTTTAAGGATGGTTTGTATTGTTTTATGTATAGAGCTTCTAGTATTTGGAGTTTTTTTTCTTTGTGCAGAATGTGTGCATTTTCCGTTGGAAATATTTCGCTAATTAGAGTGGGGGGCATGAATGTAATTTTCGCTGCTGTGAAATAGAGCTATTATCTGTTAAATGGAGTGTTAGACAACCTGACAATGTGGTTGAGGTGAATCCAATGTATGTATTTTCATTTTCTGGGAGACTGCAATCTCCTAGGGGACATTTAAATCTCTATACTACATTAACATTACCAGGTGTGAGATAAGTATAATCAGAGACGAGATTATTGAACAGGTTTATAGGTGTTTTTTTTGTCTTTGGTGATATTAACTCCACTCCTAAAGTAGTTGGCAAATATCTTTGATTTGCAAGTTGAACTGTAAATTGCCCTAATCACGGAGAATTTTATGCGTATTGTACTTGTAAAATATCTAGCTAATGTATGCCATTTCTGATAGGTTAAAGTTCAATAGGCATATTCACCAACCCCTCTACATGAACATAATGTGAAACATAATCAGTTTCTTAAGCGGATTTTAACAAGTTTCAAATTCAGAGTTCTCCTTCTCCTAGAGTGACTTCCTAACCAAAGTTAAAAATCCCAGTCTGTCGTACTATGCACCCATACCTGGAGGGATAATAGGTGGATGCATACCTTTCCCAAGGATTTCAATGCTATGTGAAATGTAACCAGCCTCGTCAAGGATTTGAACTCGTCTCGCTCTGTCCATTTCCAAAGTTACATATATACAATCAATGCGAATAATACACATAGGATAATTTTTCTTTAAACTGCCTCTGCCATAAAGAAAAGAAAAGAAAAAAGAAAGTGAAATTGAAATGTAGGTCAAAAAGACAACAAATTAAAAAAAAAAGATAACGAATATAAACTAAAAGAAACTTATATCAAATAATTCCGACTATTTTTTTCTCAGAAAAAAATGAAAACGGATTAGCTTAAGAAATTAGTAAAAAGAGAGAAAAACAAAAAAAACTCAGACAATTTCTGGAAGGAAAATAATAAAATGAAGAAAGATAAAGATGGCAACAACACCATTAGAAATGTCAAAGATTAAAGAAAAGTAGTAAAGTAAGTAAAGTCGTCAGGGTGGCCTAAGTCGGTATCAGCCAATCAGTGAGGGAGTCTATTCCCTTTTCGCTAGCGCTAAACCAAGGAGATTGTTTTTGCGTCTGAGGCGGAGCGTCACACCTACCATCAGCTGTTTACTTTACTGCACAGATCCCTGTGCTACTCATACGCTGAGTTGGCGAGTGCCGGTATCGAAGAAGGAACTTGTGGTTTCTAGCCGAACTCTCTAACAATATATTTACAAAAAAAACTCCAAACAAACTATATTCACAAGAGAAAAATAGCAATAATAAAGTAAGTAGTGATTAAAGTAAAGTAAACGTTGTGGATTTATTGGTTAGTCATATAAAATTTCTATTTTTCCCAAGTTGGAATTCGGACAAAGCAGAAAAAAAGAGTTAAATGCTAAAAAACTGTCAATCACAAAATCAAATAGTACATTAAAGAGGAATCACTATCTATCAGAAATCATTAATTGTACATATACATAGGGTGTTCGGGATAAATTTGACATATATATATATATATATATATATATATATATATATTATATATATATAATCAATGGTAAAATGGTTTTACAAATCATCAGATGAGTTCAATGGTTGAGATCTTAAAAAGTCGTGAAATGTTGAGATTTTAAAAACCAGTAATTTTTTACCGTTTATATGAAGCGTTTTCACGTGATGGGAAATATAAAGCTAAAAATTTTTTTTTAAAACTGTGGCTTGTTTAACGTTTATGTGACGTGGATCGTGTTCACGTGATGTAATGTTATGACGTTAAATTCGTATTTAAAAAACATTATAATCAAACAAACTTGCTTTCGTGTTAATGCACGCGGTGTTCAGGTGAAGTCTTTTTTTTTAAATAAATAAAAGGAGAGCGAAAATTAAGGGATCAATTAGGGTCAGGTGGTAAGTGACACAGTAAAAATTTGTTCAAATGCCTACATTTCGAAACGAGTTCACTTCTCTTATTTAAAAAGTTATTGCTTGTATTTTGTAATATACACAACTTTTCTTCTATATATATATATATTTGGTTATTTTTCACCATAGGTTGGAGGTATTGACACACACTACGCATCATTTAATAGCTTGGACCCTTCTTCATTCATATATGTAATGATAGATAGAATGGATGACTGGAACCCACCTGAATCATGGAAGAGAATAACTTGTATCATGATCTGCGCCGGCCATCAAAATAAGAGATTATGGTTGCTGCCCAATGCTCCATGAACGCTGTAAAACAATCAGGCATGAACTGGAGAATTGCAATGGAGACTACGAGACTGTGGGTAGAAGAAAGCAACATAACAGACGATCTGATTGCGTTCGTACAGCAGAATTCCTCGAGAATCTACAGAAAAACGTGTTGGACGACGCTCAGATGCCTACGTGGAGTTGCTAAACACTGTAATCAAGCCCTGAATAACAAGGGTAGCCAATGGTAGGCCATATGTATGGCAGTAGGATTCTGCCTCCTCCATACCTCTGGGAAAAGTCAAAAATGGTTGTCGGCGAATTTTTACGACTACACCAGTCCGAATGTTTGGCCTCCGAACTCCCCAGATCTTAACTCCATGGATTATTATGTATGTGGCGCTGTTGAGAAAGACACCAATCGCCGTGTCAGTACTACAAAAGCCCAGTTAATCGACAGAATTAAGGTAGTTTTTGAGACCCTTCCCAGGGAAACTGTAACATCAGCTGCCATTTTAAAGAACAAAGTATGGAAAAATTAAGCTTTACTTTATTTGAGAGAAATAAGAGATAATAAGTAAAAAAAAAAAAATACAACGTTAGGCCAACTTTTGAGCGTCTGATTTTTTTATTTGAAAATTCTTATTGACGCATTATTGGTCTACAGTGACATCTGCGTCTCTGGGAAAACAAAATAGAATATTGTTTTCTTGTTAGCAATTTAGCTTTATTCGCTTATTGATATTTGAAAACATTACAAAAATGATTGCCAGGAAGCGCAATATTTTCTTTTCTTAATAATGTAATTTCCCAAATAACTGTCAGGTTTTATTTATAAAAAAAACTAAACAATATTTTGCCCTTTGTACAGATAAACCAAATCATGAAATTAAGGAGACTGCAGACAAAAAAAAAAATTACAAAAATTCAAATCAAGTCATTTGTCGATTTGGGTTGATTAAAAAGTTAGATTTTCTTTTGTTTGAAAAAATGTTCATATGAATGTGATCATACTTATTTCGATAAAAATGTCCCTATTCACAAAAATATTGTAACTGAATTTTTCATTTTTGTCTGGTTTTGTGATTGTTGTACTTTGTAGTTGATGCTTTGTCGGGTAGATATTGGTAGAACCTACGTTAAGAACGTTTTGTACTTATGCAAGTGAAATAGATCACTAATTAACACTGTGAAAAAAAGGGGGAGGACTGGTGACTTACCGTTTGGAGCTGCTGGTTGGGTTGAGGGAGGTTCTGACCCTTGTGATTGAACACGAGACCAGAGAGGGATTCCTTCCCCGTTCAATTATCTTCTTCGCTCCCGTGATCAACTACGGTTATAGAAGTTTTTTTACGGAGTGTTTACTTCTTGTTACCAGACCCTAGGCAGGAGTGGGTCGCAAAAGATTATTCCTTTTGCAACCCCGACTCGTCGGCTTGCTTCACCTGGGTCACCAGTGTTCAACTATTTATTTTTTCTACACACTAAGCCTATTCTAGTAATGACCGCCCCAAGTCGAGTTAACAGGTTTGAATTCAGAGCCTTTCCTTCTCCTAGACTAGTCGCGTAACCAAGGTTAAATAACCCAGCCTACTATTTACCCATAGCTGGAGGGAGAGTAGTTGGATTCATACTTTTCCCAAGAGTATTAGCGCTATGTGAACTGTAGATTCGTCCAGGATTTGAACTCTAGTCGACGAGTCCATTTCCTACGACTCTAATAATTAAACCACGCGCCTCCAACAAAAATATAAGTAATAGTTAGATAAGGGTTACAATATTCAAGTAAGTAATGACATTGAATATCTTACACACAAGAAAAATGGGTTTTTGAGAAGATTTTTATCAACTCTCAAAAGAAGAAACTTTAATACTGAATAGCTAAACGAGGATAAAACGAACAAAACGGAAATGTTTAGCACGCATTGTGCTAAGAATTATTACATTACTGGTGTCATAGGTTAGTCTCTGTCATAAAACAAAACAAAAATCGAATTTCTAGTTAAAAGGAAAAGTAAATGCGTCGTTAAGTTAAGAGAAATGACGAAACACAATCTTTCGAACTTGATTGAATTAACACGTTACGTAAATAGCAAACTAATTACGCATTTTACAACATTATCAAAACGGAGTGCCTCTCCTAAAATAAAATACTTCAAGGCTAATTTACTTGTCGAGTAGGCCCTCCTTACTCTGTAAAACGGGGCTAATCATTAGACCTTCTTTCTTCTGTTTAACTTTCTTTTTTCGTTCGCGGACAAATTTTGATAATAACAAAAACTGAACGACTTACCTTAATTGTAGACTATCGGACGTCGGCATGAGGTAAAATCCGAGGAGTTTGATTAGAAAATTACGAGAGAGAGAGAGAGAGAGAGAGGAGAGAGAGAGAGAGAGAGAGAGAGAGAGAGAGAGACAGACAGACAGACAGACAGAGACAGACAGACAGACAGACAGACAAATAGTCCCTGTCATTTATCATCAAAATTAAGATGTAAAAATACGTTAGGCTCCAAATGTATAGTTGGGGGTGCTAGGCTTTCTTTCCTCTCCAATGATGAAAAAAGGGAAGTGGTGACTTAATCGTTTTTTAAAATCTGTCTATTTATTTATTTATTAAATAACAAATTTTCTTATTCAAGTTACATACATTAAAATCGTGTTTATTTTATGTTTAGTGTTTAAACACTAAACTTCATATAAGTTATTTAACTACCTTTTAAAAGTTTATTGTTGTTATACATTTACTTGTTATTGTAATTGTTTAAAAACTTTTATATAGAGTGATGTTTGTTTATTATTAAAATATCGTAATTCTTTATTATTCTTTTACTGTTTGACAAACAGTAAACGAATTTCGTAAATAAGTAAACAGTGTTTGTTATTTACGAAATGTAAGTTAAGTTTCTTCAAATAAGTTATAACTATCTCGTATTTTTTAATACATGTCTAGATTTTTGTAAAAGCTTTTTTTCTGAAACTCTTGTACATACGAAAAAAATTAAATACGGATTATAATTAAATACCGGGTACTTTTGCTAGTTAATAAAAACAAAGTTGGATTATTATTAATCGTTAAATTAAATGTTTTCGTTTTTGTTATTTACTTCGCTAAAAATAATTCTATCAATAAAACCACATACAAATTACATATTTAGAAAAATAAATATTTCTAAGATTAGACCGGTGATACGCGAGAAATTCCGAGCTGAAACTATTAGGGCACAAATTTGTCAACTTCAAATTACCAGCAGCGGTGCCATTTTACTGTTGATACAGGCAGCAGCCAGCAGAATTAAAAAAAAAAATATCATCAGCAGCAGCTATGCCACGATTATCACATATCATTTGATTTTGTTTAATTAATTAATTATATCCCTTAATCAGTAAAAATCAATAACCAAATTTGGTATGTTTCTTGTTAGACGGATATTAATGTGTATGCAAGATTTGGAATCTGAGTGACCTCCGTTTTGAAGTTATGCGTCGACACGTATACCAAACTTACTTATATATATATATATATATATATATATATATATATATATATATATATAAAAAATATCCAGAGAGTGTAGACATATTTACATCCAAGGGTAAAGTTATTGAAATTTTAATGAAAGTCGGACCATTAATTGATTTTTCATAGAATTTTTAAAAAAGATTCTTGTCGTAACTTGTTTTTGGCTACGTTAAATTTTAGTTGATTTAACGGTGCAAATATAAAAAACTTTTTTTTCAGTCATAATTTTTATTATTTCTGTAAGCTTAAAGTTTAAAAAATCATCAGGAGTTTGTTTAATATTTCTTCTTTCGAATGGAAAAGTTTTTCAAGATAAAATTAATTTTTATGAAAGTTCATTGTGTTGAATATGGGGGGGGGGGTAAACAACAACAAAAAAAAAATATAGAAATAAATCCGACAATATTAAGAAATTTGAAAAACGAAGTGTTCCAAAATAAGATGAATTTATTTATAGACGCTTAAACGTTTCGGTTTATTTAAATCTTCATCAGGATAGAATATGAGGAGAAAAATTGATGGATGTTTTGTAGATGACAGGAGTTAGAAAAATATTTATAAAAAGTTTGTAACTATTTGTTCAGCGTTATATTCTTTACAGTTACAAACTTTTTCTAAATATTTTTCTAGCTCCTGTCATCTACAAAACATCCATCAATGTCTTGATCCCATAATCTATCCTGATGAAGGTTTAAATAAACCGAAACGTTTAAGCGTCGATAAATAAATTCATTTTATTTTTGGAACACTTCATTTTTCAAATTTCTTAATATTGTCGGATTTATTTCTATATTTACTCATATATATATACATATATATATATATATTATATATATATATATATATATATATATATATACAGCCCATAGAAATTAACAATGTATTATCAAATCCATACGTGCGGGAGGTTGTTTAGCAATTATCATCATGTCGTGCTGAGAGCACGGATTTTCATATTCTAACTCGCCACCGCTACTGTCGGCCATTACTTCTGGCAGGTATTCTGCACGGTATCTAGTATCCGCACAAAGTTTATTGGTGTAGGCTTTTTCTGGCTTGTTTACACTGATGTGTACATGTGTAGGTATTAACAAGAGAACTTTCCTTGTAAGTTTTTCCTTAATTCTTTGGTTAAGGCATAACAAATGCTAAACACTCTATTGAAATGTACTGAATATGTTTCTATTATAATTATATATGCACACATTTTCTCCATGATTTTTAAAGGGGCTTTCATGGTTTGCTTTTATTTTGAAGTTTACATTATTAGTTCTTAGCTTTACTTATAGGAGGCGTGTTTGAATACGTTTTTATTTGTCCTGATACCTAAGGCTGAATCATGTGGTCTGCAGCCAAACGCCTTCCTTTTTCTGTGGTTCTTTATTTACAACCCGAAAGAAGAAAGAACTGAAGAGATTCCTTAATCTGATATGTATCAACTTTTTTGGTGAATCCCGCAAAAAATCTTGTTTTCGCGCCAAAAGTTGACTTGATTATTTCAAAATTATGTTGCTACATCAAATATTTCTCTTCCTAAACAAAATTTCTCCTTTTTTTATTCGCAGTATGCTTTTTTCTTGATAAAGAAAATCACTGAGTCACTCTGTTATTCCCAAAGTTTTGTAAAAATGACATTCCCATCTATAAAAAATATACTATAGCGTGTCAAAAGTTTTGCAATATTTTGGTTAATTAAATTTTATGACATGTCAATCCTTAGTATTATCTGCGTTATTCGGACTATTGTCCTCATCTTCATTGTTATCTGTACAACGTTTCGGCCGATATGCCCTTCTAAACTTTGAACATAAAGGGTTAGGTTCAAAGTTCCGTGATGGCTCCCGAGTCCGAAAAGACGGTTACCGAGTCCGACAAGAAATACCCCAAGAAGGCTGGAGGGCATATCGGCCGAAATGCTGTAGAGACAACAATGCAGATGAGGACTATAGACCAAATAACGCAGACAATACTAATCATCAAGCCTCATCTCAAATATTCAGAGAAATTTCAATCCTTGCTGGGTTATTTTATGCCAAAAAGCATTTTGTTTTATTCATTCTTGATGAGTATTCAAAATTTTATTTAAGCATAATTTTTTATACACATTATCAAAAACTCATTTTTTCTATCTAACCGATAGATTAGGGCCTAATAGTCCTGGGCTTGACGTTAAACTGCATATAGCGGTAAAATTCCAATTTTGGAGCTTTCGGGAGCGTGGAGTCCCCCTTCATTGCAATTTCTCCCGTGTCCACTGACTCGAAGTGGTAATAACTGTCAGGGTCTCGCCTATCGGTTAAATAGATGAAAAAGTGTTTGAAGAAATTGAGTTTGAAGAAAAAAAAATGAATACCCAACAAGAATGAATTAAACAAAAAAGTCTTCGGCATGAAATAACGAAAAGGTTTGACAAGCAGTAAAAAACAAACAACCACAAAGTCGGGTGAGTCAACTAGTATATTTATGAAATCCCAATCTGTTTTATATATAAGTGCATTCTTATAATTATTATCTCCTTTGCAGCTCTTATTCTCTGTCGGAGTTCTCGTTTTGTTATTTTGTATTCAAAATATGTCTTTGTTTATCTCTTTCAATTTATTATTATTATTATTACTATTATTATTATTATTATTGATCCAAAGACGTACAATATATTATTTTAATGTCAATTTCCGTTTGGTCTTAATCGAAATCTTATATGAACTCTCGTACTTTCTCGCATGAAATAACACGACAAAGACATAGCTGCCGGGAATGCACAATGAAAATGTAATAAGGAAATAAATACTATGAGGAATATAAGAGAATAAAACGCATGAGTAAACAAATAGCAATACAGAAGAAAGAAAAAAATGAAACAGACATTAAAAGAAATTACCGAGTGGCTATTTACAAGATATTTATATATAAATATACAAGTAAATTGCATTTCGTTGTTTCAACTCCATCGTTTTCTTTCCAATCCTATTATTTAACCCTCCACGTCTGTTTTCTTTTAATAGAGCTGGGACATTACAAAAGCTGTTTTTGATTAGAGTTATTTTTTTATTATCTATCCTTCCGAAACAAAACTTGCTGGTTAAGAGAAATGATGAAAGTCATGGGCGGGGATAAAGTTCAGAGCTTTGCTTAGAATAGTAATATTCTTGCTGTCATTAAGTGCTTTACTAAATCTTACAACACTTAAGTGCCTACACTAGAAAAAGAATGGGATGAGTCCCCGTGACATTGTGGCTAATGTGCTGGAATGTGACATTAAAGAACGCAAGTTCAAACTCAAGTCGCACTTTTACGTTCACCTTTGTTGGTTGGTAAGATTTTACGGCATGTCAACCCTTGTTGGGTTATTTTATGTTAAAGACGTTTTATTTTATTCATTCTTGTTGGGTATTCAAAATATTTTAAACACATTTGTATTTAACACATTTTAAACTAATTTTTTCTATTCAACTCATAGAAGGGACACTACTTCGGGCCATGGTGGACCTGGGAGTAATGGTGAGGAATAAGTTCTTCACATTCCCCAAATTTCCAGAACTGGAACTTCTCTAGATCCAGTTTAACGTCACACATAAGACACTATAACTTTCAACTTTCTAACACATATATGATAAAAAGGGTTGGGGATCTTGGCAATTGGACCAGGGCAACCATGTAGGTGCAAGGGTTGGATCTGACCAGCCGATTGATCGGAGGAGGTCTCTTCAACCGACCATCTAGTCCAAGCGAGGGTCAAAATGGAGGGCTGCAAGTCACGGACTGCTCAGACACCAGGATTCTGTCCTTAAACATCACAACCAACAGGTGGCCTCATTATAGGGATTTTACCCATCTGCAGAGGTGCAGTCGCCGTATTCTTCTGCTCCAGCCGGCAGGGTGACCGTTAACCTTTGTACTAATAAAGTTTGGAAAGGTATGAAACCTTTCATACCCTGAGATATGGGTTAATTAGTACCCATCCTGTTCTCCGACAATGAGGGCTTTGGCATTAAATAAATCACGAAGTTGTATATGCCATTAAAAACCGAAACCAGACAATACCAAACCTGAAAAGAATAATCTGACGATTACACAAAAGCAAGTAACTCAGCTAAGTTAAAATCAAGTTGGATAAGCATTAGTGTGATGCGGGAGCTTGCAATTAGAAACCAATGAGAAATACCTTTACTGCAAATAATTATTGAAGTATTTCAACTGCACATAAAGCCGTCTTATCGTGATATAATGTTCAGCAATATGCAGATCCATTACAACGGAATAGCGACTTGATTTCCCATACTTGCGATCTGGTGTTCCTTCTTAAACGTGGCGAACAGGTTGGGTCAAAACCTGCTTCAACTGTATACATTTTAAAAAAAAATTATCGGCCTTGTGACATCTGTTACTCTACTTAGGAGGCACGTTTAGCGTAAAAGTTATCGTCAAGTATGGAATTGATGACCCGAGTTCAAATTCTGGACGAGGATGTTTGCGTTTCAATTCACGCTGTCTCTTCCGCCCTCTTGCTATGTGTAATTAGCAGGGCAGACTGGGTTCTTTAGCCTTAGCTGACAACTAGTCTGGGAGAAGGAACATTCACCTTGTGTCACAAACTACCCGTAGCGGAGGGGTTGGGTAAATACATAAGCAATTTGTGTTTAGGGTGTTATTTTCCGCTGCTATTGATAGAGCTAAGTGTTAGTGGCCTGTTTCTCTTCAAATTCAAAAAAGGTACGCTTAAAAAATTGTCACACCCAGCTCGTTGTAGAAGGGTTGGGTAAATACATAGTCTATTGATGATTCGGGGTATAAAGATATAAAGATAAGTTTCATGTTCGTTTGTTTCGTGTATTCGTGGACCCATTGTGCAGACCTACATATATTTATATTTACCAACCCTCCGCACAAACAAGATGCGACACAAGGTCAGTTTCTTAAGCGGAGTTTAACAGGTTTGAATTTATAGTTTTCCTACTCCTAGGCTGAATATCTAGCCATGGTTAAAAACCCCAGTCAGCTCTTTTTTTACCTGGTGGGAGAAAATTTGGATTCATACATTTCCCAAGAGTATTAGCGCTATGAGAAATGCAGCCAGCCTCGTATA
>CM042146.1:89682534-89710034 GCA_023376005.1 Doryteuthis pealeii | reverse complement strand
AATTAAAGCCGTCTAACACCTACCTTGCACCCCATACTGTGTAATTCGTTTCCAAGAAAATATTAAAACCTATTTATTGTTTGCTGGAAATGGTGGGGGAGAAAAAAAACGCGTGGATACAATTTTTCTGTGTCCTTTTAGGTTTTTATGCGTCTGGGCTATTGTGTGGTTGTCGTTCTCTCTCTCTCTCTCTCTCTCTCTCTCTCTCTCTCTCTCTCTCTCTCTCTCTCTCTCTCTCTCTCTCTGGTCTAAAACCACTAGTTTCTTGGGATGTCTTGTCTTGTGTCATTGCTTAGATTTTAATAAACGATCACAGGTCTTGATGTTGTGTTTTTAGAGCTCTTTATTTTCCAGTTCCAAATTAACAATTTTGAAATAACCTAAGAGAACGGACCGCATATTGTGTCTGTCCCCTCCTAAGAACCAACGAACCAACTTTATCTTGCACCCGTCTCCTTCAAAAACCTAGTCAAGGCTTCAAAATTTTTCACTGTCTCTTTCACTCTCCTCACTGTTGCCCCGGCTCGGTCAATTAGAAGCCTATGGCTGTGACATCCAGGTCATTACTGACACTTCGAACTAATTCTGTTTTTTTTTCTATTATTACGTTCAATTGCATAACCCGCCGCTGACATCACTTACTGACTTCCACAGTCATTATTTTATATAAGTTATAAATATGTCTCAAGGTTTTTGGTAATAACATTAAAAGCATACGGTCTCTATTTTTCATACCGTTCGATCTCCGAAGTTAAGCAGCGATGGGCCAGGTCAAAACTTAATTGGGTAACAATTTAAGCAACAGCAGGGACTGAACACAATCTGTGTCCTTCCTTTATAAAAATGAGTTGATTTGGCAGTAAATGACCAGAAACGGCGTTGATATGTCGTAAAACAAAACAACTAATCTTGTTACATAATTGATAGGTAGCATATAAATTATATACGATAGTATACATTAAACTATCGGTTTTGTGGAAAAACACTGGTAAATCGATAGACATATTTCGACAAGTGTTTTGACCACTTCTCTCATCGGATCAACCAACGTGAGAAAGTTAGTTAAGGAGAATCGACACTGAACGGACAGAAGGCAAGATGGTGATCTCCCGTTCAAAGCCAAATTCTAACACGCGTGTTTGTCTATGTTTATTAAATAATAAAAGGCACTAAAGTGAAACAAAAGTGTTGTGTTCGTTAATAGAAAAAAAACAAGCAACGGATACAGTGCAAGAAATCCCAGGCCATTATGAAAAGACATAAAGATATCAACAAGAGGCCAGTTACAGGCCCAAAACTAGATCAAGATGAGTATACGTCAACAGGTATACTTTACGTTAATACGTCTAATTCAAAGAGGTAGTATTTAACAATTGATCTACCGATCCAATTCGTATATAAGTGAAGAATGGAAAATGTATTTTGAGCTTCTCAGAAAAGCGTCTTCAAAATATATATTCATAGAGCTTTGTGAGATTTAATATTTGTACGCATTATGCATGAGCTCTCGTTTATCTGTGCGCCCTAGTGTGTCTTTATGAGTATGTGTGTATCAATTTTCTTTCGGACAAAATAAATCATTAAAACTTTAATGGCAAGGCAACAATAAATTTGCTAGAAATTAGAAAAATGGATATGAATAAACAATACGATGGCTGAATATGATTGATTAATGTTAAAGACTTGTCAACCTGTCTTGGTTTATTCTATGCCTAGAGGTCAGGGATTTGCTTTCACTGCACTATCAGAGACTTCTGTAATAAGAAAGGAATAAAGCCAAGGTATGGTTTATGTATTTTAAAAGGGATTTAATGTGGTGCCAAAGGGTTGGTAAAACTTAATAGTTTTAGCGGTCGCAAGTTACGTATATATAAAGTAACAATTCAGGAACACACTTATACTTTTGTAGAGTTCTTGTGGGAGTTAAGAATTCAGGTTGTAGGCTCTTTCGTTGTTGAGTTTGTTGCTATGTTCATTCAGCCATAATTAGGGTGTGTCTGTGTTGGCCAGTAGTTGTCAACCTTCTCTGCTGCTGTCAGGTTCTGTTCTGCCCTCTCCAAGAACCTTTACTGTTCTGAGTATTTTGCCCCCTGCTCGTTCCTATTCCCGGAATCTATCAGGGGAAGAAAAACCCATATTCTTCATATTTACATTTTTGTGTAGTTATTTTTAAAGTATTTGTTGCGCATTTGAATTAGAATGATTTGTAAACAGAAGTATTTAACACACAGATGGGACCCTAACAGGTACTAACACTCCGGGTCAGAGTGGACCTAAAAGTATTAGCAATAAAGAAGTGCTCCCCACTCACCAGATCTCCAGAACTGTAGCCTCCTCATCAGGTGAAGTTTCGTGTCATATCAGGTTACTGAAAAGGAATTGGATGTCTAAGAAATTATTTTAGTGTATACACGTATATTCATTTTCTTTGCCATTATTATCTTCAAATTATTGTTTACTGAAGAAATCCAAGAAAATATACAAAATGGGGTAGCATTAAGAAGCCTTTTTTCTTATATAAATAACTCTATGGTTAGAATGTTGCCTTAAGGCAGATAGGGAAAATATGGATGATATTGATATAGAAAAGCAACTAAAGGCATAAAACTGCGCATGAATTAAGATTAGTTTCAGATAGATGTAAAATAAACAAAGATAATATTGGTAAAATGGCAACATGAGTGTCGGAAAAATAGAATATAGTTATTTACTAACCCCTCCGCACGAGCAGGATGTGACACAAGGTAACTTTCTTAGAGGGAGTTTAACAGGTTTGAATTCAGAGTTTGCCTTCTCCAAGACGGGTTAGAGAGCCCAATCCACCCTGCTATTTGCTTATAGCTGAAGGAAGAGCAGTTGGATTCATACCTTTCCCAATAGAAAATAGTATATATCATTATAAAATGATTGGTTGGTTGGTTGGTTGGTTGGGTGGATTTTACGGAATTTCAAACCTTGTTGGGTTATTTCATGCTAAAGACTTTTTGTTTTATTCATGCTTGATGGGCATTCAATTCTTTTTAAACTCATTTTTTAAACACATTTTTAAAACTCATTCAACCCATGGATGGAACCCTAACAGGTATTTCGACTCTGGGTCAGAGTTGACCTGGGAGTAATGGCAATGAAGGTGTACTCCAAACTTCCCTGAGACCCAAAATTAGATCTTCATTCGATGCAAAATGATTGGTATAGAAAGGATATTGACGGGGAACGTAATTGATGTAAAATGTTTAGAAAAGAATAAAGCAAAGTTCTAAAGATAATCGAAAGCAGAAAGTAGCAAAAAAAAAAATAATGAATAAATAAAATTAGAAAATACTCAATTCGTAGAGAGATAAAGAAAGCTATAATAATATTTAGAGATTACAGAACAAAATTAGAAAAAGAAATTAAAATATGTGTGAGAATAAAAAGATAAATATATAGAAAATAAAATAAATCCTGATTAAAGAAATTCGTAAAAAAACAATAAAAAGGCTTGCCATTTACGCAAAATCCTACCAGTGGTGTAGAAAAAAAATAGATATTCATTCTTCTCTGTGAACACTGAAGAAAGTAGACGACACTCTTGGTGCACATTTTTCCTGCAAGTCTCTCTGGAGAAATGAATGAATAACAGAAGAAGATAATTTTAGAATACGCATGTATCATTTGAAATAAAAAAAAATCTAAAATAAGATCTTTTGACATATCCTCTCTATTAGACAAGTATAAATGTTGCTTCGAAAGTAATGACTGCTATTTATTTCAATTGGAACGAGAACAGTTACAGGAAGTACCATTGCATCGACGGAGTTCACAGCTATAAAAATTATCTACCTTCATAGTCACTATCATTTACTAGAATTCTAGCTTTTGGTCGGTGGGACTGTAGCGTAATTATTGTGGTCTGCGGGGATTGAAAGAAGAAAGAGAAGAAAAAGAAATAAGAGCTAACAAAGGTTACAATTTGCAAGAGTAAACACTAAGCGGGGTGCTAGTAATGTGACCGAAGAATGACCCCGGAAATAGATTTAAAAATAAAAACGGAAGTTCCGGGTTTTGACTGGAAACGGATGTGGCTCTCTCACCCCCGGGACGAGAAATGGAAGAAGAAAATCGGTCTCTTTTCAGTCAGGCCTCGTGGGAAACAGATAGGACCTTCACGGTTCCCTCGATGGGTTCGATATAGTAGTAGCTAACATGATTTACGACAGAGTAATTTTACCGTACTCCATCTCTCTTTCTGTCTATCTTTCTTTCTCCCTGAAAGAGAACCCATGAATATTACACCATCTAAAAATTTAAAAAGCATCCTCGCTCTTGTTTTATGAAAGCCAAACTCATCATAGATGATTTAATAGGCAGGACATTGACTAATCTGCAGATAACAAGATACCTCATCGGTGATAACACGCCCAGTCGCCATCACCATTAGTTGAATCTTCTCAGCAGTGGTGGATATTGACGAGTGTCCTGTTCCTTCTTTGTGCGTCATGCTTGGCCGGTTACTTTTAAACTTCTCTATCTACGCATACACACTTCTTTGCGGTGTTGCACTGTCCCGGTAATATGCTAAAAGCGTCCGATTGCTTTCAGCCCCGGAGGAATCGGGTCTCTTTCTTAGAGCTTGCTGCTGAGTGCTGAGTGGCCATGTTTACACTATAAAAAGACAGCAAGCAAAATGGCGTGATCAGGCTTAAACTTCGAACATGTGATAACAACATATCATATCTGTCTATCTATCTACGAGGGAGATCCAAAAATTATCCACATTCTTCTTTTATGTAGGCTGAGATCATCGTGGATGACCTGATAGGTAGAACCATGAATAATCTGCAGAGAACAAGCTTCTTCATTGATGATAAATCGCCGTTTCGCCTATAGCATCTCTCGAGCTTGCAGAATCTTCTCATCAGCGGCGAAGTTTGGTGGGCGTCCTGCTCCCTCCTCGTGTGTGACGCTTTTCCAGTCACTTTTAAAATGCTATATCCACTTTTAGACACTTGAACGTACTAGTGCACTGTCCAGGTATTGTTGTAAAAGCCCCCGATGAATTTCAGCCCCTGACATTCCTTCTGACCAGAGAAATAGTCACTACCTTGGTGCATACTGCTAGTGGAGCGGCCATGTTGACACTAGCAAAATGTCGCGATCAAACTCAAACTTCGATAATATGATAACAACAGTGCCAACTATAAGCATGCATGTACAGAACACAGTGTGACAAGAATAAAGATATGTTGTAGCAAAAGTGTGGATAATTTTTGAATTTCCCTCAAAGTTTAGATTATTAAAATTCAGAAAGGGTAAATTATCAAATTGACAAAACCAAATAGTAAATCCAACATTAGAAATACGTAATTTTCCATGCAGGAGACTCGCATAATTTAGGTATTTTCTAGTAATAAGAAAATTCATTTTTTTCAGTCAGGAAATTGTTTATGGCTTATACCAAGAAAGTAATCTAACAAAATCTTTGTTCAAGTGAAACAGAAATTGAGCTTCTTGGGTGTAGAGATGCTGATTTGCTTTTTACATAAAAGGGTAAAATATCAAATAATACTGATTCAAACTTCAGTTAGGACCCATACATTTTCCCAGGGACTCATTCAAAGCAAATATGTGCCTCCCAGGATTCACTAAATTAAAAAGCTATCAACAACACTGGTAGTATATCCACGGGTCCTGCTTGTATATAGATATTTCTCCAAGTGAAAGTCTTTTTGTGCAATCATTTGGCCTAAAACTGACACTTTTCTGCATTTCTTGTGACCTGAATATGTACCATTTTTGCTTTTTATACAATATAGAGCTGCTTTTATTTTATGAAAAATAAGGAGTTTTAGAGGATGGGTCTGAAACGGATAATTGGCATTTCATTTTATCTTAATGGGTAACATTTTTTTTTAAATACGTGTGAAATCAGTTACGAGCGGGACGAATTAAACTCGTAAGCCATATGGAATTAGCTTTGGTATATAAAAGGCGAAATACTACTACTACTACTACTACTACTACTACTACTAATAATAATAATAATTATTATTATTAGTTTTTCCAACGAGCTCTAACTGATGAAATTAGATTTGGTATATAAAAGCCTTTTACTACTACTACTACTACTACTACTACTACTACTACTACTACTACTAATAATAATAATAATAATAATTATTATTATTATTTGTAGTAGTAGTAGTTTTTCCAACGAACTCTAACTGGCGTTTTTTTTTCTTGAAGTCTTTGTAGCAAGTCTCCTTTGATCTCCAAGAATCATCCAAGTATCCTATATTTTTTTAGTATTTTTAGTAGTGCTGTGGTCTGGATGGTATGGAATTTTTCGCTGATATCCAATTTCCCCAGTCTCTTTTCCAGTTTCTCGGGGACTGTTATAAGGGCTCCAGTTTTAATCGAACTTATTAACATAAGCGTATCTGAAGCTCACTTTTACCTCATGTTTTAGCTCACAACACGAAGCTAAAAAAACAACCGAATGACAGCTCGTAACTCGCAAAACTCATATTCCAGGTACAACTGTAAACACACACACACACACACACACACACACACACACACAACACACATATTATATATATATATATATATATATATATATATATATATATATATATTGAAATATTTTAAACATTTAAAAAAAATGTTAACATAAGAAAAACCTTCTTGGCTAGGATTAAGATAAGTTTCTTAGATATCAATATTGCTATTTGATGCAATAGGCAACTTACTCAAGAGAAAATACTGATATTAAAATAAAAATAAACGAAACATAGTCATAAACACGTATGTAGAAATCTTTAAAAATCTTTCAACCAACGGAAAGAAATTGCTGTATGGAAATTACACCAAGCGACATGCAAACCATAAAACCATCCCAAAGGGATTTGACACTTACAGAAAACACACCTCAGCTAAGATTTCTTGTAATAGATATAATAAATAATAAATAACAATGTACGAAAGGTGTATTTCATGACACTACCCAAATGGTTATAAGAGGCCAAAGATATTGCATGAAACGAAGAGAATGCATCGAAGGCCCCGTAAAGCAGAGACTGCCATAATGTAATGACTTTCTTCGGATCTACAAAGACAATGCGTTAATATGATAAATGCGGTAATAATCGTGTGAACGGTACTTCGATAAAATGTTAAAGAACGACCCTAATTTAATTAAAAGAGAATTGGAAATTATATTAGAACGTCACTTGATATTATCTCCCATCTAAGGTTGATTTCTAATCTACTTTTGCATCACGTGTCTTTTGTAAAACGAATGTTGGAGCATATCTCAGGGCAAAGAAGAAAACATAAAAATAATATCCTGGAGTGGAAGCAGAGATGGTGCGAGTTTGAAGTAGTATTTTGTTGAAAATAAAAAAAAGTGCATTTCTTTTTTACTAAAAAGAAAACAGGAAAAAAAAAGAAAGTTCATAAGAACTGACAATTCCTAGAGCACAGGTATCAGATTCCATACATACAATTAAGTTCGATAGTATTCCTACTTCTACACAATCTGTGGTTTTAAAAATGTTTTTCATTAAAGAAATGTTTTGTTTACGCCAAATTAACATATAAAGAAAAACACTGAAAATAAAAATAGCACATAAAGTACTGTGGTACTTTGACTTACGACTATAAATCGTTCTGTTCGTAATGTTACAATTTATGAGCAGTCATAAATTGTGAACGTACCTGTAGTTAGAATTTTAAATAAAGTTCGTTAGATTTAAAATCGGAGGTGAGTAATTTTCCGTACCCCTTTAGGATTATGAGTGACGTTTAGTTGATCCCAACCAGTAGAAAACGCGCCATTATAGACTCGTGAGAATAAGTTAGTTAGAAATTCGACCCGGCTTTGAAGGTGCGTAGACGTGTTGTCAACTCCCGGTGTCTGTCTCCATGCGGCGTAATCAAAATTGGCAGGGGTGAGAATAAAGCTTTATTTATAACAACCAAGTCTTGTTGTTAATTGAATGTTAAGACAATGACCAGCCAGCCCAGTCCTGTAAGAAGTATTAACAAAAAAAATCAACCCAACCTTAGCCCTGAAAAGAGGTCAGCCCCAAAAAAACATGGCGGCTGAGGTAGAGTCAACAGAGTAAGCAAGTAAGACCACCTATCAAGAACTATCATCTCTAATATAATCTATTTATCTGTCTCTTTCTCTCTGTCTACTCTCTCCCTCTCCCCTATCTACTCTCTCACTCTCTCCCTCTCCCCTATCTACTCTCTCACTCTCTCCCTCTCCCCTATCTACTCTATGACTCTCTCTCTCCCCTATCTACTCTTTCGCTCTCTCCCTCTCCCCTAACTCCTCACCCCTATCTCCTTTCGCACCCTCCCTCTCCCCTATCTACTCTATCACTCTCTCCCTCTCCCCTATCTACTCTCTCACTCTCCTCTATCTCCTCTTTCACTCTCTCCCTCTCCCTATCTACTCTATTACTCTCCCTATCCCTTATTATTCCCCTCTCCCCTATCTACTCACTCACTCTCTTCCTCTCCCCTACCTCCTCTCTCACTCTCTCCTATCTACTCTCTCCCTCTCTATATATTCGTATGAAATGGATATATATGGGTATATAACAGTAACTTCGCATATCAAATCAATTCACCCCCTTTAAGCATACTGATTGGTATGGTTCGTTGGATTTTACGGCTTGTCAACCCTTGTTGGGTTATTTTATGACGAGGACATTTTGTTTTATTCATTCTTGTTGGGTATTCAATGTTTTGAATTTATGTGTCAGGGTAGACCTGGGAGTAATGGCGATAAAGGGGCACTCCACATTCCTCAGAGTTCCTGAATTTGATCTTCTCCACTAGATGAAGTTTAACGTGATACCCAGGACATTAGGACACTCGGACACCGTCTTCTAGCTCATATACGATAAGATAGGTCAGAAGTTGCCATAAGAGCAAGAGGGTTGACACAATCATATTGCCGATTGATCGGATGAATCGGGGAGATCGTCCGTAGAGCCGTCAAAGTGGAGTGTTGCATGGCATAGACAGCTTAGCCACCAGAATTCCGTCCTTAAACAAAAGGGATTGCAACCCACGGCCAGCATGTGGTCCCATTGGGGGAATTTTGATACTCATTTTTATCTATTTAAACTATAGATGTAACCCTAACATGTACTACCACTCCGAATAATGTACCACTAGATGCAATTTAAAGTGATACTCAGGACACTAAGACCCTTAGCCGTCGACTTCTAGCACGTATATAATAACAAGGGTTACTGGGTTTGCCATAAGAGCAATAGGGTCTGGACAATCTGTTCCATAGCGCGTCGTTACGGTACTAAATTACAATAGTTTTATCTTCGTTGTAAGAGATGACAATAACACCAAAGTTATCCTCCAGAAGTTTATTGAAATAAATTCAAGCTTCTTAACTTCGAGAGAGAGGGTCAGTTTAATTAATATATTCAGTCTTTAGACTTTCGGTCCTTCGATTAAATTTCTGGGCGACAAGCTTTTTCAGTTGGTAAATATTAACGCTAGCTTTTCCGACACCAACTACACGAGGTCCCGCTCGGCCGACTCCTGACCCCGATCACCTCACTCTCTCTACAGGTGACTGCCTCCGGGGCTAACTGACGACTGACCTGTCTCGGGCCCTCGGTTCTTTTATATTCATAGCTACACCCACGTATTTTTATCTCTTGATCTGATAACGGGCAGTTGTTAAACTTCTTTGTTTAATAAAACCGGAAATTCATATTTCCGTTTGTACAATATATAACAAATCATATGGTGCTAGGGCTTGATGTGACAAGCCAACTGATCAAAAGGGGGGGGCTCTTCGTAAGTAAGGGCAAAAGTGGAGTGTTGTATGCCTTGGACTACCCAGCCATCAGGATTCCGGGTCACTCCCCACAGCCAAAAGGTGGCCCCATTGGAGGGATGTTATTCCTCTGCAGAGGTGCAGTTGGTGTATTCTACAACCGCAACAGATATGGCGGTTGAAATAGACTTAAATGCGATTAATAGGTTCCAGCTAACAAAATGTCCAAAACACCCCAATTTATTTGGTTACTTTTTTTTTAAATAAGAAAAATAGCACTGCATTACATACACATAGAAATAGCATTGAAATTCTACTTAAAAATGTCCAGCATTTGTAAATCTCAAAAGTAAATAAATCAATACACCAGGGTTCCTTTCCTGTACCTAGGCGCCGCTGGATAGTCACTTCTGTTAAAGGCAAAATGTCTTGAATCAACTTCACGGCTGAATTAGTCTGATTCCTTACCACACACTCAAACCTAGAAAAAAATTTTTTTTTCTTTTTTAATTTAAAAAGGTACCCTAAACCGCAACGGTCAGTCATTTTAAGTAAAAGTATTTTAAGAATAATGAATTATGTGCTATAATATGTGTAATGTTTATATTTTTAAAATTATATTTTTCTTTGGCGTAATTAATTGTTTGAGTGATAACTCGTAATTTTGAAAACTCCTATGTTGGGTGAGGTTGATTGGGGTTTACGGCATGTCAACCCATTGTGTCATTTTATGCCGAAATTGTTTTTGTTTAATTCTTTCTTGATGGGTACTCAATTAGTTTTAAATACATCTTTTCTATTTAACACATAGATGGGACCGTGTTAAATACAATATTATTATTATCATTATTATTATTATTATTAATACTCTCGTTCCTTAATCTTCCAAACGTTATCATCTTGCAACACCATCTGGGTAAAAATGAGACCGTTCAAATATTCTAAGATGAAATGCAAAAGTGTAAATCCTGATTAGCTGGTGTCGCTTATTAACTGAATTCTTATTTCTTATGAGTGCCGTCGCTTCGGCTAAATGGACCGTTCGTTTTTATTATACAGAAAGACAGGGAAGGAAAAGGACATGCGATACAGAAAAAATATACTATGAAAGGAAGAAAGAAAGAAAGAAAGATCATCATAACGTTTACATATTGGACTATTTCGCAATAGCTCCTTAGTAAATATATCAAACGTTGTAATAATCAAATTATCATACTGTGGTATATCCACAGTTCCTGCTAGTTATTATTATTATCTGACCGATTTATACGGCCATGCATATAAAAAGAAGAAAGAAAAAGACTTGGTGCATTTTTCTCTCCTTCGTTACCTGAGATGTACGGAGTGACTGCGTTAAATTTCGTGATCGAATGATAATGAATTGCGTAATGTCGGAAAAGCGATTTGAGATTGTAGTGTTTTTGTAAAAACTGGAGATGCACACACCGGGTTGAATCAGCTAAGACAAAAAGGAAAAATAAAAGGGGGTTTAAAAGGTGAAGGATAATCGGAAACGGTTTAGTAAAACTTGGCGTGAAAGTGAGAGTTCATCTTTGCTTGATGCACGGTTATTTATATGTCGATATAACTTACCATAAGGCAAATAATGAAAGTGAAATGAAAGAGAGAGAGAGAGAGAGAGAGAGAGAGAGAGAGAGAGAGAGAGAGAGAGGAGGAAAGAGAGGGGATGAAAAGCATGCGACCGAGAGAGAGACAGACAGACAGACAGAGCGCCAGAGAGAGAGAGAGAGCAACAGAGAGAGGGGAGGGGAAGAATGTGGCAGAGAGAGAGGGGGTGAGAGAGAAGGGGGAAGAGGAAAAGCATGCATCCGAGACAGAGAGAGAGAGAGCTAGAGAGAGGGAGAGAGAGAGAGAGAGAGAGAGAGAGAGAGAGAGAGAGAGTGGAAGAGGGGGGAAAGAACCTCGGCCATCCTCACGTATAGATTATTTTGATTTCTTTGTTTAATGGCATATCAACCTTTGTGGGTTATTTAATGTAAAAGAAGCATGGGGGTACTATTTAACTCATAACCTGGGGTAATAAGGATGTTTCATACCTTTCACAAGAATATTCGTCCAAAAGTGAACGTAATAGCACGACTAAATTTCGAGCTCGCTTACAACGATATCACTGTCCAGGACGTTACCCCTGCAAAGAGACTACGTGTCAGTTCCGTCTACTCTGTCTTAAAAGAAGAAGATACAATAGTGTTCTCTTCTGGAAGCAATAAGCAAGTCTCTATAAAAGCCTGCACCAAAAAGTAGGTATTTCAACAAGTCAGCTACGAAGATCCAATAAACTGCCGCGCTCTTCTGGTCGTGTTGTCTCATTTACTTAATTCTTAAACAAAGGTTATGTACAGTAATTAAGTTTCCAATTTTCAGAGCTGAGTTTTATTTTATTTAAATAGCCGCAAGGATGTGGATGACTGATATATATATATATAATATATATATATATTAATATATATATATATAATATATATATATATATATAAAATCTTAATAGGTTCGAAAATCGCATAGGCAAGGAACTCAGTAACCAAACGCCGTTGACTTCATGTTTTCCATACCCTAAATATATATATATATATATATATATATATATAATATATATATTAGTGAGAGAGAGAGGGGAGATGTATGATATAATTGAATTAAGAGTTTTTTTTGATAGTCTGAGAATACAACAATAATTATATAGATTACTAAATCTGGATCTTGCATTCCTACAATGTGATTGAAAAGAAACAATGTCTAGTGGTATTGAAATATACTCCCTGGGCTGTATGGTTTAGTGGTAATGGTGATTTGGCCCCTAAACCATGTCTAAATCATTCGATGAAAGCTTTGTTAGCCACATAGTTCTTTTATTTTTTCCATTTTTTTGCAACAGCGTGTGTATATATTACAATATTATGAGTATATTAATGTGAATTGTCTGTTATTTAGTTAAGTAGTATCTATTAAAATTGGAGATTGAGTGTATTTCTCTCTGTAACAAAAAACTACTTCACAGTTTATGTCAGAATATTTTCTATTCATAATAGTATATTAGTGAGTATTTAATTTATAGTCAAAATCGTTAATACATAGAATAAAAACAAGCCTGCGTTATATACACTAAAAATTTGAGTAAACAATTTTAAAAATTCTTTTTTACTCTCGCCTTTATTTTTAGTAAAAAAGAAATTGAAATAAATAAATACCTACGATTTTGTGTAATTTTTTTCTTCAAAATACACATAATAATTATTTAATTGATAATTAACAGATGCACGTAACATTTTATTTCAGGGGAAAAGAGTAAGTTTCCATTTCAAATTGTTTTATTTTTTACTCCTTTAATAAATTTGATAATTTTGCTTACTTATGATAAAAACCGTCTGACATTGAATTTTTAACCCTGCTCCCTTAGAGCAACCTTTTAAAATTATTTTTACACCGCCGGGAGGGCGTTTTATTGTTGCTAGTTAATAATATAACCTTTGCAGAAGTATGATATGGTTATCAGGTTATTTTAATGGAAAGATGATTGAGATCAGACTTCGTTACAAAAATATATTGTGTGAGTTATGTGTTAAAATGTATAAAAAAGAATGAATAAAAAAACAATTAGGTTTTATTCGCCCACTGAATTGCATTATATCTCTTCAGACACGTAAACTCTCAAGGTTTTCAAGGAGAGAAACTCGTCGAGAGTCTGAAGAACTTAAACGAACAATCACTTTAAAATGTGAACCGCTTACTGAACAACGGAGAAAACTAATCGAATAAGGAAAAAAAATATAGACACAATGAAACAGTAAAGTTCGAAGAAAAAGATGAAAGGTTTTATAACAGAAAAGTCATAGAAAAATGATGCTGATTATTGGTATGAATTTTTTGCTCGCTGGTGTGAATTGAGACGCAAACTGAAAATGGCATGGACTAAAATGGCGAATGGAAAGAGGGAGACAGAAATCAAAGTGATAGATTGAAAGAAAGCTATTGAAAGGGTAAAAGAGATGAGAAGGGAAATATACGTGTGGATAAAAAAGAAAGAAGATAAAACCAGACACTAATATAGGCGGAAATATGTCTCAACAGTGAATGAGAAGGCCTGTATTGTTGCTATAACTATTTATTAGGTTCATGAAAGCGTTTTTTTTTATCGGAAAAACAGCGCAGGTTTTTCTACCTTGTATATTTTGCATACATCTGATATTAAGCTCACCATATTCTGCTGTGAAAACGTGATATTTGACAATATGTATTTATCAAATACTCCGCATGAGCAGGGTATGACACAAGGTCATTTTTATGGGATTTAACAGGTTTGAATTCAGAGTTTTCCTTCTGGTCGAGCGGTTGCTATTCCAGAGTTAAGAGTCGTCTGCACGACTGTTTGCCCAGTACTGGAAGGAGAATAGTTGGATTCATGAGTTCCCCACGTGCAATATTTGCGTATATATATATATATATATATATATATATATATATATATATATATATATATATATAATCAATAATATATTATATTATGGATATTAATCTTGTAACTATCAGTTTCACGCTTACGCAATCCTCAGACAAGAGTCAAATGGTCGAGATTATTAAAAAACTGTAGTTTTTTTAGCGTTTATATAAACGTGAAGCGTGTTCACGCGATGGAATGTTATAGCGCTAAAGTTGTATTAAAACAAAATGAATAAAACAAACTTGCTTTGGTCTTAATGTACGCGGTGTCCAGATGATTTTTTATAACATTCCATCGCGTGAACACGCTTCACGTTATATAAACGCTAAATAAGCCACAGTTCTTTTTAATTTAGCGTTATAACATTCCATCGCGTGAACACGATTCACGTTTATATAAACGCAAAAAAAACTATTGTTTTTTAAAAATCTCAACCATTTGACTCTTGTCTCATAGTTACAAGATTAATATCCATAATATAATATATTATTGATTGTAAATCTGCTCTGCTATATTAGCATTGAGCACATTCATATGCTAATACTATTCTCTTCATTCTCTATTCATTCTCTCCCTCTCCTCTCTCTCTCTCTCTCTCTCTCTCTCTCTCTCTCTCTATATATATATATATATATATATATATATATATATGAAGTGGACAAACAATCTGTTTGAGATGGCGATAGCCGACAATTTTTGGGAGATTATGTGCTTAATTGAAGTCATACCTAATTTGAAAATTAATTAGTTATAATTAAATGAATTAGGCGTGCATATCGGTTTAAATGTAAGGCGTAAAAAAATCGAGAAAAAGTCAATCTCTGATGAGGCCTAATAGGTTGAAATGTACATACAGAGATTAACTTTTTCTCGATTTATTTACGCCTTACATTTAAACCGATATGCACGCCTAATTCATTTAATTATAACTAATTAATTTTCAAGTTAGGTATGACTTCAATTAAGCACATAATTTCCCCCAATATATATATATATATATATATATGTGTGTATGCGTGTGTGTGTGTGTGTGTGTGTGTATGTTTGTGTGTGGTATGTAATAGAATACACTACACACATGGTTAACTTTCTACTTATAACATTTGTTAATTCGGTAAATCCTTTGATCAGACATCATCCATAAAAAGAGTGGAAAGATTTATTACACAATGTTACTCTTGATTGATTGGTTTTAACGATATTTCAAAACGTCTAAGGATATTTTATGCCTGGAGGTTAGAGAATTGCTTTCATTGTACATTTATAGTAACCTTTTGAGTAGTTGTTTATTTAATGTTTTTCCCACTGTTATATGTTATTAAGTATTCCTATGTAATAGATATAATCATTGAGTTCTAAGTAACAATTTCTATCTAATAATTAGTTTCAAATAACAGATAATAATCCCGCGTAAACAATTATAACTTCAAGTATCTAGTAAAAATAATTTGCAAAAAGTTATATGATATCAAGTGTTTCTTTCTACTACAAATAATTCGCAAACAGATCTCTTTCATCGTGCTATATGGAACCATAACAGGTTCTGCAATTCTGTTCCAGAGTAAACCTGGGAGTAATGATAATGAAGGGGTACTACCCATTCCAAGGTATCCAAAACGGGAGTATAAAAAGCACATGCAATATAGGGTCGGATCCAGGACACCCCTTTTATTTTGGTGCGTAGTTTTAGCACTCTACAGGGTACGTTCAGTATATTGCAAGTCCTGTTGACAGGGCGTTGTGCCACAGTGTTTTTACTTCAAAGTTTCGATCGATCTATTTAACAGCCTTCTCTTTCCGTCTCATTATCAATTTTTGTTCAAACAAATGACCATCTTCTTTAAATTGTTTTGTTGTTATCACAACTTTTCACTGAGCTTCCTCCGTTTAATATCGTAAAGAATTTCATATATTGTATATTCTTATTTTTGGTGTTGATATTTCTTTAGTGTTTCTTGGCATACAGCTTTATGATATCAACTATTGCTCTCTGATACTAAGAATTATATGGTTTTAAGTAATTATTTCCATTTGATAACAATCGTTTTTTCGCACACAACAATATGGCCACCCTGTTGCCTAGGACTGTAGAATACACCGACCGCAGAAGAGTAAAATGCCCTCAATAGGGTCACCTGTTGGCTATGGTTGGCGATCCATGATGCTTAAGGACCGGATTCTGGCGGCTGAGCCGTCCATTACATGATACACTCCCCCTTTTACCCTTACTTAGGCTAGACGGTCGGTCAGTGGGGTTCTATTTGATCAATCGACTATATGGTTGTCCCAACGCTATTGCCCTTATGGCAACCCAACCCGTTTTATAATATATGTGCTAGAAGGTGGGGGCTGTGTGTCTTAATGTCCTGGGTATCACGTTAAACTGCATCTAGTAGTGAAGATTCAATTCTGGAAGTCTGGGGAATGTAGAGTGTCCCTTTCTCACCAATACTCCAGGTGAAGCATTTTTGACGCATCTTTGATTGATAGGCGTGCAAAAACAATGACGTCATTATTTGAATGAGATCTTCAAAAGTTCTTCGATACCTTGTTTAATCAATAGTCAAACAAGTCAGAATGATTTCCCAGGTTGGGTCATTACTATGCTCCGATAGAGAGGGAACACCTGAAGAAGACCGGAGGATACATCGACTGAAACGTTGTGTTTTACATACCACAAGGCGAGGACAACCGTTTGAAAAATCAAAATAATGTAAAACAAAGGATATTGAACTTTATTCATGAAAACGTTATTTACTTAAACCAAAATTTAATAATTCGCAATGCATCCTACATACTATGCACTTTCCCATGAATAAATAATACAAGTATATTATTATAAATCTGTTGTTTTACATTCAAAGTCGACCTGTTTTCTTCACCTGTGAATTTTGTACCCAAACCATAATGGATTGTATGTGGGCAGCTCGCTAGTAGCGTATTCAACTTATACAAAACATATGAACTCTGGCTGACTGTCTATAACACAGTCATGGAATTTATCATGAAAATAATAAAAACCGAGGTCGAACGTAGGAACTAAATAAGAAAATCATGGAGATAGACAAAGAGAGAAAATGACCGTGGGGACTGTTTTGGAACAGCGACTTTAGTAAGTAGCTTGTACCATACGAAGCAGAGTAAATAAAGAGAATAAGATATTGGAAAAAGCGCTGGTAAGAAGTAAAAGAACAAAAAAATATATAAAAGTAAATAAAAAAAGTAAAAAGAAAGTATATAATAATGGACGAGAAAGAAGGGATCGTTGAGGTGAAAGAAGAGAAAAGAACGTATATATTTTGGCAAAAGAAATATGGCGTCTGAGGAGAAAGAAAAAGTAGAGAGAAATAAGTTGAGATAAATAAGTTGACAGATTGGCAGAAAATGAAGCAAAAAAAAGAGTGAAAAAAAAGAAAGAGAGCAAGGAGGAATATCGGGGGAAAATGAATGAGAAAGACCAAACGAAGATTACAAAGAGAGCAGGTAGAGGCCAAGAGAAAGATATAATGAGAAAAATGATGTATACGTGAGGAATTATGGGAAATGAGAGGGCAGATAAAATTAATGATGATAATAGAAAGAACGTAGTTATTTTTAGAGATAAAACAAAATATGTATAAAATAAAGGAAGAAAAGGTAAAAAAGAAAGTGTATCTAAAAAGAAGTAAAAAACGAAACTTGCAGATGAAATAAGTGAAAAGAACGTAATATATCTTGAAAGAAAAAATATGGCAGGGGAAAGAAAAATAAAGAGAAATGAGTTTAGAGATTGGGAGAAAAATTAAAAAAGAGGACGTGGAGGAATATCAGAAGAAGACGACTGAGAAAGACGACACGAGAATAACAAGGAGAACATGCAAAGGCAAAAATAAAGAAATAATTAGAAAAATGGTGTATATGTGTGGAATTATGGGAAATGAGAGGGCAGATCATATCAATAATAATAATAATAATAATAGAAAAGACCGTAGTTATTTTTAGAGATAAAACATGGCGGCTAAAAAGATATAAAGGAAAAAAGAAATAACTTGAAAGATAGAGAAGGCATAAAGGAATAATGAGGGAAAACAAATATTAAAAAGACTAGCAAAATAAAAAAACACCCTCCGGGCGATGTAAAAATAATTTTCTGAAAGATATTTCTTGAGGAGGTGGAAGTTAAAAATTAAATGTCGGAGAGTTTGAACATAAATCATGAAATCATCAAATTTATTAAAGGAGTAAAAAAAAATAAAACAATTTGAAATCTATTGAAATAAAACAGACTATATATAAATATATGATACTGGGGATGTATCTATTAAAACTTGTTTTAAAAAACAATGAGGACTGTCTAATGTTGCATGCTCAAATTTTGAGTGTATTTATTCTATGTTATGACGATTTCGGGTATAGTGACGTAAGCAGTGACGTAGTTTTTGTTACAGACAAAAACCGGAAGCGAATCTCCATTATTAATAGATTATAGTAAAAAGCAGACATAAAACGAACGAAAAAAACAAAAGTAACCAATAATGAAAAGAGAAATGGTGTATGTGCTGGAAATTATGAGAAATAGCTATTTACTAAGCTTAGTTTACTTGTGGCTGGAAGTATACGACACTCAGTGATGATTAACCTCACTAACAATGCTCTGCTAATCCACCTTGCTAACTATTTCACCTTGTGAGGTGCCCAGGAATTATGGGAAAAAAGAGGGCGGGAAATACGAAGCAATGTAAATGATTTGAATAAGCTGTTGGATAGAGCAGATAAAAGTAAATAAAGGGTTAAAGGAAAGGAAGAAAAAGAAAAAGAAACAGAAAAAAAAAGAAAAAATGTGAGGATGATTAAAATGAAAGATGAGAAAAAAAAACGTTGTTAACCTTGAAAGAGAAAATATGGCGTCGGGACAGAAAGGGAAACAGAAATATAATTGGTGAAAGTGGAAAAAAGGATAGAGAGGAGTAACGGGTGAAAAACGAATGAGAAAGACAACGAGTGAGAGAGAGAGAGAGAGAGAGAGAGGAGAGAGAGGAGAGAGAGAGAGAGAGAGGGGGAGATGTGGATGGAGAGAGAGAAACAGAGAGAGAGAGAGAAGAGAGGATTCAGAAACAGAGTAACAGAGAGAGAGAGAGAGAGAGAGAGAGAGAGGAGAGAGAGAGAGAGAGGAGATAGCGGATGGAGATGGAGATGGAGAGATAGAGAGTGGTGGAGGGAGAGGGAGAGAGAGAGAGTGGAGAGGGAGAGAGAGATTCAGAGAAACAGAGAGAGAGAGAGCAGAGAGAGAGAGAGAGAGAGAGAGTAGAGGATGGAGAGGGAGATGGGGGAGAGAGGAGAAACAGAGAGAGAGAGAGTGGCGGAGGGAGAGGAAGAGAGAGAGATTCAGAGAACAGAGAAACACACACACAGAGAGAGAGAAGAGAGAGGAGAGAGAGAGAGAGAGAGAGAGAGAGAGAGGAGATAGTAGCGGAGGGAGAGGGAGATGGGGAGAGAGAGAGAGAGGAGGGGGAGAGAGAGATTCAGAGAAACAGAGAAACAACACACACACAGAGAGAGAGAGAGAGAGAGAGAAAGAGAGAGGAGAGAGAGAGAGAGAGGGGGAGAGGGAGAGAGAGAGAGTAGCGGAGGGAGAGCGAGAGGGGAGAGAGAGAGAAACAGAGAGAGAGAGAGAGTGGCGGAGGGAGAGGGAGAGAGAGAGAGATTCAGAGAAACAGAGAGAGGGAGAGAGAGAGAGAGATAGTAGAGAGAGAGAGAGAGAAGAGAGAGAGAGAGAGAGAGATTCAGAGAACAGAGAGAGAGAGAGAGAGAGAGAGAGAGAGAGGGAGAGAGAGATAGTAGCGGAGGGAGAAGGGAGATGGGGAGAGAGAGAGAAACAGAGAGAGAGAGAGAGAGTGGCGAGGGAGAGGGAGAGAGAGATTCAGAGAAACATAGAAACACACACAGAGAGAGAGAGAGAGAGAGAGAGAGAGAGAGAGAGAGAGAGAGAGAGAGAGCGGAGGAGAGGGAGATGGGGAGAGAGAGAGAAAACAGAGAGAGAGAGAGAGTGGCGGAGGGAGAGGGAAGAGAGAGAGAGAGATTCAGAGAAACAGAGAAACACAGATAGAGGGAGAGAGAGAGAGAGAGAGATAGTAGCGGAGGGAGAGGGAGATGGAGAGAGAGAGAGAGAGAATAGCGGAGGGAGAGGGAGGAGAGAGAGGAGGGGATAAAGAGAAGAAAGGTGAGTGCATGAAATGACAGGTAGTATAAAGTGACAAAATACTCATAGAAATTGCGTATATATGTGATGAATTATGAGGAAGTATAGAGAAGAGAAATAATTGAGAGATAGGAAGAAAAAGAAGACAGTGAGGAATAACGGGTTTAAAAGAATTAGAAGACAACAAAGAGAGTGAGAGAGAGAGAGAGAGAGAGAGAGAGAGAGAGAAGAGAGAGAGAGAGAGAGAGAGAGAGAGAGAGGACAGCATGAAATGATATTTAGCATAAAGAAGTAAAACACACAATAAAAATTGCGTATATGTGAAGAATTATGAGGAAAAATAGAGTAAGCAAAATAAGTTGAGGTATTGGAAGAAAAGTGAAAGAGAGAAAGGAAGAAAGAAAAAGATGACAGAGAGGAATAAAGGGTCAAATAAAGGAGGAATACAACATGAAGATAGATAATTAGATAGATGGAGAGAGACAGAGAGAGAGAGACAGACAAACAGACAGAGACAGAGAAGAGAGAGAGAGGGGGAGAGAGAGGGAGAGAGAGAAGAGAGAGAGAGAGAGAGAGAGAGAGGAGCATGAAATATTAGGTAATAGAAAGAAGTAAAATAGAAAAGAGATAAAGATTAAAATTGCATAAATGAGATCTCGAGTAGAAAGAAAAGGGAAAGAAATGGGGGATAGAGTAATAAAGGGTGATAACGAACACGGATAGATAGATAGATAGAGAGAGAGAGAGAGAGAGAGAGAGAGAGAGAGAGAGAGAGAGAGGAGTATGAAATCAAAGGAGAGAGAGCATGAAATATTAGGTAGTAGAAAGAAGTAAAATAGAAAAAAACATAAAGATTAAAATGGCGTATATGTGGAAGAATAGAGAAGGAGAAATAAGTTTAGGAATAGGAATAAAATTGGAAGAGTGAAAGATAGAATCCAGGGTTGAATAAACTGGGAAAGAACGAATGATGAAGGCAACACAACAATTAAAATAAGAGCGGGAAACGATAGGTATCAGAAAGAAAATTCCAACCACTAAAAGACAAAAATAACATATAAATAAATAAATAAATAAAGAGAAAAAATGGTGTATATGCGAGGAATTATGGGACATAAGATGGCCGATAAAAGAGGGGAACGATGAATCTGATGGATAAGAAAGATAGTGAAAAAAAAACAGTGAAAAATAGAAAGAAAAGAACAAAAAAAAAACGAGTAGTTAGAGAGAAGATACGTTATAGAAAAAATAAAGAAATATATAAAAATAAACTGAAGAAAATCAAGAATAGTATAAATAAGTAAATAAAAAAATAATATAAAACTAAAAAACTAAAAAGAAAAAAACTAAAAAAAAAAAAAAAAACCCAGAATAAACGAGAGAACGAAGCAGAAAAATAACTTAGCAATCCGCCATTTTGACGTTACGACATGTCGCCGATGGAGACGAAAGGAATTAGTTTTAATCGAGTGACTTGCTGATTTATGGCCTTGCTAAAATGAACTTGGTCTCGCCAAGACAACCCAGGAGCTCAGGAGCGCGCGGGAAAGCATTATTAAAAGCATTTGATTGGTGAGCTTCTTCCATCGTCCGGAAATTCTCTCCCTTCCTTCAAATTAGCCATAGCCATGTGAGTCATAAGGTCAAACAACGGAAACGACAGAAACGAAGGTCTGCAACAATGTCTGATTTTATATTTGATATCTTTGTTTTTCTTTACTTTCTTCCTTTTGCTGTATTTTCTCGATCAAGATTTACACATTCGCATATACCGGCACGTTGTCAGGCAGAGAAGTGTTCCAATTTCAAGTGAACAGAAAAAAAAAAGAGCTTTCACCAAACATGTTTTAAATTAAGCTTACCAATTGCTGGTTAATTCACAGATAAGAATCTTTGAGGAAGGCATGAACCCAATTATCTGTTATTTCGATTATTTAACCACAGCTACAGGGCCAGTTTAGCTCAGTCCGTAGAGCGTCTGACTAGGAACCACAAGGTTTCGGGTTCGATACCGGCCCTCGCCAACTCAGCGTATGAATAGCACAAGAATCAGTGCGGTAAAGTGAGGAGTTGATGATAGGTGTGGCGCCCAAACTCAGAAGACAAAACAATCTCCATGGTCTAGCACTAGTGAAATACGGATAGACTCCCTCGCTTCCGATTGATACCGACTTTAGGCCACCCCGACGACTTTACTTTACTTACAGAGAAAATTTAAAAAAAAGTTTTTATGGAAATGATTTATTTCAATAAGCAAGGGTAGATCAACAACCCTTGTAGCCAGACATGTACGCATTAGTTGAATTTTGGTTGACTGTTTCGATTTTACAGCATGTCAAACCCTTGGATCAGTTTACTATAAATGCTAAAGAATCTTCACCTGAACGGACCACAGTTAATTTATATTGAATAAAGTTTAAGTAAAGCAATAACTATGTCCATATTTTATTACAATGCCCAACGTTTCTATTCTAAAATAGAATAGGCTATTTGATGCTGAAGACGTTTTTGGTTCGCATTCTTGTGCGTATTGAATTTTGTTTAGATTTTTTTATTTTTAAAACACATTTTTGGTGATTAGTTGGATTTTACAGCATATCAAACCTTGTTGGGTTATTCTATGCTGAAGACATTTTGTTTTATTCATTCTTGTTGGGTATTGAATTTTCTTTCAAAATTACGTTTTTATTAACATTTTTAATACTCATTTTAAGAATATATTTAACACATAGATGGGGCCCTAACAGGTATTACAACTCCGGTTTAAAGTAGGTTTGTAAGTAATGGCAATGAAGGGACACTTCACACACTTCAGAGCTCCAGGATTGGAAACAGTAGATGCAGTTTAATGGCATAATCAGGACACAAAACTCTCAGCCATCCCATTCTAGCACATATGATAAAAAGGTTGGGGGCTGCCGTAACAGCAATAGTGTCGGAACAGTCATATAAATTCTAAGACTTGACGTGTCCAGCCAAATTGATTGGAGGCATACTATCCGACTGCATGTCCAGTCCAAGTAAGGGCCAAAGCAAAGTGTTGCAAGTCATCGACTGCTCAGACACCGGTTCTTAAGTATCAGGGGTCGCCATCCATGGCCAACAGCTGGACCCATTGCGGGAGAGTGCTTGTCCATCTACAGTGGTGTGGCCAGATATTTTACAACCACAGCCGACAAAGGTAGTTGAATTTTTTTATTATAAAATATTCTATCGCCATGATCAATAGCCAGTGTATTGACAAGGGAGGAGACTGTGTTGAAAAATAAGTACTTGTTTTAACATGTTAAAATCAATCATAAAGTTTACTAAGACTTGCGTTTAGACGTCTTAATCTATTGCTGTTCCAAAATGATCATATTTAAGCTCGTCGCTGTTTTACTTTTGGCGGGAAGCTGTTGGTTGGTAGGTTGGTTAGTTGGTTGATTGATTGGGTTTTACGGCATGTCAACCCTTGTGTTATATTATGCTGAAAACGTTTTGTCCAGAATTCAATTTTTTTAAAACTCAGTTCTTTTTAAACATATTCTTTAAAACTCATTGAATTTATCTATAAATAAATTTATCTATAAATAAATTTATCTATAAATAGATGGGACCCTAACAGGTACTGCACTCTGGGCAGTGGACTTGAGAGTTATAGCGATGAAGGGATACACCACAATACTCAGAGCACTAGAATTTGAAATTCACTAGATGCAGCTTAACTTCCTACCCAGGACACTAAGACCCTCAGCCACCACTTACTTACACATATATGATAAAAAGGGTTGGAACTTTGCAATTAGGGCAATAGGGTCTGGACAAAAGGCGTATGAATATATGGCGTCCCATCTTAGTGCAATTTTTAGAAAAAAGTCTGGTGGATATATTATTACTGAATAGCGAATTCGATGCTCGATGGATACTCCTGACATGCATCCTTGTATTAAATAGGAATACTTGAAACCATACAACTATATGCCGGATTTTTGTCTTAGAAATACTTGAAAGCAAACAACTATTTTCATATTTGTCTTTGATTGTGTTGTGAGGTTTTAAGGGGTCAAATTAGAACAAAACGACGGGTGTCAAAAGTATAAAAATGTATTAACAGAAAGTAGACAAATACAATAGAGAGATGTGGAAAACTACGTCCGACAATAGAGTATTGGCTTGCTCGCATTGGCTTACTGCTAAGCCACAATTATCCCTGTTTATTTATAGTAACCTGTCGGCGCATTCCATTGGTCAATAGGGTATATCACCTATAACAGATTGGAATACTTGAAACCATACAAATATCTACAGAATATTTGTTTTAGATGGGATTATTTTCTTATTCTATTTAAAAGTTAATCAAGCGTATCATGTTACCACAGCAACAGTGTAAGAGATATTGGGCTCTGTCAGGTTGTCTCGCCTTTGGCTGCTGACCATTTGCTTTAAATGTTTCAACCGAGGAGAGAAACACAGGCCCTTCTTCAGTTACTGGTAAAGATTACTAACTGATTATTACTAACTGATTATTACTAACTGATTATTCAGGTGGTGGATGGATTGAGTAAATACATAAATATACACAATTTTTTACCTGGTGTCGGTGGGCTTCAGCATGCGGACAGGTAAGATATGGTAAAATTAATCGCGTGATCCAAAGCTGCCACCCACCAGACATCACCGGCACTCTCGTCTAAAACCAACTACTCTGGGTTTATTTTCTGGTCCATGAGGCGCCCCAAAAGGAAATGCCCACGGGTTCACACTTTTTGCGTACTGCTCACTGCATGAGATTTGCTTTGTGCGCGCTTACCCACGTTAAAATCCTTGTGTCAATCCGGCCAGGTGGCAGGTCAGGAAAACACTTAACTATACAAAAATACATAGACGAGTGTATTAGTGATAAAACACTCATTTTTCCAGTCTGCAGTCAAATATAGAGATGAGTTTGACTGAAATAGCTTATGTTGCCTTTGTCCTCCTGCAGAACGATTCGGTCTCTGTAGATGTCTATGACAATGTTATCGCACGTGGATGAACCAGTCATCAGCGTTCATATAGCCTCTTTTAATTACCAGGTGCCAACGGTAATTAACCTTTGTCGGATGTAAGGATCTGTGGAGAGCTGAGAAGCCAATTTATTGAAATGAGACAACAGCTTATCGTCAAATATCCTAACAGCGTTTAGCTACATTTGCTGAATAAAGTTAATTTTTCTATTCTTTGTGCAGATTACTATCATAAGATAATCAAATTTTAAAGAACGGAATTAATTTATATTGCACTTTTCTTTTGAATTCATTGGTAATATATATATATATATATATATATATATATATATATATATATATATTGCCTCGTGTGGAATCTAAACTAACACACACATCATATACATATAATTCTCACTGAACCAACCCATACACAATAACACGCGTATCGCCGGCGATTTCCATATTTCATTTCATATGAAGATTATTCGTAGTTGTGTTACTGTCAATTCTCTTATCCCTTTGCAACAATGTCTTAATCGACACACACACACACACACACACACACACACACACACACACACATATATATATATATATATATATATATATATATTATATATGAATAAAACCAGAACCGTAGAAACCAATCAGACTCGAGCTTAACGCAGATAACATATCTTCAGAGGCTGAATATATAATATATATATATATATATATATATATATATTATATATATATATATATATAATATAATACATTAAGGGTTATCATAGTGATCACCACTTCAATGGATGGAATGAAAGGAATAAAAAAATGTTTATTAGTAAAACAAGGACCCTTTCGTCCGGTGCTTGTCAAGTTATACACCCGGAATCGATTAAAAGTCAAGTTTTTAACACATTTTTAATACGAATGGATATGGAAGGATTAAGGAAATGCTTTGACAAGGAGGGGGGGGCGAAAAAAAAAACTAAGAACCCCCCCCATCAAGTTGCACCATATATATATATATATATATATATATATATATATACAATATATATACTACCCCTCCGCACGAGTAGGATGTGACAAAACTAATTTTTAAGCGAAGTTTAACAGGTTTGAATTCAGAGATTTATTTCTCCAATCTAGTTGCCAAATCATTGTTAAAGACCCTAGACTCTCTTCTTATTTACCCATAGCTTGAGGGAGAATAGCTGGATTCATAACGTTCTTAAAAGTATTAGCCCTATGTGAAATGCAAACAGGATTAGAACCCGTTTCGTCCTGTTACTTTCCTACGACGCTAATCATTACATCACACACCACTCCACATATATTCGAGAGTATTGTCTTTATTCGTGTATCATATCAATTATAATCATGCTTAATATAGATCGATATCACATTGTCTGGTTATACCTTCAGTAATTGTAGTCCTCTCCTTTTTTTTATACTTACAGAAAAATATATTTCGTCACAATCATTTTACAAATGCCCTTAAGTTAATGTAGCGTTCAGAAATTTATGAATTATGACTTCACCTTTAACCACAAATAAATTTATTCGATTTACCCCGTAAACAGAATTTGAGATAACAATTTTGATTAGAAAAAATTACATCGTGTTCTACTCAAACGCTGCTTCAGAACTTGCGCTCAACCGCGTCTTTGTTACCAGAGTAAGCAAAAGGACAAAGCAGGACTTTAACCTTTCAATCTGGCGACTATAATCAAATTTCTAACAATATACGAAGGGCGAATATAGTCGAATTCTGGCAGTGAGTTATGTATGAATATGGTTGAATTTGCGGTAATATAATCAATTTCCTAGCAATTCCCGGCAATATAGTTCAATTCCGAGCAATTCCCAGCAATATAGTTAAATTCCGAGCAATTCCCGGCAATATAGCCAAATTCCTAGCAATTCCCGGCAATATAGTCAATTTCCTAGCAGTTCCGGCAATATAGTCAAATTCCTAGCAATTCCGGCAATATAGTTTAATTCCGAGCTATTCCCGGCAATATAATGAAATTCTGAGCAATTCCGGCAATATAGTTGAATGCTTAGCTATTCCAAACAATATAATCAATTTCCTAGCAATTCTTGGCT
>CM042146.1:89662534-89677534 GCA_023376005.1 Doryteuthis pealeii | reverse complement strand
CACATGTACACGTATATACACCCATCATGTAATATGGATTTTATAAAATTTTCGTCACGTAGTAAAAATAATATTGTAATTACTAAATGAAATTTATTAATTTAATAATAATAATGTATATTATTAATAATAAGTAAAATAAATTTCACACTCACACACACACACACACGTACACACACACATACACACACATCACATTAGTAAAAAATACTGTAAAAATATTAATTACGGTGTAAACAGTACTGTAATTACTAAATAAATTTATTATTCTAATACAATAATGCAATAATTCCTAAATAAATTTCTCTCTCTCTCTCTCTCACACACACACACACACACACACTTTTTTCGCAACGTCATATAAAAATAAATAGATAAATAAATAAAATTAATAATAATAAATGAATAAATAGAATAAAAATATTGTAATTACAAAAGAAAATTTTAATATTTTAATAATAATAATGTATTAATAACTAATGAATTCCACGCACACACATACACTCATCACGTAGTTAATAATAATACACACTCATGCTTGCACACACACACACACACACACACACACACACACACACATACACTCACACACACATATTTTCCACATTGCATAATCGAGTTGAGTCGTAACGGCCTTTGTTATTTTCTAATCTAGGAAATAGAAAATAAATTTAATAATATTATAATAATTATGTAATAATTACTAATAAATTTCACATACGAACACACATACACTCATCACGCGGTTAGAAATATTGTAAATATAAAAATGATTTTTTATCAAAATTAAATAAACACTAAATATAATTCACTCATACACACATGTTTATCAACGTAGTTTAAAATAATGGGGGATGCCGATTATTTTAATTAAATAGGAGATATATGTAGTAAAAAAGAAAAGAGAACCAGTGTTCAGACTTTAGAAAGCTTTATTTTACTTTACTCTGACTACGATCTAACTGGCGTTGTCAGAGGGTTGCTTTTATATAGACAGATATTCAAGGGGAGGTAATTACGTTGGATTTATTAGTACAATGTATGTACTATTTTTTTTCATTAATTATAATTTAATTAATACACACTCATGCTTGCACACACACACACACACACACACACACATACACACACACACATATCACCTAGCGTAAGTGAATGAACCGTTTGTCGGCGTTTGTCTTTGTTTTTTTTTTAAATATACGTGCGCCTTAGTTCGTCAACAATTTTAAATAAATTTACCGACTATAAAGCAACAGAGGCTCGCAGACTTCTTATTTTCTGTGATAAATTATTTTTCCTCAAACTAACAAAAGCCCTGATGAAGATCTATCGAAACAAATCGAAACACTGCAGCGTAGGCGTAATAAACATTACTAGTTTATAAAGTTGTGTATTTCAATTTTCTTACAATATTACACACACACACACACACACCACACACACACACACACACACACACACACACACACACACACACACGCACGAGGGCCGGATTAGTTCAGTCGTAGAGCATTCGGCTAGAAACCACAAGGTTCCCTAGTTCGATACCGGTCCCCGCCAACTCAGCGTATGAGTAGCACAGGGATCTGTGCGGGTAAAGTAAGGAGCTTGATGTTAGGTTGTGGCGCTCCACCTCAGAGTTTAAAACAATCTCCTTGGTCTAGCGCTATCGAAAAGGGGATAGACTCCCTCCGCTGACTGGCTGATGCCGACTTTAGGCTGCCCCGTCGACTTTACTTACTTTTATATATATATATATATATAATATATATATATATATATATATATATATATATATCCTAAACAATATGCTGTTTTTTTAAAATCCGGATATAAATATACAGCGGCCATGTTTACGATATATTTGAGCAAAATTGATCGGAAATAATACTTTAAAATGTATTAAAAATAAATTACATTAGTAATATTTTGATTATTTTTACTGATGCCCATTATGTTACTACTTTTCGACTTAGACAAAATTTGACCTTAATTAATCGATTAACTTAATTTTAATTCGTTTTTAAAATGGAAAATGAGTGAATAATTGGCAGTGCCTATTTTAGAATATTATTTTCGGTTAATTTTGCTCAAATATATTGCAAACATGCCCGCTTTTTTGTCTATTTATATATACTGTAATTAGTTTCACCTTTATATAACCCCAGCGATATTTTGATTCCCAAATACAAGGCGGGCAGCAAAATTAAGGGACCTGAAAAAAATCAGAACGTTTTGAAATAAAATAACTAATGCATTATAAATGTCATTCATTGATAAATCAACAATGAAAATTGAATTAAAATCATATAATTCTCTGATTTTTGGTATTTTTTTCAATCGAGGAGGGGGTAAATTTATTTTGTAAAATACGGATTTGAGGTCATCTTTGGCAATACCTACCTCATCCCAATTATCTACCGGGTCAAGCTTTGTCTAGAATATATATATATATATATATATATATATATATATATATATATATATATGTCTAGTATATATATATGTGTGTGTGTGTGTGTGTGTGAAGAAAGGAAGTGAATCCGACAGTATGTAGTATATTAAGAAAAATGAAAAACACAGGTTTAAATGGGTTAAGTCCCACGCTGTAGTGGTTCGATCTATTAATCAGATCATCTTCAGGGCATTTGTTGGTATATGGAAGATAATAAGAAATTTGTTATCACAGAATAACGAGAAAAGCGAGTGGTAGTCCTTGTTATTCAGGTAGTCCTTATTATTTCCGCTGTCGTTTGTCGCAAAAGATTTATACCCACACACACGCAACACACACCTAAAAAATGCACAATGTTTCCTTTCGATACACACACTTACACCGTCCCATGCTAACATCGTAAAAAAAAAGAATATTTGACGTCATATTTCAAACCGTCCCCTTTTTTTCAAACCTCAAAAAAAAATTTTTAAACAGACTGAATATATATATATATATATATATATATATATAAAGTTTAAAGCAGTATACCGATGGTTGTAAACATGGTTGTAAACATGGTTCTTACACACACAGTGAAATGAAAAAATAAACATTGATCTCAAAAGTTGCTTTCTTTTAAATATAGACATCAATCAACAAGTGATATTGCGTATGAAACTTGCAGTCTCCTGTTCCATACATAGTGCATTCAACTAGCCGTATATAAATGAGAAAAAAAATCCACAAACAGGAAATAAAATGAAAAAAATAACATAACAATAAAAACAAACATTTTTCTCTCTAGATTTATAAGTGGAAGAACCTAAAAAAAAATCAACATTTCGCTGTGGCGCCGTAATTCTCTTTGGTCCGTTTGAAAGTTTGAAAATTAGCGAATATTCTCTGATCAGTTCACAGCAGATGGGAACGTTCAGGACTGACGGGGGGATGTTTTATTATACACGTTCACTTTTGATCAAAATGATAAAGAAGTTTTATTTTTTTGTTGTTGTTGTTTCAGAGTTTCGGATGTTGTGCATCTGTGCACAAGGGCAGTTCTAAATGACACACACACACACACACACACACTCATAATATATGTTTGTGTGTATACATACATAGATACAGACACACACACACACATATATATATATATATATATATATATATATATATATATATAATAAAGAGAGAGAGAGAGAGAGAGAGAGAGAGAGAGAGAGAGAGAGAGAGGCTTAAATGTACATTTACATAAATCTTTATACAAAGAATCTATTTTCATAGTAAATAAGTAACCATAGCAACTATATTATGTGGATATTTCCTGGCTAATCTTTCATCCTAAATATTATCTATTTAAACTAATATACCAAGACATATGCTTGTCGACAAATATATATATATACATATATATATAATATATATATATATATATATATTACTAGAAAATACGTGACCCGTTGGGTCACCCATTGTGCTCGTTTTAGATTGTTGGAAAAAATCACATGATAATATTATTTCACTAATTTAAAGTTTTCCCAAACTGTCCAAATAAGTTATTTAAACTGGAGTAAACATTTTCAAATGACCAAAGGAAGAACAAGAGAAGGGTCACTTGGTTAGTTAATTTGTAATTAAAGGTAAGTAGGATTTTAATCATGGATATCCATGACAATCTCTAGCCAACCCTACCCTATCAATCAATCATTGTTCTCAAGAGGTCCTCTTCACAGCATCCAATATCTGCACAGAGTTGGTCAATGTACATCTTTGCTCAACGGTCCACACTGGCGTGCCTGTCTGCTGGTTTCCATATAAAAACATGTCCTTGATTCTCCAGCAGTGTCCAGCATTTTACTCAGATTGTTTGTGTGATAAGTGGCAAGTGGCCATACAGCTGCTTTCTCATGGGGTGTTGCTTCCACAACTTTTTTGAAATTATATACTGCATTCTTGTGCAGTTCCCATGTAGCTTATTCTCTAGGTGCTATGTTAGTGTCCAAGTGGTGCAGTTGTACAGTAGCAATGATACAGCTATGGTTGTGAAGAATTGTTGCTTTAACTTGTCAATGAGATCAGATTTCTATATGACTGATAGTCCATGGAAGACCATGCCTTTCACTATGCATTGATTAACATGGCTTTCTTTAGATAAGATATTACTACCTAGGTACGTTAATTGTAACACCAATTTCCAGGGTTAATCATCGAACGTGGAGATGCCTCCTTAATTTAAAAAAAACATGAACTTGGTTTTATCGGAGTTCACATAGAGGATGATGTTCCATGCTGTATTCGGTGCAGAATATTGTCTGCTTCTTGCCTTAAAAAAAATATTTATAACATCTAATGATGTTTACTTATGTAGTCTAGGCATATTATAAATATATATGGTGTTAACATATCTCCAAGAAAATATATTTAGTATTGTAAAATAATGGGTGCAAGAAAAATAAAACATTTATTGCAAAAACACAGACATAAAATGAGGGTTCAATTTATTTTATTGTAGGAATTTATGAGGAAATTGTTCTTCTTTACCCAGGTAGGAAGTTCATAAATAGCACGGTTCGAATTTTCAGAAGGCATCATGTAGCGTTTTTTAGGGCAAGGGCCAGAATGCATTAATGCGATATGCACCAATATGTTTCGCGCGTTGATCCCCGTACCAAGATTTTTTTATTTTTTTTTACATAAATAAATTTTACATTTTTCGAAAGACAATTTAATGATGAAACATATGTAAAAAAGATAATTCACTAATAAATCGGTTTTGGAATTAGGGCATCTTAAACATTGAAACTTAAATCTCGTAAATAAGAAAAAATATGTATCTTTTTTCTTTTTTGTTGTTGTTTTTAATTGTTAGATTATTTTCAAAAGAATTTTATATTAAAAGTTCCTATTGTCTACATTTTTATTTTATTTTTCAGGGATTTTTAAAAATTTATAAAATGTAAAATAAATACTTTTCTTTAATGTACAGCAAAATCGTATTTATTTAATCAAAGAAAATATTGTATAAAAAAAATATTTTGCTTGTGTTCTGGGTCCATAAGTTAATAGGTTCGAATCCGTGACGCATGTATATTTATACTCTGTAAAAGAAAACTCAAACAAACAGTGTTTGAAGAAATTTATTATTTTATTTGGAAACAAATAATTCTCCCGTTTATATCCAGAAAGCAGATATTACCGTTCAGTTAAAATTTTATTATAAAATAATTTCTATCATTGTAATTCTGATTTTCCCAACTTTCTTTTTCAATAATATTAAGAGTTAAATCGTGAGGCATTTACCTATTCTTTTAGTAAATAAATTATGTCGTAGCTGACAATTTAATTCTAAACAACTTATTTTCTAATAAACTCTTGATTTGTTTTGTATTAAAAACTGTAGGAAACATAATAAATTTTTTATAAGTATATATTAACATTGCCGACAAAAACTTAGTTACAATAAAAAGACATTGGTTTGTTTGTGTGTGTGTATTATTTATCTCATACATTTTTTAATCTCAAAACAATCTTAAATCGGTAAAAACTTGCAAATCGTCTTCAAAATTAAAACGGAAACTTATTTGGGGATATATGACAGTTGTGAATTAACTTTTTTTTGCGAATTCTGTTACGGTTTAGGGATTAAGGTAACTAAGTTTTTGTCGGTAATGTTAATATATACTTCTTATAAAAAATTTGCGAAGTTTAACCCACAAATCTTGATTTTAAAACAAAATAAGCTGATTTTTCGGAAAAGAGAAACAAAGACAATTCATCTACTTACCAAATAAGTTGATTGATTCACTAATTTAAGATAGATAAATTACCAAAAATCAAAGAGTTAGTCAGCAATGTATTCTTTTAGTTTGTTTTAGTTAAACGATGGGGGGAGTCAACGTTTGCTCATTTGAATAAGATCCCATCACATTTAAATATATAACTACTTTTTTTTTACCCAACATGAAATATTTTAAAGTAAGTTTAATAATCATGTTAAATTTGACTCTATAAATTAATAATTAAAGTAATTAAAAAAAATCTATTTTAAAGTCTGATTTACGCCACTTTATTAAAAAAAAATTCTCTTTAGCCTGGAGAAATGAAAGTGGGGTGAATCTACGGAGTACCGTAGGTGATGGGATGGCCTCCCCCATCCCATCACCCACGGCCTGGGTGCTGATTTTTCAGTGATTACAGGCTCACTCTTACTAACTGACAAATAGAAAGTGGGAGGAGAGTTAACTTAATTGACATAGCGAGATGGGAAGAGAAACAGGTAATCTCCAAGACAGGGATTGGTCGGTCGTTGACTTAATTGCTAATTACGCCTAATTAAAGCCAATTAAACTGAATTTTTTTCATACACTTTGTAGTGCTAACACCAAGGAATATCTAAGTATAAATATTGTGTACATAACATAAATAGAAAAAAATCCTTTAGCTGGAGAAGGTTGATAAACTCAGCTTTAGTATAATAATAATAATAATAATAATAATAATAATAATAATATATATATATATATATATATATATATATAGGTAAGTATGTTTAGGTAATCATCATGATAATTTTAATAACCAAATATTAAAATTCTTATAGTCCACTTTGACAGATCAATGCATAATAGTAAGGGGAATTATATGTTGGGTAATACATTTAGCAAAGGAAAAGCTTACATACCGGTCATTAACAGTTATGTCTCTGTGTGTTCGCATTTCAGTTTTTTTGAGTTTGAATTGCAATGTACAAAATTAATTAAAACTACATTTAATTCCATAAAGTAAATTTTCTATATGATAAGTATTGATAAATGTATATGTATCTAGGTGGGTTGTCTGTGTTTTTGAATGTACATATTTAATTAATTGTATCTATATAAGAAAAGTGTTTTAAAAAAGTATATTGAATTGTGCGTGTAAATATATATGTGTGTGTGCATATGGATAGTACACCCTCACTCACACACTCATATATATATATATATATATATTATATATATATATATATATATATGTGTGTGTGTGTGTGTGTGTGTGTGTGTGTGTGTGTATAACGTGTGGTATATAGTCACAGTACCAAAAGCGATATATGTAACGTTCTAATAGCGATATATGTTGTATAGTGGATCTTGTCAACGCGCCTCCAAATTCACGACACTAAAAGGTGTTCGGCACGTGGCGGTCATCTTGTCGATAAAAAAGTACAACGCAAGAAATATATCGTCACAAGCTGCGTATCTTTTATTTCCAGGCTCGTCTCGTGGGTTGTTTGGAGAGGAGGAAAGGCAGAGAGAAAGAGAGAGAGAGGACACTGTTAAATTACTGTCATTCCACACTAGGGACCAGAGGCCCGTCCGTCCCCTAGGCCTCGGAAAGCAAAAAGAGGCCGGTATTTTTCTTCGTCGTTCCACGTCACAACGTGACTTCCGGTTCAGGTCAACACCCGAAACTTCCGGTTGGCTTTCAATTCTCCATTCGGGGGTCACGCCCCGGTCAAATTCCCGACAAACCGTTTTGTGTTCATCACTTTTTTTAACCCTTTACTATCTCTTATTTCTTCTTCCTCCTTTTGTAATAGTAGTCCTCGCAAAACTCAGGATATTGACCATCTCGCTACATATATATATATATCTTTTTCTCGAAGCGTGTCAACTGTAAGGATGCTACGTGCTGTCTTGAACAAATCCTGGAAGCAATACCCAACAGGAGATGGTCACAGATATTACAAACTATCCGGGGTAGACAAATAAAACATGCTGGAAACTCGTATGACTGAAATTCTTATATATATATATATATATATATATATATATATATATATATATATATATATAATATTATATATATATATATATATATATATATATATATATATTATTATATGTGTGTGTCATCCACGGACACTGTGTTTCGACGTTTCACGTCTCTTCAGTGTGGCTAGACACAGCAACTACCTTCGACCAAAACCGAAACCCGACTGACTTTTTCCTAGCCCCATTCGTTAACCTCTCTTAACCATTAAGGGAGGGTGTTTAACTATCAAATACATACATTTGTTTATATATTTTACGATCACCAGAGAGATTCAGTCTGTAGACAACAGATGATCTTTGCTTTATGCTAGCGATGAAAGTTAATTTAACTCGGCCCTAGAGAGCTCTACAGAGTTGTGGGAGCATATAATAACAATGATATATATATATATATAGACACACAGACACATACACACACACACACACACACATATATATATATATATATATATATATAACACCATCAACGAAAAACATATTCTGCACTAAATGAGACAACGGAGGAAACATTCGCCCAAGATTCAATAACCAGTAACAAACCATCCACGAAAAATCTCATATGGCCAAGCAATTCAATCAACCCTGACACACTCTAGACAACATCAAATGCATCCTAATAGGCACAGGGTTTTATTCCGTATAGAAACGTAGAAAACAAGAGATCAAATGAATACATAGAAATTACACACACACACAACATGAACTTAATCCTACAATCGGCTTCTTAAATGTTAGTTCATATTTTTTGCACCTGGCAAAAGGATAAATAAACTTACATAGCGTTCAACCGGTATTTCGGAAAATACATTTATCCGAATTAAACTAAGTAATGATTTCGACTTAGTCTAGTATAAGTTAGGGTCCAGATGAGTTTATCTAGATCGAAACCATGGTAGACACTTAACTCTTTTACCCAATTACTGTTATATATATATATATATATATATATATATATATATATATATATATATATATATATATGGGTATCGTGGTTATGGACCATTTCTACTCGCGAGTATACCCACGAGCTTCTTCAGAACACTGATATCTTGATATATATAAATATATATATATATATATATATAATATATATAAAAATAATAAAATTCGATATATATATATATATGTATATATATATATGGCTAAACTTGCAAATCGGTTGAAAAATTAGGGTGACCAGAAACAGAACCCAAATTATTTATTCATTTTCCCATTAAACTAACCCTAAACGCAAACCCAAACCCTAACCCTAATCCTAAACCCCCCATAGTTAAAATTAACAGTTTTATTACAAAAATTGTGGGTTCTTTTTTTTCTGAAAAAAAAAACATAACCCAAATTATTTATTTTCCCATTAAACTAACCGTAAACCCCAACTCTCCCTAACACTAACCCTAAACCCCCTAGTTAAAATTAACAGTTTTATTACAAAATTGTGGGTTCTGTTTTTCTGGGACACCCTAATTTTCCGACCGATTTGCAAGTTTAGACATATATATATATATATATATATATATATATATAGAGAGAGAGAGAGAGAGAGAGAGAGAGAGAGAGAGAGAGAGAGAGAGAGAGAGAGAGAGAGAGAGGGGAGAGAGGAGTATATAGAGATGTATATATATGTACAGTAAAATGTTTTCAACACAGTATCACAAACATCATGTAGTCTTTTGATAAATCTATATGTCACTACTTGCATTACGTCTGTCGCGTGGTTAGCCGATGGAGCGTTTTAAGTATTGAAAGGATTTCGTACTGATCCTACTTGCATATTCAAGAGAAACACCCCTTCGTATCTGACATTTTATCTTCGATATAACCACTTCACCCCTTGATAAATAACCCGTATAGATTTTTCGTTTCCTTCAACTTTTTCCTTATTTTTAATTAATGCGAACGGAATTCCGACGCTGAAACATCCCGACCAATTTTAACCGGAAACAAGCCCGCTGTCCAGCTATTTCCTCCTCTTACTCGGTCAATATATTTTAATATTTCCAATCCATGAGGTTTCCGAGATTTACGTGAGTTTCCGATAACATAGTGCTGGTGAGACCACCATCTATCAAAGAAAGTAACAACGTTAACAGATACGTACAGTACAAGATTAATAAAAAAATTAAAGGATACTAATAATTTAAACTTGTTAAAAATAGTGTCAAAAACACTTAAGGAGTAAAATAATAATAATAATAATAATAATAATAATAATAATAATAATAATCAAACACTAAATGTAGACTGTGCGGTGACAGAGATGATACTGTAAACCACGTATTAAGTGAATGTAGCAAACTAGCACAACGGGAATACAAAGTTAAGCACGACTGGGTTGGGAAGGTGATCCACTGAGAATTATGCAAAAAATTTAATTTTGACCGCACAACAAAAGGATATATGCATAAACCAAAATCTGTTCTTGAGAATGAAACGCATAAAATTCCCTGGGACTTTGAGATAAAAACGATCACCCTATCCCAGCCAGGAGACCAGACCTAGTGTTGATTAACAAAAAAAAAAAAAAAAAAAAAAGAGAAAATTGTCAACTGGTGGACCTTGCGGTCACAGCAGATCATAGAGTGAAGCTGAAGGAAAATGAAAAGATGGATAAATACCTGGACCTTGCCCGAGAATTTAAAAAGCTGTGGAACATGAGAGTGAAAGTGACACCAATTGTAGTTGGTGCACTAGTAACGGTCCCACTAAACTTGGAAAAAAGACTGGAGGATCTGGAAATCAGAGGAAGAATTGAGACCACTCAGACTATTTCACTGCTGCAATCGGCTAGAATACTCAGAAGAGTCATGGAGACCTAAGGGGACTTGTTGTCACTCAGACTCCAGTGAAATACAATCAGCTGACGCTGATGTGAACAAACCCAAAAGGAGTGAAAATAATAATAATAATAATATTAAATCTATATATTGATACTGGTGTCCCTTAAAACTATTACTGTTATCATATTGCGACAGAACCTGGTTAAAATAAGACCGTCCAAGTCGTCAGAGATAAAAATGTAAATCACGATTATCTGGCGTTGGTTCTCTGCCGAATTCTCATTTCTTTTGAGTGTCTTCTCCTCAGCTAAATAATGGTCCATTTCGTTTTCATCATAAAGAAAGAAAGGGAAGAAAAAGGACATACTACACAGAAAAAATAACCCACGAGGATTGATATGCCATTAAACCCTAACCAATTAACCAACCAAATTTCAGGTCGCATAAATTTTATAATTTTTAATGGACTACCGGGCTAATACATGGACCACAGCTTTTTGAATGGTTCATGAAGTTGTAATCCATTCATATATATTAGCCCGGTAACACAGTATAAATTATACAATTTTTCTGGCCTATCTGAAATTAACCATGTCTAATTTTGGCCATAGTCTAGTCTAAGTAATGAGACTAAACATAGCGGAGGAAATAAGATAATTTCGTGAAATTTGAGTATGGTTAAACTTATTCAATTTCGCTCGGAATGAAGTATGGATTCGTGTTCTGACAATCAAACATTCTTTAAAGAGCACACTTCTATCTGTTGGCAAGGCACTGGTTTTAGTTTTCAGTCTATTCGGAGGTATGGGTTCGAATCCCTTCGCTGCCATTTGTTTTATTTTTCTAAAGATTAATTTAGGCTGATTGGATAAGTTATTGATTGATTTTAACAGCATTTCAACCCATCTAAGTTTATTTTATACATAAAGGTTATAGAATCACATTCATTGTATATTCATATTCATATTCTTTGTGTAGTTATTTCTTTTGTACATAGTCATATGATACCAGGTATTCATATCTAATGTATATTCGATAAGGAAACACAAGGTTCCAGGTTCGATACTTGCCAGGGAACTGTGCGGTAAAGTGAAGAGCTGGTGGCAAGTGTGGCGTTTCGCTTCAGATGCCAAAACAATCTTCTTGGTCTAGCACTAGTGAAAAGAGGATAGACTCCCTCGCTGTCTGGCTGATACTTTAGGCCATCATGATGATTTTACTTACTTATATAGTGTCCTGTGTGTCATTATTTTGCTAAATTTATGAATTAATTTAACAAATCAAGAATATTAACACACTTTCTGATGAAGTTTAAATTAAAGTCATATTGCTCATCTGGTGTGTTGTTCATTTGAACAAAGGGCGAACAAGAGTTGTCGCCCTTAGACTCGAATGAAAACAAAAAGAGCTCGGCGGAAAGATTGCGTGAAAACAGACGGTAGTTTAGGAGCGAAAGAAGTTAGTTAGGAAAAAGGTTAGAGTCGTCTGGTTGGACATGAAAGTTAGGAAAAGGAATTAGAATCGGTTGATTGATGGAAAAAGACGTTAAGTTGAAAAGAAGAGAGTTAGGGAGATAAATTAGTGAGTTGGATGGAAAGAAGATATTAAGAGAAATAATGTAGTGAGAGAGGGCCGGTTGGAAAGGAAAAAGAGTGATTATTGGAGGACTGAACTGAAATTATTGAAAGTAAGGAAAAATAAATAGTTTGTTATTGGAAAAAACTGAACTGGATAGGAAGAAGAAGAAAAGTTTATCTAAAGAAAAAAGGAGTTTATTTGAAAAAGAAAACGGAACTGATAAGGAAAAGAGTGATTATTGGAGGACTGAATTGAAAGTGTAAAACAATGATAAGAAAAAAAGAAGGAACTTATATTTTAACAAATTAAAAGAAAAAGTAACAATAAAGAAAGGTATTTATTGTACTTGTGAACTGTTTTGTTTATGAACATTTTATGTGTTTTTATATGTTTGTTTCTGAAAAATAAAAATAAATAATAATCATTTTTTTAAATAAAATAATTATCAATCACTTATAGATTGTCTAATTGGCTTAGTTTTTCATTGGCTTAAAAAAGGAAAACGTTCCATATTTTTCCCATGAAAATACTTTTTTCCTTGGAGAGCAATTTGCCTTAAATACTCTGGAACCCATGACTTGACGAAGGAGTTTCAATAGATCGATAGACACTTCGTGACACTTTGTATGACAATAAACAGCATCTAAACATATCTGAGGAAATAATGTTAAATAACTGATTCTGGATTTTTATATTCTTTTAATTTGAATTTGACTATTTTCGATGTCTATGGCTTTTTGATTCATTTATTAAGGTGTTGGCATAATAACTCTAATCAGCAAATTAGAACCCTTCACCCCTTCATAAATAGAAGCGACAATATCAGCACGGACAGGTGTTTATAATGAAATAACAAGTCATTCATCGTTAGTTTGATCTTAAGACATTTCTTTAGCCCTGCTACTCAAGGTCAGGTGAGTTTCTAACCAGTTTAGGCTCAAATTAGTGATTGTAAGGTCGATCCCTGTTGAGGTGCTCTACTTTTGTAACATACTGAGGTGAACTGATTAAAAATGTCTGATTCGGGCGATTTTTAAAGAATAATGATAAGGAACGTAATCCCTCACCGCACTGTGTGTGAATCGAATTGCATGCATACATGCAGCTGGCCGCCCTGGGCTGATCGTAAAATGCTGATCTTGAAAGCCATATGAATTCAATCTTAGCTCAATGCTACACTATTGAGAGCACGTGCAAAATTATGGTTAAGCATAGATATTCCCCGGTAGGTAATTGAATTGATACAAAGCATACAAATAGAGCTTTTGAAGAGATATTATATAGATAGATTCATTATTACGCAAACATTATATATATATATATATATATATATATATATATATATATATATATATACATCTTAAAAACCTTGTCACCATAGTAGGGTTCAGTTCTGCTGTTGTTCACTGAATCCAGTTTCTAATCCTAGTCTGTAAACTTCCTCTGTAATATATAAGTCAAAATCTGTAGTTAGATGGTAATTCTCGTCTGTAGGTTTCCTCTGTAGTATATAAGTCCAAAAAGGTGCTCATGTAGAAACCTGAAGGATTTTAACATCCCCCTAGGCAGTTGGCAAGACGCAACCAGAGACCGAATTAATTGGATAAAAATGGATTCATCATCGGATACGATACGATTGAGAGAAAGTAATAATAATAATAATAATAATAATAATAATAATAATAATAATAATAATAATAGTGTCCAAGTCTGTAGTAAGTTGCTTATTTTAGTCTGTAGGTCTTCCTGGCAAAAAGTTCAACTATCAATTTATTTGAGGACAGTTTCAAATGATCTTAAATGCTTTCTGTCCTCATCCCTCATTGGCCAATTTTAATCGGAAGTGTGTGATGTTCTTGGGAAATTTCATAAATCGAAGTGATGATTTTGCATACACCTGTTACCTATACATAATCCAACGAAAGGGCATCAAATTGGTAAGTAAACCGAATTGTATTATAAGAGCAAATAGTTTTGAAGACTGTGCAAATACGTCGTAACATAGATCCTCTCTCTATATTAAATATTGCACTGTCAACGATTAGTTTACTGAGCCTTAATTTTGCCATGACAATTTTTAGTTTTAGTTTTTTGTACACAGTTCTGTAAAAACAAAATGAATTTCTTAGTTGTTTCCCCATAAAAAAGAATTAGAAGGAAAAAAGAATGTGAATCCAATTTCTCCCGAGTATCTCAAACTGAATAGATTTAATCTTCTAAGAAATATTACAATTCGGAATGTAAGTTTTGTAGTCAAATATCAGTTTTCAATTTTTTAAAGATCCAGAATCCCAAAAGGGAAATTTTATTTAGTCCCACATTACTTTAAAACAGAAAGGGATATATCTAATATATATATATATATATATATATATATATATATATATATATATAT
>CM042146.1:89647534-89657534 GCA_023376005.1 Doryteuthis pealeii | reverse complement strand
AAGAGAGAAAAAAACCCAGAGAACAAAGGGTTAAAGAAATTATTTCCTATAAGTAAAGAAACATTCATAATTTTCCCTTGATTTTAAAGTTTCGTACTGCACTCTATGACGTTTCGTATAATCGATGTGTGGAAAATATTTAAGGGTTACACTGCAGAGAAGAAATATGCAATAGTTCATAGAGTTTAACACTGCGCAGGCGCAATAGGTATTAAAAAAAAAAGCCTCTATGCACAATGTTTCCTTCTTCATGATCACAAAAGATGGCTGCCAGCAAGGGAGAACCAAAATACTTAACGATGGAAACACACACACACACACACACACACACACACACACACACATATATATATATAAATATATATATGTATGTATATATAAATATATATATGGCGGTGTATACATGTACATATTTATATGTATACATATATAGATATATGTATACATACATACATATACATTATACACGCAGCTATACTTATACTTATGTATGCATATGACATAGACACACCAAAAAAACAAAATAGGATTTGTGTGTGCGTATGTGTGTGTGTGTGTGTGTGTGTGTGTGTGTGTTTGTGTTTCTGTGTGTGCGTGTGTGTGGATCAAAAGTCGAAAATTTCTAATCGTATTTTATTCACCCGCTGCGTACTTATTCAGGTCTTTCGTCTGAGGTCTTCTCAATTCACTGAATCTCATTGTCACGTGACCGGATATCTAACTCTTTTTGCCTCCATCTTTCCCACTCTTTATCTCTCTCCTTTTTTTTTCAGGTTACACAATACGCACCACTCACCTCACCGCTACCTTGCTTGTCAATAGAGTTAAGCCCTGTCTGGAATCATTGTATTAATGCATATATATATATATATATATATATATATATATATATATATATATATATATATATATATATATATATGTATGTATGTATATATAAAATCTTTTTACAAAGAGGATAAAGAAAACACAACGGAATAAATATACAAAGGAAGCAAAACAAAGCGTTTAATCCTTATGGAAATAAAACTCAAGTACAACAACCTCAATAAAATAAAATGTTTCTAGCAACAATGATGATATTAATATTTCTAGCCTTAGAAAATATTGCTAATGAAGATAAAAGATAAAAATAATTGTTTGGAAGATAATGGGCCAGAAGAAAGTTTTTGATTATAAATGATTATTTATATTAATAATGGATAAAAAGATGAAAAAATACTCATATTAGAAAAAATGGGAATTTCATTTTTTTTTTTAAATAACAGGAATTTCCTGATAACGAAGGAAGTTGTTAAACATGAAAGTCAAGGTCGTTCCTATAATCATCAGCCCACTGGGAACGATTACAGAGATACTGAGAATAATAATAATAATAATAATAATAATGATAATAGCCAATAAATACAGTTACAACATATAGAAAAACAAAACAAACACAAAAAACAAAACAAACAAAGACAAGAAAACAGAAATGAGAAAGAAAACTATTCTATGGATACTTCAACAAACTGGAGATATTGCACATGAAAAGACATGGACATGGTTAAGAAAAGGAAACCTCAAGAGAGAAACTGGGTCGTTTATAATTGCAGCACAAAACAATGCCATAAAAAGAATATATCAAAGCAAAATTAGACAAGAAAAGATAAAAATAGATATTCTATTTTAATTTACTTATTACTTAGTCTTCCGATAATTCACCATTGTTCCATTGATATTTGGGGCTAAAGATGAATTTGAAACAATAGATTGCTTGGATAAAGATAATACTTACAATTAAATGGTATCAAGTATTCCTATCTAATATAAACATTTTACATACGGTTGAATAATTTCAAGCATTTGTATCGAACGCTAATAATTATCGTCGGGGCGGCCTAATGTCGGTATGAGCCATACAGCGAGGGAATCTATCCCTTTTCACTAGCGCTTGACCAAGGAGATTGTATTTTGCGGTTGAGGCGGGGCGCCACACCTACCATCAGCTCCTTACCTTACCACACAGATCCCTGTGCTACTCATAACGCTGAGTTGGCGAGGACCGGTATCGAACTAGGAACCTTGTCGTTTCTAGTCGAACGCTCTAGTTTCCAGTAATTATTGATATTTAATAATAATCATATGTTTAAACACAATGAAATAGTTTCAAGTAACTAATAACAAACCTTAGTAAAGATTTATTGTTTCAACATACTATTCGTGGATCATTATATCGAAATATTAAGAGTAAATCCAAGGTAAACAAACAACATCATAGTTACCTTATTTGTCTTTACATTGTCATAGCCTATAAAACCAACCACCAAAAATAATTTAGAGCTATATAGCATCCTGTTTTTCTATCTAATACGAATAATTTTCAAACATATCTATTTGACTCATAGATATGTTACTAAAAGTTAACACCACTCCGGATCAGAGTGGACATAGGAATAATACTAATGAAGTAATCTAAATTACTCAGAGCTCCAGAACAGGAGCCTCACCATTAGATGCAGTTTAATGGCATAACCAGGACGACCCCACTCGTATGCAGCGTATTTCAAACCTGGAAGGTATTTTGGAAATTGTACCGAATCTAATGGGAAAACATCTAGAATATATTATCTGATTCCCCCTAGGCAGCCATTAGATATCATGAATATTGATAAAGAATGCATAGCGTGTCTTGAAGGATTTTATAAATCTGGAAAGTACATATTATTACAATTACTACGATTACTCGTAATAATATTAATAATACAACTCATTAAGTATATCAAGAATAATAGAATTCAATACAAAAACAAAAACAAAAAATGATAAGTAAAATGAAGCAGTCACGCCTCCTGTGACAGATAACAGACAAAAAACCGCGGGGGAAATATTCAACATGAGCTGCCTCGATTTTAATCCCTGAAAGGACATAGTTTCTTCTTCTTCTACCACAATATCCTTCGATTCAGACGTCTGTATTATGTGATTATAGAAAGAATTAAAAAAAAATGAGACAATAATTTTATGTCTTTGATAGAAAATAAAATATTGTCTCTATGGGAATGTGTTTCGTGTACGTGTGTAGAATGTAAATGCAACTTATATTTTTCACGTGATTTTTGTCAATCGCATATATATATATATATATATATATATATTATATATAGCGATTGACGAAAATCACGTGTAAAATATAATATATATATATATATATATATATATATACATCGTGTGTGGAATGTTAATGCAACTTATATTTTACACATGATTTTTGTCAATTGTATATATATATATATATATATATATATATATATATGGTAGAAATGTGAGGAGGTTAATCCGACAGTATGTGGAGAAAAGTAGACAAACACGGGATGTTATAGAAACTTGATGTTTATTGTCGACGATGCAACGTTTCGGTCTCTTATTAGACCATCTTCAGGACTTGGGTATAGTTCTTACTCCAATGATGGAAATTCTCAAAATGCTGGAAACGGAAGGTCGTCAGTAGGGGGAAGTGTGGTTGGGGGTGGTTAGTGGATTCTTCTTCTCTCTAGAATGGAGAGTGCCGGAATGGTTGATGGTGGTACCACAGGTGTCAGATTGTGGGGATTGGTTAACTTCTAGAGAGAAGAATCCACTAACCACCCCCAATCACACCTCATTTACATTCCACACACACACTATATATGATAGGGGCCGGGTTAGCTCAGTCGGTAGAGCGTTCGGCTAGAAACCACAAGGTTCCTAGTTCGATACTGGTCCCCGCCAACCCAGCGTATGAGTAGCACAGGGATCTGTGTGGTAAAGTAAGGAGCTGATGGTAGGTGTGGCACTCCACCCCAGATGCTAAAAAACAATCTCCTTGGTCTAGCGCTATTGAAAAGGGGATAGACTCCCTCGCTGACTGGCTGATACCGACTTTAGGCCGCCCCGACGAATTTACTTACTTTATTATATATATATTATATATATATATATATATATATATATATATATAGTGTGTGTGTGTGGAATGGAAATGCAACTTATTTTACACGTGATTTTTATCAATCGCATATATATATATATATATATATATATATATATAGAGAGAGAGAGAGAGAGAGAGAGAGAGAGAAATAGGGAAAAGTGCGAGAAAGAGAGAGAGAGAAAGAAATAGAGAGAGAGAGAGAGAGAGGGAGGCGTGTTGTGTAATAGTTACTGTTGTAAGAAATGGACACGTCGAGATGATTTCAAATCCTGGACGAGGCTGCTTGCGTTTCACATAGCGCTACTACCCTTGGGAAAGCTATAAATCAAAAATGTTATTTTTACAAAGTGTTTTCACAGAGTATAAGAAAAATTTAGAATTGTTCAGTTTTCTATTTTGCTAATGATCAGAATCTTACGAGCGGCGTTTGTATTTGAACAACCCTGTTTCTCGGAATAACATGTTTGCGTCTTTTCTTTGTTTTAATTTACATCATTTCAACCTTTTTACGCGTCATTAAATGCCGAATAAAGTCATTTTGCTATACAAAGGATTCAGATTGCTTACATCCCTTCTGCTGCTTAAGTGGTCATGCAATTAGTTATTGAACAGGCTCATTGCTGCTTAACTACAGTGATGAATAAAGATGTGGAGCTCGATAACGAGGGACAGGAGAGAAAAAGAGGGACTGTTAAATACGATTTTAGTTAAGTGCCAAACTTGTCAAAGTTGATATCTTAGCTTGACAAACCATCAGTAATGAAGTGATTATCTATTTCTCTACTTGATCTAAATACTTATCTGTTCGAATCAGTATCTATCTAGCGTTCTTGATATGCCTATCTAATAGATATATATTTTCATCGTGTAATAAATACCACGTGCGATACCCTGTCCTCATCAGGTGCCAACCAGACTGGTAACATAGTTTTGATGGCTTAAAGTTTTATGCCAACCCCTAACATACTAGGAGCTTTTGGCCACTGGATATGGTATCATAACACTGCGGGTTCTTTTGTTGGCGTCAACTAATTTTTAATGAAAGAGGTAGTCTAAAATATATTTTTGTTTATTAAAGAAAACGGTTTTGTTAAAATGGCAAAATCAAGATATTGTATGAATTCTGATTTTACTTATTGTGTTTATAGACATAAGCAAAGGTCACTGCACTCACTAAGGTTATATGTTTATCAAGATGTCAAAAAACAATGGGGCAACCTTGTTTTTTTGTGGGGCTGGAAGTTAGCACTCGTTGACCTTGTTACGATGACAAAAATAGCAACAATTTAAAAAAAATAAAAGATGCTTTGAATTGGAAAAATTCGGTCAGAGACTGTATCGCCAGAAGAAAGCTTGTTATAAGGCCACAGGACTTCTTCAGAATTACTGAAATAAGGAAATTGCCACTAGAAGAAATAGACTTTGCCGCCAAGAAAAAGAAACTTCGAATAAAGAACACATTTGCTGAATCACTCAATGCTAATTAGCACAGACCCAAACGCCAGACAATCTCAGTGTCTTTTCTCTCTGATCTAATATGCAAAACATATTCATCTCCATTATATATGATAATAAAACTGCTGTTATTGTTAACGGCGTGTTATCTCACTGTTAGAGTCGCCAGACCAAGTTGCATCGATCCCAGTTATCTGGATCAAAGGAACACGACGTGGGCGCAGAAGGCACCGAAAGAGCAGCTAGTGGGAGACAGGCGTAGTAGTCACGGAACTAAGTCATCTTATCAAGTACCGTGACTGGCATAGGACCTTAGTATTAAGAAATGAATAAATAACGTCCTTTTATATTAGCAGTTTCATTATAAATATAGTTTGTGATTTTCTGAACAAAACGCGTTTACTTTCGCCAGTAAATGTTATTACGCACTTGTAGTAACCTTTATTAACCATCGCTGATGTCCCACCTGAAATGCATGCAGTGATTGTTAAATTTTGCGCACATTTTGTATCTGCTTAAGATTTTTGACCTCAAATGCTTGGCATGCTTAGAATTTCCGCAGAGCACTGTCGCTCAGCAACGGGGCCTTGAAACCCATGGGAGTCATCCTAATTCCCAATTTCATCATTCGATTTACATTCTTCTGATGGGGGAATAACATTATTCATAAACTATCTACCTAATATATATATATATATATATATATATATATATATATATATATATATATATATATAAACATTAAAAAATAAAAATACTATTTTCTAAGCAGTATCTTTATTTTGCAATCTTAATTTCTATACCAAATAAGGAAAGAATACCCGAAAACTCTTACAAGACATTCCGTGAACTGGAATGTCTTTCAAGAATTTCATAAACGTTTCTTGGTTAAAAGTAATGTAGAATTACTTTCAAACCTTTGAGTGCTGAACCTGGAAAAAAAACATTTTTAAAGTTTAAGTTATTTGAATAGCCCAGTTACACACTTGAGTATAAATAGGAGGGCCTCAATATATTCATGAGAAATGTGACACAATCCGGGAAACTATATATATATATATATATATATATATATATATATATACTCGAGAAAATGTGACCCGTTGGGTTACCTATTGATCCTTAGGTAGATAATTAAGTTTAGGGAAAAGTGAGTTTGCAATGCGAATTGAATTTAAAAAAACATATACAACCGGAGAATTTGAGAAAAACAGCAACATTAAAATTATTTTGTAAGATTTTTAAGAAAGGGAACGTTTGATCTAATCTTAATTTAATAAGACCCAATATGTTGAAGCTACTGGCTCGCTTCTTATGAAACTTAACATACAAATACCTTTCCGATTCTATAGTCTCTCTCTCTCTCTCTCTCTCTCTCTCTCTCTCTACTCTCAATTAGAAACTAACATATATAACGAGGAGGTAATCAATATATACATAGAGAGGGGAAAAGTGATAGGCATAATGTGAGAAAGAGACTGGATAGTTTTGACTTAATTGCAAATTACGACTAACAAAAAGCAATTAAAATAGATTTTTTCAAACATTACTCAGTCCTAAATCTAAAGAATAATTTAGTATGAATTTGTGTCATTGAATTAAACAATAAAAAATTCTTTAGGAGACAAGCATTGATTCGCCCAACTTTAGTATAATATATATATATATATATATATATATATATATATATATATATATATATATATATATAGTATACAATTATCAATGAAGTTGCCAAGCTTACTAACACCCTATCATAATATAACCGATACACTGTTATTGACTGAATATTTTGATTTTCCCAATTCTCATGATCTTTCTCTATAATAGAGCTGATAAGCTTCTTGTTTCTTTAAATCTTTACAATCGTTTTACTCTTTACAATTGGAATACTGAAGACGTTATGGAAAGTTGTATTGTTGGCTTTTGAACACGTTGAAATAAGTTTCGATAATTGATTTGGCGAAAATATTATAAATCAACTTTTCAATTCCTTATACCAATATGAGAAAACTGTAGAATGCTTAAAAGGAAATTGTCTTTGAATACATTGTTTTTATTATAAATTGTTTTATAACTTACTGGAATATGTCAGTTCTTTATGTTTTAACTTTACCACAATACAAAGCAAACCAACATTGTTTCGAGAGTCTTAATTATCTCTGTCAATACATCATATTATTTCTGTTGCTTTACTAGTTTTCTCCAGTCATTTGCCGGAAAGGGTCACGGTGACCTGAGTTCAAATCCTGGACGCGTCTGTTTGCATTTCACAAACCGCTAATACCTGGTACAAGGTATGAATCTAACAATTCTTCCTCTAGTTGTGGGTAAATAGTAGTGCAGACTGGACTCTTTCCTCTTGGTATGAGAACTAGTCTATGAGAAGGAAATCTTTGAATTCAAGTTTGTTAAGCTCAGCTAAAACATGTACCTTGTGCCATGCGGGGGCGCAGGGTAAATACATATATTAACTACTAGGGAGTCTTTCGGCGTAATATATATTCATATTAGCAAGTTGTAAATATAAACATATCTCTGATGGTATGGGGCAAATGTGAGCATATATATATATATATATATATATATATATATATGTGTGTGTGTGTGTGTGTGTGTGTCTGTCTGTCTGTCTGTCTGCCTGTGTGTGTGTGTGTGTGTCTATGTGTGTCTTTTAATATTATTATTATTATTATTATTATTATTATTATTATTATTATTATTATTATTTATCTATCTTTTCGTTTTCTTTCGTCTTTACCCTGTGATCTGCTGGAACTGCAAAATCTACCAGTTGACAAGTTCTCTTATAATAATAATAATAATAATAATAATAATAAATAATAATAAAATTAAAATTAATGACCATGCACAAGGCTCTCCACCCTAGAGATGATAGAGATAGATTGTATGTGTCAAGAAAGGAAGGGGAAGAGGTCTTGCAACATAGAGGAATGCGTAGAAACCACAATCCAACAACTTGAAGATTACACAAGGAAGAGCAAAGACAAACTACTTGTGGCGGCCAACAATAGTAGAAACGGCAGATGGACAAACAAAAACGACAAAGACTAGAAAACAAAAATGGGAAGAAAAACAATTATTCACGCTTCAAACGACAAATAGATGAGGTTGCACATGAAAAGACTTGGACATGGTTAAGAAAGGGAAACCTCAAAAGAGAAACGGAATCACTTATAATTGCTGCGCAAAATAATGCCATAAGGACAAACTACATCAAAGCGAAAATTGATAAGACCCAACAGAATAGTAAGTGTAGACTTTGCGGTAATAGAGATGAGACTGTTAACCATATACTCTGCGAATGTAGCAAACTAGCACAACGAGAATACAAAACTAGACACGACTGGGTTGGGAAGGTGATCCACTGGGAATTATGCAAAAATTAAATTTTGACCACACAACAAAATGGTATATGCATAAACCAGAATCTGTTCTTGAGAACGAAACGCACAAAATTCTCTGGGACTTTGAATTAAAACGGATCACCTTATCCCAGCAAGAAGGCCAGACCTAGTGTTGATTAACAAAAAAGAAAGAACTTGTCAACTGGTTGATTTTGCAGTGCCAGCAGATCACAGGGTGAAGTTAAAGGAAAATGAAAAAATTGACAAATATCTGGACCTTGCCAGAGAACTGAAAAAGTTATGGAATATGAAAGTGAAAGTTATACCAATTGTAGTTGGTGCACTTGGAACAGTCCCAAAAGGACTAGAAAAGGGCTTGGAAAGTTTGGATATCAGAGGAAGGATTGAAACCATTCAGAACACTGCACTGCTGCAATCTGCCAGAATACTCAGAAGAGTCCTGGAGTCCTGAGGAGACTTGCTGTCACTCAGACTCCAGTGAAAGACCATCAGCTAACACAGATGTGAAAAAAAAAGGAGTAAATAATAATAATAATAATAATAATAATAATTAATTATTATTATTATTATTATTATTATTATTATTATTATTATGTCGCTGGTGGTTCACTGGAGGCTGAGTGACAGCAAGTCTACTTAGGTCTCCAGGACTCTTCTGGGTATTATACCCGATCTGCTGTAATTTGGATTATTATTATCATTATTATTATCATTATTATTATTGGCTAGAAGAAAAATAACCATAATCACCTTAGTTCGGAATTACTTGAATGACACCAAATATGATAAAATGCATCTGAAATTGATACGTAATAAATGGGTAGCCTATTCGTTTTTTAATGAAGTGTAATAATTGAATTTGAAAGTTAACTGGTAATTTATTAGAAGTGACTTGGAAATAACCAATGGTTATTTATTGACAACTTATGACACTTGTTTGTCCGATAAGCGTTGAATTCTGATTGATTGAGAGTGGCACGTAATCGAAAAATGCATGGGAACTCTAAGAGTAGTTTTGAGTCGAATTGAAGTGGTCACAAGAGTCAGATGCGAATTAATAGCCTCTTTAGAGTTCCTCTCCACACGCTGGAATGATGGATCCTGGGGACGTCAAAGTTAAAATGAAACTTTCTGTTCGTTAATAACAACAACAAGAAATGGACACAGAAATTCAACAATCCAAGAATAATCCAAGACAACTCCA
>CM042146.1:89637534-89642534 GCA_023376005.1 Doryteuthis pealeii | reverse complement strand
AAGTTGCCGTTTGGCTACAGAAAGTTTGTTGGACTTGAATGCAAAAGAAAATCTGTTGGTATTCAGCTTTGAACTGAGAAGGTACAGTCGACGAGCAACTGATTTCAGAGGAAAACATTTAGGGCCCTAAGTTTGCCTGCAAAGCACATCTAAAATCGAAATCTTTGAACGTTCCAAGATAACATCCGATAGTTATGCTGGTGGAGGTCTAGTTCATTGTAACATCTTTTTGAACGTGGGAAATTCTCCAGCCCTATGTATGTGTGTATGTATGTATGTTACTGATTCAAACTTACATATATCTATATCATTCTATTACTCTCTTGATATATGAATTGTCTCTATCGATGTGTACTTATATACCTTTTTCATTGACTTATCTTTGTTTATACGTTTGTTCATAGTATTTTTAATTTTTTCATATCTTAGTTAATTTCGGACGTATATTCTGTTTTTGTTCCTATCTATCTATCTATCTATCTATCTATCTATCGATAGACAATCTATATTGTTAATTCATGAATTGACAAATTAGCTATGTTATTGATTTAATCGTTTAAAAAAATTCTTTAAAAGATCACTACACACATTGATAGGTATTTTTCCCCGCTCACTCCCAGACAATAGCTTCTAGCTCCACCAAATTTGAAGGATTTCAATGTCTTAATTCTATTTAACTGACTGTCTAGTCAGTTTCGTTTTCTCTATGATTCTATCTATATATCTATAGGAGTCGGTTTAGCTCAGTCGGTAGAACATCCACCAAGGAACCACATGGTTCCCGGTTCGATATCGACCCTTGCCAACAAAGGCTGGGTAATCGTTAAAGTGGGAAGCTGGTGGTAGGTGTGATGCTCCAACTCAGACGCAAAAACAATTTCCCTGGGGGTAATTCCATGTCAAATCATCCAGAAAAATCTAAAATTGTCACCAACCCCTTCAATTTTTCTGAATTTTTTCCATGTGTAGACAATGTTAACATTAGATAATCCCCAGAATTTGAGATTCCAATTCCAAAAATTGGCGGAGGTAGGTCGATTTTTAGCTCTCCAAATTTGTAACCTTTTTTTGTCTGTAAAATAAGTTCAATTTTTGGTAATAGGGAATACTATCAAAAATTGGTTTATAAAAGCATTTTCCCCATGAAATCCAAAAAGGCTATCAAAAACGTTTTAAAGTCACCCAATTTCATTGATGATTTCTGATGTTTTCATAGCAAAATCAATATCCTGATGTGGCACTGCATCTATGACAACAATTTTTTCTATTATTATTTCACATATATTGAACATTATTTGAACCAAAAAGATTGTTTGATATTTGCCCAGAACCGAAGCTACAACATCAGATAGAATTTTGCAAATCAGAAATATTAATAACTTAAAATTTGTTAACTTTAAAACTTTCTTCATAGCTTTTTTGGATTCCTGGGCTAAAATGCTCTTAGAACCAATTTTTAGGAGTGGGGAAGCTCAGGAACTCATTTTACAGAACAAAATAGATTGCAAAAAGTTGCCATTTTTCACAACGCCCCAGCCAAATTTGGAGAGTTAATCCACTTTTAGAATCAACCTAACTCCGCCAATTTTTAGAATTGGAAACTCAAATTTTGAGGATTGGTTAACTTTAAGATGGTCCACATCAAAATTTCAGAAATTTGGTACAAATAATGTTCAATATATGTGAAATAATAATAGAAAAAACTGTTGTCATAGACGCAGTACCACATCTGTATATATATTGATTTTGCTATGAAAAACCCCAGAAATCATTAATAACTTAAAATTGGTTGACTTTAAGATTTCTCTGATACCATTTCTGGATTTCCTGGGAAAAATTCTTTTATAAATCAATTTTTAGGAGTATGGAAGCTCTAGAACTCATTTTATAGACAAAAATAGGTTACAAAAAGTCGCCATTTTTCGTTCCCCCCTCAAATTTGGAGAGCTAAAAATCGATATACCTCCGCTAATTTTTTGAATTGGAAGCTCAAATTTTGGGGATTGGCTAATTCTATCATAACCAAAATTTCAGAAAAATTGAAGGGGATGGGTGACATGGCCTGGATGATTTGATATGGAATTACCCCTGGTCTAGCGTTAGTGAGAAAAGGATAGACTTTGCCTACTTTACAACTACTTATTGATTAAAGATTAAGATATCTTAAAATACTGGTTAACTTTTTATAATTTCTATTTTTGGCTTCATTTAAACTAAATCGCTAATTACCGTTAAGAAATCCACTAAAAAGTTGTCAACTGCGGATGCTCTAACGACCAAGCTAAATTGGCAGGTAACATTGCTGAATAACACTAAATTATTATACTTACCGATTAATACATGCATATAAACCAATATATGGGGTGTGTGAAAGTTTTTAGAATCTGTGCATAAATAGTACCCATGTCAAAATCTATATCGTCCTTCAGGGTGTTGCACGTTATTTACTGACAGTACAGGGATATATATATATATATATATATATATATATATATATATATATATATATATATATATAGAGAGAGAGAGAGAGAGAGAGAGAATATATTTTTTGTACTATCCTCTTATGTTAATCAATATTATTTTAAAAAAGGGCCCCATTAGCTCCGTCAGTCTCCAATACTTTCGTCAAGAAAAAAAAGGAAGGGAAAACTAACATAGAAAAAAAAAAAGAACCGAACCTCCTCTAAGGGATGTATAGCTAAATACAACACAGAATGCGCAGACCTCACACGTATAAATACATTTTAACCTACGTCAACTAATAGTGAGAACGAAAAGGAAAGTATCCGTGAGGTGATTTTGCGAGATGGTTTTCACAGTTGGCACAAAGTGCTTTGATTTGAGCACATTAATGAAGTCCACTTAGGATTGCCTCAAGACTTTGTCATAGTTCAATATGAAAGATGTTTTCGAACAGGAAACAGGCAAAATAGTGAAAAAGAAATGTCAGATGGAGACTGTACTGCAATTATTTATTTTACCGAAACAAATAGACATAAAACAGCCATATTCTAAATAAAAAAAAATGTATGAGAACGTTATTCTAAAAAATGTATTTTCCCAAATGGCAGCTTTCTCATAATAAACCAATGTTTTAGGGAAATTCCTAACCAACATATCAGTGTATGTCGACCTGCAAAAATCTCCATCACTCAGCTCTGTGAGGATTCTAGATACTGCGCGGAGGACCTTCCAAGGGCGATGACCTATAGGAACGGTTGGCTAGAGAATGCAGGAGAGAGAGAAAACGAGCGAGCGAGATAGATAGATAGATAGATAGGTATACACACACACACACACACACACACACATATATATATATATATATATATATATATAGAGAGAGAGAGAGAGAGAGAGAGACACACACAGAGACAGAGACAGGGCGAGAGACAGAGCGAGCGAGAGAGAGAGAGAGAGAGAGAGAGATGGGTATTCGTGCTGTCCTGATGACTAACAGGGACGGTTGGAGAGAGAGAGAGAGAGAGAGAGAGAGAGAGAGAGAGAGAGAGAGAGAGAGAGAGAGAGAGAGAGAAATGGGCATCTGTGCTGTCCTAACCTGATGATAACAAGTGTTGCGGAAACAGGTCTCCTTAAGTTCTTTTATCGGGTCGTTTTTCGCCCAAATGGCCTTTTCTGGTTACATTTTTTACCCGCACGTGCGTGAGGGGAACCAAGGACGTCTTGCATAAAAAGGGTCACTAGACTGAACTAAATTCTAATTCTACTTTCCAAGGGTGGCTTGGTCACGTTATGCTCTAAGCCAATGAGGGTTCTGTTCAGATCAACCATGAGTTGGAGACTGTTGCCAAACTATATGACAGTGAATTTTAGCGTTATTCTAAATTGTTGTTTCCCGATCTAGCATCACAATCAGTGCTGTAATTTGTTGTGGGCTACGTAATTAATATATATGCTATATCACTGTTTACGCGAGGAACAAACTTTTCACTTCCTTAGTTTTATAATTATGGTCTTATTTTGATAATTCCACCAGATTTAATGAAAGGTATTACTTTTTTTATTGTTTAATTTAAGTAAATCTTAAGTGCAATTTAAATTGCTCTCTTAAATTTCCAGAGAGATTTTGGCAGCTGAATATCTAAGACGAATAAGAAACTATCTGAAACAAATTTAGACGGAATTAAATGTTAATATCCCTCAGTGACAAGGGATGTCACACAAGAAACAAAATATTGACATTTAATTTTCCTGGGAGTTAATAAACATAAATCGAATGCAATAATTAATGTCGAAAGGTGATTACATAATTGAGGTGTTTGTTCTTAGTATAGGAACATACTGGTGGCCATTTTCGTTTTTTTATACACAATCAGGTTTAAGTAAAAAACAAAAACAAAAAAAAAACAAAGACAATAAATGTATATCTTATTATAATAGTGATCGTGTGTTGTCTGTCAAATAATGATAGGTAATACAGGGTGCGATAAATATACTTATTTTCACATTTTAAATTGGCATAAATGTGGCGCAATTGAACTTAGGAAAGGGATAATAGGAGCTACATCTAGTTTATATCTATAAATTGCTATTGTTATATAACCTTCATATCGGGTATATATAATAAGCGTGTGGTGTAATGGTTAAAGTCATATGAAATGGACTCGTCGCCCCGAGTTCAAATCCTGGACATGTTAATTGCATTTCACTTAACGCTAATACCCTTGGGAAAGGTATGAATTCTACACTCCCTCCAGCTATGGGTAAATAGTAGGGCAGACTAGGCTCTTTAACCTTGGTTAGGCAACCAGAAAATTCTGGAATTAAAACCAGTTAAACTCCGCTTAAGAAATTGACCTTGTGTCACATCCTGCTCGTGCGGAGGAGTTGGTAAATATATATGATAGGAGAGAGAGAGAGAGAGAGAGAGAGAGAGAGAGAGAGAGAGAGAGAGAGAGAGAGAGGGGAGGGAGAAGGAGAGGATGGAATGAGAGATTTGGATCTTGGAAAACACAAATGTATATCTCTATTATAAT
>CM042146.1:89615034-89632534 GCA_023376005.1 Doryteuthis pealeii | reverse complement strand
GAAAGTCACAAGAAAGAAAGTCCCAACAAAAACCATACAGTAATACAAAAAAAATGAAAAGATAGTTACAAATTAGTTACATGTATATGGAGCACTTATTAACTGTACTAAATTGGTTCACTGGTATATATATATATATATATATATATATATATATATATATGTATATATTATATATATATATATATATGTATATATGTATATATATATATATATATATATATATATATATATATAATATATATATCTAAAACTTTATCATTTCCAAACTCCGGCTTGGAATAAATAGGAACCCCGGCCTTCTGTGGCAATAAAAACATAGAGATCAAACTGCGGGCTAAAACAATCGTCTAGTAAGGTCTAATATCTGAAATCATGAGTAACGGCAAGGTGGATATAAAGCAAAGAGGAGCAACCAAAAAGCTGTTCAATGGCTCGCTTCACAATGTGCTGGGCAGTGAAACCTCTTAGGTCGACGTCCAGGATCAAACAGTTCAGTCAAGGAAACTATTGCTATTCATCTCTAAGATTAGCGTTTATTTATGAGGTAACAAAACAGCACACGAAATATAACCAAAGACCTAACCACACCAAACGTACACACTGCATAGCAGTTCATGCGGAACAACGAGAGGTGCGTTTTGTTGAGGTTATAGATCTGATCCCGTTTTTTAAATGTCAGCTACAGATCCCAAACACAAAAACAAAACAAACTTCCACTTTTCACGTGAGAACATCAAAGAAAAATAAACGGATTACCGAGGCAAACATGATCTGCAGTCGATAACAATATAGATCTTATTTGCTTACAGGAACATAGGTATTACCATAGTGAAATACAGCTAAAATATTATGAACTATCTATCTATTATCTATCTAAGTTTGTCTGTTCATAGCTTCTCTCTCTCTCTCTCTCCATCTATTATCTATCTATCTATCTATCTATCAAGCAGCAACCCACAAGAAGCAACTGTATGGCTACCTGCCTCCCATCTCACAAACCATAAGAGTAAGACGGGCTAGGCATGCAGACACTGCTGGAGAAGCGGGATGAGCTCGTAAGCGACGTTACTACTGTGGAAGCCATCACATGGGCACGCTAATGTGGGCCGCTCCAGACAGAACCTACATTGACCAACTATGTAAAGGATGCTGGCTGCTGTGCGGAGGAGCTTCAGAGTCGATGAATGATAGGGAAGGTTGTCGAGAGATCGCCATGGATATCCGTACAAACAGCGCGTCATGCTGCTGCTGCTGCTGCTGATGATGATGATATATATATATATATATATATATATATATATATATATATATATATTATACTTAATAACTTTTCATATAAATCATCCTTGATAATAATTCTATGCAGAACAGAAAGTACTCGGAATTTGGTCGTCAATAGGTGTAGGAATGCTGCTCCATTCTCGTGTTTTAAAATCCCAAAATACCATAGAAATAATTCAACCGAGAATGATGTGTGCAGCCTCTGCGCTACTATCGTCTCTTGCTACAGCCCCACTAATGTCAGGGATGATACGGACATCGCTACATTTTCAATGAGTTATCTTTCCTAGTCCGATACGTTCTTCAAATCAACGTCCTAATTGGTGGCGACATTGATGCTTAGATAGGCAATGCTAAAATAGAGCAGATTCTAAATCAGGGATAAAATATCATGGTGTTAATTTTGTGTAACTATAGTTTCATACATATTATGCAGACGGTTAAATATTGAAATATGAAAACGTTGTCTTGTTCAGCGTTTATATAACGTGAGTGCTCACACATAACAGTTATATATCAACTAAAAGCCAATGAATACATATAACATTCCATTGCGTGAGCAGGCTGCGCGTTATATAACGCTAAACTAGCCACTGTTTTCATATTTCAATAGTTAACCGTCTGCATAATATGTATGAAACTATAGTTAGCACAAAATTAACACCATAAATATTTTTATCCCGATTTAAAATCTTGCTCTATTTTTAGCATTGCCTATCTTAAGCATCATGTCGCCATCCATATTAGGACGTTGCTTTGAAGAACGTATCGGACAAGGAAAGATAACTCATTGAAAATGTAGCGATGTCCGTATCATCCCTGACATTAGTGGGGGCTGTAGCAAGAGACGATAGTAGCGCAGAGGCTGCACAATCATTCTCGTTGAATTTATTTCTATGGTGTTTTGGGAGATTTTAAAACACGAGAATGGAGCAGCATTCCTACACCTATTGACGACCAAAGTTCCGAGTACTTTCTGTTCTGCATAGAATTATTATCAAGGATGATTTATATGAAAGTTATTAAGTATATATATATATATATATATATATATATATATATATATATATATATATCATATCAGAGCAGCAGCAGGCAGCATGACGGCGCTGTTTGTACGGATATCCATGGCGATCTCTCGACAACCTTCCTATGCATTCATCGACTCTGGGAGTCTCCGCGCAAGCAGCCAGCATCCTTACATAGTTGTCAATGTAGGTTCTGTCTGGAAAGGCCACATTAGCGTGCCCATGGTGATGGCTTCCACAGTAGTACGTCGCTTACGAGCTCATCCCCGCTTCTCCAGCAGTGTCTCGCATGCCTAGCCCGTCTTACTCTATGGTTTGTGAGATTGGGAGGCAGGTAGCCATACAGTTTGCTTCTTTGTGGGTTGCTGCTTGATAAGATAGATAGATAGATAGATAGATAGATGGAGAGAGAGAGAGAAGAGAGAGCTATGAACAGACAAACTTAGATAGATATATAGATAGATAGGTTCATAATATTTTAGCTGTATTTCACTATGGTAATACCTATGTTCCTGTAAGCAAATAAGATCTATATTGTTATCGACTGCAGATCATGTTTGCCTCGGTAATCCGTTTATTTTTCTTTGATGTTCTCACGTGAAAAGTGGAAGTTTGTTTTGTTTTTGGTTTGGGATCTTGTAGCTTGACATTTAAAAAAACGGGATCAGATCTATAACCTCAAAACGCACCTCTCGTTGTTCGCATGAACTGCTATGCAGTGTGTACGTTTGGTGTGGTTAGGTCTTTGGTTATTTTTCGTGTGCTGTTTTGTTCCTCATAAATAAACGCTAATCTTAGAGATGATAGCAATAGTTTCCTGACTGAACTGTTTGATCCTGGAGTCGACGAACCTGCCCGCAGATTGTGAAGCAAGCCATTGAACAGCTTTTTGGTTCCTCCTCTTTGCTTTATATCCACCTTGCGTTACTCATGATTTCAGATATTAGACCTTACTAGACGATTGTTTTTAGCCCGGATCTCTATGTTTTTATTGCCACAGAAGGCCGGGTTCCTATTTATTCCAAGGCGGAGTTTGGAAATGATAAAGTTTTGAGATATATATATATATATATATATATATATATATTATTATATATATATATATACATATTTATCATATATATATATATATATATATATATATACCATACAAATATATATCATATATATATATATATATATATATACCAGTGAACAATTTTAGTACAGTTAATAAGTGTCCTCATACATGTAACTAATTCTCGTAACTATCTTTTCATTTTTTGTATTACTGTATGGTGTTTTGTTGGACTTTCTTTTTTTGACTTTCTTTCTTACTTCCGTTCCAAATCCATTGTGCGAGGAACATTGAGAATATTTATAAGACCATCTTCGTCCCATTGTACTCGCATGTTTTCATCTGGGAGTTGTAATGTCTTTTTTGACAATTCTTGAACATATAGTTCAGAAAACATTTCTCTTAGGGTTTATCCAGCTCTACAAGCCAGTATTTGAGTACTTTTTTAATTTTAGAAAACACATTTCATATCCTTTGTTCATTTCACTATATATATATATATATATATATATATATATATATATATATATATATTATATGATAAATTAAGGCGGTATGATAATTTGAATTATTAAGATTTTTCAGATTGTCCTCACCTTTATCTGTACATACACGAGGTACATTCAAAACAAATTGGCTTTGAAAATTCATAAGTGAAAAATGATATTTACTACCCCCGTTGACTTATGTCTTCGCTACTCTTTATATATATATATATATATATATATATATATATATATATATATAATGGTACCATGATTTAGGAGTTTTCTGAGTTACGAGCTGTTTGCTTTGTGTTGTGAGCTAAAATTTGAGATACGAGTAACATTCAGATACACTTTTAAAAAATCAACATTATGACATACGACGGCACATAATTCATTACATTGTATTTTATTATGTTTTTATACAAGATAGGGCAATTTTTATTATTTCAAAAAACTTAAAAAAATTAGGGGTGTTTGAGTGTGCTGGAATGGTTAGTGGCATTTCAATTTATTTCAATGGAGTAATTTTATTCGATATACGAGGAAATTGATTTACTAGTCAATGTACCACTGTATATAGTTTATTTTGTTAAGTATGGTCTACTTCCGCTGCTCTTTATCTTTCTGTATACAATACAAATGCGGTTATACTGCATGCTTACTTGCATCTTAATGCAACCATCTGACAGATTTGAAGCCGATTCATTTTAATACAAGTCAGCAGTTCACCATGACCAATCCTCACTAAGTTTCCATTACGTGGGTCATATTTGAGTTAGTCATTTCTTTTGAAAGTGTCCTATCAACTCTAATCACCAATAGGATGACTATCTTTACCTTCAGTAAACTCTGTTATAATCGGTCTACTTTGGAAACCATATCAAATAATGAAGTCCTATGATATGCGCAATGGTTTTACGCGTAGACTTACCAGACTGGAGCAATAGTTTAGCTGAATAAATGGAAGCAAACGAAATGATTTCACCAAGTAACTTACAGACGCTGCTAATTGGTAATTATCTCTTGTAGGAATCCGTTCCAATTCCAGCGTGTTCAGATAAACATTAATTGCAGCGAATATTCTTCCATATGGTTGCTCGTTGTTCAAACTTTGTTGATGGCTTTTCAGTTGAGTTGTGTGCTCGGAGAACAACTATAAATCTTAGCGGTTCAAGATGAACCATTGTCAACATTAATAATGCTAACTAGTAATATTTCTCTTATCCTCATATCAGTTATTTTCCATCGGCACTACTCGGATTGATTGATTTAACGACATATTAATCTGTCTCGGGTCATTTTATGCATAGACGTAAGGGAATTCCTAACCTCTATACATAAAGGCTCCATACATAAATATAATGATGGAAATACAGGTGCCTGGTGTAATTGTTAGAGTCGTGGTAAATGGAACAGTCGACCCGAGTTCAAATCCTGGACGCTAATGCCTTTGGGAAACGTAGGAATTTCATCTATTCTCCTTCATCTAAGGGAAAATAGTAGGGCAGACTGGGCTCTTTAATCATGGATAGGTACTACTCTAGGAGAAGGATAACTCTGACTCAAAACCTATTGAAATCCGCTTAAGAAAATTGACCTTGTATCGCATCATGCTGGTGTGGATGGTTTGGTATATATATATATATATATATATATTATATATATATATATGTGTGTGTGTGTGTGTGTGTGTGTATACCGCATTTGACGGATTATAGGACGCATTTTTTTTCAAATATTTTGGTTCAACAATTGCCCTGTATCTTATACATCATAGGTGAAGTTTGAGATCTCACGTAGGCCTAGGCTAATCTTCTCTATGATTCTCACTAACCCAGCTTATATAGGCCTTTTTATTATTATTATTATTATTATTATTATATTATTATTATTATTATTATTATTTTGCTATTGAGATGTCTTGCGTATGCTTATTGCTTGACTGTACTGCCAAATTGCTTTTATACCGCTACGTTTCTGCTTTTGTAATGCACAGCTAGACAATATATGCTTAAATACACTAAAACTTTTTTTCTTAAATCTGACCTGCTGAAATGGGGGTTGCGTCTTATATGCCCGTGAGTCATATGCCGTCAAATACGGTATATATATATATATATATATATATATATATATATATATATATATATAATTTTCAATATTTAACCTTCTGAAAATTGCATAATAAGTATGGTATTATAGTTATGGAAAATAATCCCCATACTATTCATTTATGATTTGAAACCTGCTCTGCTATTTTTAGCATTGAGCACCTATATTTGCTAAGCATTTCATTTAATTCTCATCATATATATATATATATATATATTATATATATATATATATATATATATATATATATATATCCACGAAACGAACCAACTAATGGCATATAGTTAATCTACTTGGAAATTGACCGAAAGGTATTCAATATTTAATAACGAAAAATAATGGAATGTGATTGTTTCTGTTAAATCAATGTCTTTCCTATTATCATCAAAAATTTGAATTGAATATATATATATATATATATATATATATATTATATATATATAATTTAGGGTGGCGAGAGATGACGCAAAATGGTGCTTGATAACTGACAGTTTCTTGTCTATGTGATATTTTAAACCAAAAATCGGTCTTTGTAACATTAAGATGTATACATTCTTTAACAATAATATTGAAGACGGGGATCAAACTAGATATTCAGTAATAATTGTTCTGCGCCACTAGCTTGCTTAAGTATTACACCACGACATAGATAAATAGATATTACTCACCCGTTCGCCACGGGTAAGATGTGCCGCAAGGTTGCAAGTATGTATCTATCCAAACCGTTCGCGAAGGTAGGGGTGACAAATGCCCGTAAGTATGGGACATCCTCGAGATCGAACTCGCTATTCAGTAGTTATTAATCTTTGAGACAATGTTGCAAACCGTTACTGCACGATTTAAAACACTAGATATTCAGGCTTTTCTGTACATGAGAAGATATAACAAGCGCTTATAATTTTAGGTTAAAGTCAAAGGAAATGGGACTCGTCACCTGATTTCAATCCTTGATCTGTTAATTGCATTTCACTTAGCGCTAATACCCTTGGAAAGGTACTAATACTACTCTCCTATATTTGCTATAAATAAATAGTAGAAACAGACTAGGCTATTTAACCTTGGTTAGGCGACCGGTCTTATGAGAAGGACACCTCTGAATTCAAACCTGTTAAACTCCGCTTAAGAAATTGACCTTGTGTCGATCCTGCTCGTGTGGAGGGTTGGTAAATATTATGATTTTAGGTATGTCAGATGTAGGTTAAAAAAAAACTCTTTCAGCAAAAAGAGTGTGTTTTATAGGCCGAAATACACGCTAGTTAAATGAATAATGATTTTAAAAGTACAGTTAGATAGCGAGGGTGGAACTTACTGGTTATTAGGCATTCCCCACCTGCTTGTTAGTGTCTGTTTGCAACAATACTGTCGAGAAACAATATATAAGTGTAATCGGTAAACAACTTACTTTTGATCAGGAGAGTGCGCATGCGTATAGAGAATTCAGGAAAGGGGAAGTATTCCCTGCGAAAGCCTTCCACCTTCGTCCACTGCCATGTCCGAGGCATGAAGTGGTGAGGCAGTACGTGGCTGTGCACAAATTGGTGTCATCCGTCAGCGTTTGAGCATGAAACTTCTTGAAAATTGCCATACCGTGAATCAAGTGTGTGCTGAATGTGTGGACAGGAACAAAGAGACCGTAGGCCGACACTAAAACCAGAGAGAGAGAGAGAGAGAGGAAAGAGAGAGAGAGAGAGAGAAAGAGAGAGAGAGAGAGAGGGGGAGAGAGAGAGAGTTAAGAGTTGATAAGAGGTGTGAATAGGTCGAAAACGAGGGAAGAAGAATGAAAGCGTACGCGCACGGTTCCAGTCGGTGTGTTGGCGACAAGGGAAGGTAAAGGTTATTATTACTGGTTTGAGAACAAGGCACATAGAGGCAGATCAGTGAATCAGAAAGAGAAATGAGGAAATTGAAAAGCTAATCTCTGCTTGGCATCCTGGCCGTCCATTCTGCTGACAAGAAAGAAAGAAGAAAAACAGAAGAAATAATTACGTGCTCCAGTTGGAAATTATGGGTACAGAGTGTAGCAAGAACGTTATTCAGTTATTTGCTGATATTAACATTCTACGTTGAGAATTCCGATTTTGATTCGAGGTGTAGTCTAGCAATAATCCTAATACCAATTGAGTACTGAGAATTTTACAGAATAATAACACCACACACCTTAATTTTATTATGGCTAAATAATCACCAAGTCGTGCACAAATCTCCATGATTCTTCCTCGCCACCTATTCCTGTCAGCCATCGCTTCAGGCTATCCTCTGCACAACAAGCCGGTCAATATAGTTTTTTTTTCTAGCCGACCTACACTGGTGTGTCCATGTGTACGAGTCCAAAGCTGACCGTCAGTTAGGGGTTCGTCCTTGTTTCTTCGCCAGAGTAGATCATGTCTTATTCCGATGAATTCAGCTGCTTTTTTTGTGGGTCGCTGCATCCAGATTTATTCAAGAAGTACGCGACATCATTTTGTTTGCTCAACTAGCCTTTACTGTAAGTGCTTTGTTAGAGTCCTAGTGGTGGCAGCCATACAAGACAAATGACACGGCTACAGCTTGGGTGAATTTTTCACTTTATCTTACCATTGAGATCACATTTTGATAATAAACTAAGAAAACAACAATGTATCTTTTATTTAAATAGAGATATACATTTGTTGTTTTCCAAGATCCAAATCTCTCATTCCATCCTCTCCTTCTCCTCCCTCTCTCTCTCTCTCTCTCTCTCTCTCTCTCTCTCTCTCTCTCTCTCTTCTCTCTCCTATCATATATATTTACCAACTCCTCCGCACGAGCAGGATGTGACACAAGGTCAATTTCTTAAGCGAGTTTTAACTGGTTTGAATTCAGAGTTTCTGGTTGCCTAACCAAGGTTAAAGAGTCTAGTCTGCCTACTATTTATCCATAGCTGGAGGGAGAGTAGAATCATACCTTTCCCAAGGGTATTCGCGTTAAGTGAATATGCAATTAAACGTCAGGATTTGAACTCGGGGCGACGAGTCCATTTCATATGACTTTAAACCATTACACCACACGCTTATTATATATACCCGATATGAAGGTTATTAACAATAGCAATTTATAGATATAAACTAGATGTAGCTCCTATTATCCCTTTCCTAAGTTCAATTTGCGGCCACATTTATGCCAAATTTAAAATGTGAAAATAAGTATATTTATCGCACCCTATACCTATCATTATTTGACAGACAAACACACGATAAACTATTTATAAATAAGATATACATTTATTGTCTTTGTTTTTTTTTTTGTTTTTTGTTTTTTTACTTAAACCTGATTGTGTAATAAAAAACAGAAAATGGCCACCAGTATGTTCCTATACTAAGAACAAACACCTCAATTATGTAATCACCTTTCGACATTAATTATTGCATTCGATTTATGTTTATTAACTCCCAGGAAAATTAAATGTCAATATTTTTGTTTCTTGTGTGACATCCTTGTCACTGAGGGAATATTAACATTTAATTCCGTCTAAATTTGTTTCAGATAGTTTTCTATTCGTCTTAGATGTTCAGCTGCCAAAATCTCTCTGGAATTTAAGAGAGCAATTTAAATTGCACTTAAGATTTCTTAAATTAAAACAATAAAAAAAGTAATACCTTTCATTAAATCTGGTGGAATTATCAAAATAAGACCATAATTATAAACTAAGGAAGTGAAAAGTTTGTTCCTCGCGTAAACAGTGATATAGCATATATATTAATTACGTAGCCTAAAAAATTACAGCACTGATTGTGATGCTAGATCGGGAAAAACATTTAGAATAACGCTAAAATTCACTGTCATATAGTTTGGCAACAGTCTCCAACTCATGGTTGATCTGAACAGAACCTCATTGGCTTAGAGCATAACGTGACCAAGCCACCCTTGGAAAGTAGATTAGAATTTAGTTCAGTCTAGTGACCTTTTTTATGCAAGACGTCCTTGGTTCCCCTCACGCACACGTGCGGGTAAAACTGTAACCAGAAAAGGCCATTTGGGCGAAAAACGACCCGATAAAGAACTTAAGGAGACCTGTTTCCGCAACACTTGTTATCATCAGGTTAGTAACAGCACAGATGCCCATTTCTCTCTCTCTCTCTCTCTCTCTCTCTCTCTCTCTCTCTCTCTCTTCTCTTTCTCTCTCTCTCCAACCGTCCCTGTTAGTCATCAGGTCTGCGCCGACAGCACGAATACCATCTCTCTCTCTCTCTCTCTCTCTCTATTCGCTCGCTCTGTCTCTCGCCTGTCTCTGTCTCTGTGTGTGTCTCTCTCTCTCTCTCTCTCTCTATATATAGTATATATATATATATATTATTGTGTGTGTGTGTGTGTGTGTGTGTGTGTGTATACTACTATCTATCTATCTATCTCGCTCGCTCGTTTCTCTCTCTCCTGCATTCTCTAGCCAACCGTTCCTATAGGTATCGCCTTGGAAGGTCCTCGCGCAGTATCTAGAATCCTCACAGAGCTGAGTGATGGAGATTTTTGCAAAGGTCGACATACTGATATGTTGTTTAGGAATTTCCCTAAAAATTGGTTTATTATGAGAAAGCTGCCATTGGGAAATACATTTTTTAGAATAACGTTCTCATACATTTTTTTTTATTTAGAATATGGCTGTTTTATGTCTATTTGTTTCGGTAAAATAAATAATTGGCAGTATAGTCTCCATCTGACATTTCTTTTTCACTATTTTGCCTGTTTTCCTGTTCGAAAACATCTTTCTATTGGAACTATGACAAAGCTTGAGGCAATCCTAAGTGGACTTATTAATGTGCTCAAATCAAAGCACTTTGTGCCAACTGTGAAAACCATCTCGCAAAATCACCTCACGGATACTTTCCTTTTCGTTCTCACTATTAGTTGACGTAGGTTAAATGTATTTATACGTGTGAGTCTGCGCATTCTGTGTTGTATTTAGCTATACATCCCTTAGAGGAGGTTCGGTTCTTTTTTTTTTTTCTATGTTAGTTTTTCCCTTCCTTTTTTTCTTGACGAAAGTATTGGAGACTGACGAGCTAATGGGGCCCTTTTTTAAATAATATTGATTAACATAAGAGGATAGTACAAAAAATATATTCTCTCTCTCTCTCTCTCTCTCTCTCTATATATATATATATATATATATATATATATATATATATATATATATATATATATATATAAATGCCTGTACTGTCAGTAAATAACGTGCAACACCCTGAAGGACGATATAGATTTTGACATGGGTACTGTTTATGCAGAGATTCTAAAAACTTTTCACAACCCATATATTGGTTTATATGCATGTATTAATCGGTAAGTATAAATTTAGTGTTATTCAGGCCAATGTTACTGCCAATTTAGCTTGGTCGTTAGAGCATCGCAGTTGACAACTTTTTTCGTGGATGTTCTTAACGATAATTAGCGATTTAGTTTAAATGAAGCCAAAATAGAAATTATAAAAAGTTAACCAGTATTTTAAGATATCTTAATCTTTAATCAATAAGTAGTTGTAAATTAGGCAAGTCTATCCTTTTCTCACTCACGCTAGACCAGGGGTAATTCATGGTCAAATCATCCAGACCATGTCACCCATCCCTTCAATTTTTCTGAAATTGTTGTTTATGATAGAATTAGCCATCCCCAAAATTTTGAGCTTCCAATTCAAAAAATTAGCGGAGGTATATCGATTTTTAGCTCTCCAAATTTGAGGGGGGAACGAAAAATGGCGACTTTTTGTAACCTATTTTTTGTCTATAAAATGAGTTCTAGAGCTTCCATACTCCTAAAAATTGATTTATAAAAGAATTTTTTCCCAGGAAAATCCAGAAATGGTATCAGAGAAATCTTAAAGTCAACCAATTTTAAGTTATTAATGATTTCTGGGGTTTTTCATAGCAAAATCAATATATATACAGATGTGGTACTGCGTCTATGACAACAGTTTTTTCTATTATTATTTCACATATATTGAACATTATTTGTACAAATTTCTGAAATTTTGATGTGACCATCTTAAAGTTAACCAATCCTCAAAATTTGAGTTTCCAATTCTAAAAATTGGCGGAGTTAGGTTGATTCTAAAAGTGGATTAACTCTCCAAATTTGGCTGGGCGTTGTGAAAATGGCAACTTTTTGCAATCTATTTTGTTCTGTAAAATGAGTTCCTGAGCTTCCCACTCCTAAAAATTGGTTTCTAAGAGCATTTTAGCCCAGGAATCCAAAAAGCTATGAAGAAAGTTTTAAAAGTTAACAAATTTTAAGTTTATTATATTTTCTGATTTGCAAAATTCTATCTGATGTTGTAGCTTCGGTTCTGGGCAAATATCAAACAATCTTTTTGGTTCAAAATAATGTTCAATATATGTGAAATAATAATAGAAAAATTGTTGTCATAGATGCAGTGCCACATCAGGATATTGATTTTGCTATGAAAACATCAGAAATCATCAATGAATTGGGTGACTTTAAAACGTTTTTGATAGCCTTTTTGGATTTCATGGGGAAAATGCTTTTATAACCAATTTTTGATAGTATTCCCTATTACCAAAATTGAACTTATTTTACAGACAAAAAAGGTTACAAATTTGGAGAGCTAAAATCGACCTACCTCCGCCAATTTTTGGAATTGGAATCTCAAATTCTGGGGATTATCTAATGTTAACATTGTCTACACATGGAAAGAAATTCAGAAAAATTGAAGGGGGTTGGTGACAATTTTAGATTTTTCTGGATGATTTGACATGGAATTACCCCCAGGGAAATTGTTTTTTGCGTCTGAGTTGGAGCATCACACCTACCACCAGCTTCCCACTTTAACGATTACCCAGCCTTTGTTGGCAAGGGTCGATATCGAACCGGGAACCATGTGGTTCCTTGGTGGATGTTCTACCGACTGAGCTAAACCGGCTCCTATAGATATATAGATACAATCATAGAGAAAACGAAACTGACTAGACAGTCAGTTAAATAGAATTAAGACATTGAAATCCTTCAAATTTGGTGGAGCTAGAAGCTATTGTCTGGGGTGAGTGGGGAAAAATACCTATCAATGTGTGTGGTGATCTTTTAAAGAATTAAAAAAAAACGATTGAATTAATAACATAGCTAATTTGTCAATTCATGAATTAACAATATAGATTGTCTATCGATAGATAGATAGATAGATAGATAGATAGATAGATAGGAACAAAAACAGAATATACGTCCGAAATTAACTAAGATATGAAACAATTATAAATACTATGAACAAACGTATAAACAAAGATAAGTCAATGAAAAAGGTATATAAGTACACATCGATAGAGACAATTCATATATCAAGAGAGTAATAGAATGATATAGATATATGTAAGTTTGAATCAGTAACATACATACATACACACATACATAGGGCTGGAGAATTTCCCACGTTCAAAAAGATGTTACAATGAACTAGACCTCCACCAGCATAACTATCGGATGTTATCTTGGAACGTTCAAAGATTTCGATTTTAGATGTGCTTTGCAGGCAAACTTAGGGCCCTAAATGTTTTCCTCTGAAATCAGTTGCTCGTCGACTGTACCTTCTCAGTTCAAAGCTGAATACCAACAGATTTTCTTTTGCATTCAAGTCCAACAAACTTTCTGTAGCCAAACGGCAACTTCACCCAAACATGAGCGCCACGTGACTCAACATCTCGGATGTCTTTCATATGATGATTGCGTGTATTTGATTTATTTCGTGTTTGTATTTTTTTTTGCTTTATTTTTTTCTTTAGTGTGTATTTTTTAATTGTATGCGAGTGATGTAGGAAAAAGCTCAACGTTAGGTCTATAAGAGACAGTAAATGTATTAGCTAATTAATAGTGTACTAGCAAGACCTGTGGATATACACTGTAGGAGTTTAATTATCACAGAGTATGATGTTTACTTGAGAGCTATAGCAGTAGTTCAAATATGTATAAAGTATATAAAGATTTAGCTGTCATTCAGGTCTTGGTCCGATGATCGCATAGGCGAGAAACTGACAGTTACTAAGCGCCGTTGTCTGTGCGTACAATTACTAAGTTCTCTCTCTCTCTCTCTCTCTATATAATATATATATATATATATATATATATATATATATTAAACGGGGATATCATTTGAAACCTTGATAATTTAAATTACATAAAATGTAATATATATATATATATATATATATATATATATATATATATATATATATATATATATATATATATATATATATATATATATATATATATTTGAAGATAGGATCATTAGAGTAAAAATCCGACATTATGAGGTGATGTAAAAGGAAAAGTGAAAAAAGATGACTCAAACAAGTCCAAGTGGGGAAAATATTTCGTCCTTCTTATACGAAAACATCTTCAGTCTCACTTTATTCAAAGCAAAATACGTACATTTGTGTTTATAGAAGAAAAGTGAGTTACTTCCCTACCCTCAATTCCACCAATAACTCACTTTCTCTTCTATACACACAAATGTACGTATTTTGCTTTGAATAAAGTTAGACTGAAGATGTTTTCGTATAAGAAGGACGAACTATTTCTCTCCCACTTGGACTTGTTTGTGTCATTATTTTTGTTCATTTTTCCTTTTACCTCACCTCATGTATATATATATATATATATATATATATATATATATATATATATATATATCAACCCATCGCACGAGTAGAATGCGACACAAATTCTTAAGCGGAGTTTAACAGGTTTGAATTCAGAGTTTTCCTTCTCCTAGCCTATATTTTCGATCCTTTCAAGTTTTCGGGCCAATTTCTTAATATCACGATGGAATCGGTTGATTAGTGCATCCAAATTACATCCACCCTGAAGATGCCACTTCGTAGTCCCGAAAGTATTCGAGATGGAATTTTTAGAAATTAATATTAGGAAGTCATATCTGCTATTGAAAACCATTTTAGTACTGTGATTCAAGCACTGCAACAACGATGCCAGAAATGTATGGGCTATTCAAAAATAGACTTAGCCCTCATTTGGTTATATTCCATAAGACTATCCAACATAGCCTGAAGCAGCCTGCCTAGTCTAGTCACACTGATGAGCCGTGGAACGGCAAAAGTACTGCATGTGAATGACAAGACTATATTATATATATATATATACATATACATATGCGTTTGTATGTATGTGTGCTCACGCGCGTGTGTGTGTCGTTCAATTAATCTGTCCTACTTTTTTTATTGTTTAGTTTCTTCCTTTCTTTTTCTTTTTATATCTTTTTTTTTTCTTTCATTAGACATATCTTTATTTTGATATTATGCGCTAGTTTCTTTCTTTCTTTAGCATCATGGTACTTGTAATAGTTATTTATTAATTTCTTCCTTTTTGTTGCTATATGTTTCTTTCCTTTGACACCAATTTCTTTATTTCTTCCAATATATATATATATATATATATATATGTGTGTGTGTGTGTGTGTGTGTGTGTGTGTGTGTGTGTGTAAATACCGAATATATTTATATGTAAGCAAAGTAATCTTTATGCAATTTATCACGTCCTTTTTCTTTCATATTGACAAACGTTCTCTCTATAAAGACAAACTCATATCAAATGTTATTTAATTAGATTGTGTCTATATTTTTGTCTCTTCGTCTTCTTGCTATCAAAAATAAATCAAATTACTCCCGCAGCAGAATTTATATATCTAAGAAAATTTTACCACTGACGAGTAAAAAGCAATTTATTAAGAACCGTTTGTTTCAGCAGAAAAATATTCAAATCGAAAATAAATTGGCAACACTGATTCTTTTTCTATTAATGCGTAAAGGAATCGAAATCAAAACTTACAAGTGCAATACTGCGTGATATTAAAGTATGTTCCTCGCTAAACGAATAAGTTACAAATATACTTTAAAAATATTAGTGTATATTATAACAATAAAATTACGTCTCTCATTTGTTCTTTTTTTTTAACCTGATTTTCGATATAAAGATTGATTTAATGATATTTGACAATCATCTAATCATCCATGGTGTTGCACAAGTTATAGTAATTTTTCCCATTCAATTTTCAGAGAAGGTGTGATATTTGATTTGATGGAATGCGTAAAAAAAATCTGTAAAATATAGTTCATTGATTTAACATTGATAATGCTAAGTAAACAATGTGTCTAAATCGTGGAAATAATGTAATAACTTTTCGCATGGACGAATTAAACCAAAATGAAATTAACTTATATATATATATATATATATATATATATATATGTGTGTGTGTGTGTGTGTGTGTGTGTGTGTGTGTGTGTGTGTTGTGTGTTATATTATATATATATGTATGTATATATATGTATATATATTATATGTATATATATGTATAATATATGTATATATATTTATCTATATATATGTGTATATATATATGTATGTATTGTATAATATTATATGTATATATATATATATGTATGATATATATTGTATATATATGTATATATATATACATATATATATATATATGTATATATAATATGTATGTATATATATATATATATATGTATATATATTATACATATATATACCATATATACATATATATATTATATATATATATATATATATATATATATATATATATACTAATACTGGCTGAGTTATCTTGCGTTGCACAGACGAAGAATTACATCAGTAAATTGAATCTATATACCAGTGTCCTCTTTCTTTTTTGTTTTTGTTGTTATTTTTCCCAATATTATCCAATAAATAGGCCAAAGCTATGATGAGAGAAATAAACAATCATTTGAAATTAGAATTTACGATACTCATTTATATAAAATATTGCATTTTTGCAAAAGGAGTGTATACATATAATTATTATATATATCAATATACCAATATCAATATATTCGCTTTTTCATAATAAAATATTTTCTTCAATTAAAATACCCTACAGTAATAAATACATACTAAAAAGTTCAATAACATGATACCATGTTTTACATGGAAAGAAGCATAGAATATTGGTGATACTCTCATATTGAAAAAGGGCATCCCATCGTGGTGCAATGCTTATTAAGCTAGTCTTACAGATTCATTCCAACTGATAGCGAGTTTTCGAACCTTGCTATATGTCCCATAATTGTGACCTTGTTTCCTATCCTACCAGCGGTGAAGAGATTGTTTAAATATCTACTCTCATTTTGGAGGAATTCTCTTTTTTTTTAATTATTAAAAAACATTTCCGCCCTTCCTGATATGAGAGTGTTACCGATGGTCTCTTTCATGGGAAAAATTACTCCTCATATTGCCATGTCTAGCAAAAGTAACATTTAGATATTAGTTTAGTCATAGGACGTGAAATGTTCGATGAGAATGTCCATAAAACTGATCTCATTTTTCTAAAATCCAAAATACCGCAATAATCCTTAATGGTCAATTCTATCATTAAATACTGCATCATCACAAGATGCATTGCACGATTAAATGTCTTGTAAAAATTGTTATTGTGAAATTATTTTAGAATTAGAAACTCAGCGTATTGCTTCATATAGAATACAAACTCTCGCATTTATATTTGTCCTGGG
>CM042146.1:89599136-89614934 GCA_023376005.1 Doryteuthis pealeii | reverse complement strand
CCAGCCGACAGCTACAACAGATACGAATTTTGCAATCAGAAATATTAATATCAAACTTGTTAATTTAAAACTTTCTTCCTATCTTTTTTTGATATCTGGCTAACCAATTTTCCGGAAGTGGGAAGCCTCAGGAACCTCATTTACAGAAAACTAGCCCTTGCCCCAAAAGTGCCATTCTTTCACACCCGCACCCACCAAATCTTGGAGCAGCTTTAATCCCACCTTTTAGAATCAACCTAACGCATTTTTAGAATTGGAACTCAATTTCCGACGCGCTTGGTTAACTCTTAACATGGCTCAATCAAAATTACAGCAAATTGTACACTATCTTTCTATATGTGAAATATAACTAGAAAAAACTGTTGTCGTAGGCGTACCCATTAATATATTCTTGATTTGCTATCAAACCCCAGAATCATTAATACCACTAACCTTGGTTGACTTAAAACTTCCTACCTCTGATACCCATTTTTCGATTCTGGAACAACGCTTTTGTAATCATTTTTTAGGAGTTGGAAGCCTAGAACCTATTTAATTAGACAACCGAGGTTAAAAATGCTGCCATTTTTACGTTCCCCTCAATTCTGGAGAGTAAAAATCGATATCCCCTCCCGCCTAATTTTTGAATTGGAAGCTAAATTTGGGATTGCTAACTTCTATCATAACCAAATTTTCAGAAAAATTGAAGGGGATGGGTGACATGGTGGATATTTGATTATGGAATTACCCCTGGTCTAGCGTTAGTGAGAAAAGGATAGCTTCGCTACTTTACAATATTATTGATTAAGATTAAGAATATCTTAAACTGTATAACTTTTTATAATTTATTATTTGGCTATTTAAACTTAAATCGCTATTACCGTTAAGCAAAATCACTAAAAAGTTTGTCACTGCGGAATGCTCTTAACGACCAAGCTAAACTGGCACGGTAACAATTGCTGATACCTAAATGATTAAAATATCGATTAATACATGCATATAAACAATATATGGTGTGGAAAGCTTTTTTAGAATCTGTGATAAATAGTACCACATGTAAAATCTATATCGTCTTCAGGTGTTGCCGTTATTTACTGACAGGTACAGGGATTAGTATATATATATTATTAATTATATATATATTATATATTATATATATAGGACGAGAGAGAGGAGAGAGAGAGATAATATATTTTTTGTGTTACTAATCTCTTAATGTTATCATATTTTTTAAAAAGGGCCCCATTAGGTCGTCAGTCTCCAATACTTTCGTCAGAAAAAAAGGAGGGAAAATAACATCGAACAAAAAAAAAGAACCGAACCTCCCTCTAAGGATGTATACGCTCAATACAAACGAATGCGCAGACCTCACACGATATAAATACATTTTAATACGTCAACTAATAGTGAGAACGAAAAGGAAAGTATCCGTGAGGTGATTTTGCGAGATGGTTTTCACAGTTGCAAAGTGCTTTGATTTGACACATTAATGAAGTCACTTAGGATTGCCTAAGACTTTGTCATAGTTCAATGTGAAGATGTTTTGACAGGAAGGCAAATAGTGAAAAAGAATGTCAGAATGAACTGTGCTGCAATTATTTATTTTACCGAAAAAATAGAGGACCATAAAACGCATATTCTAAAAAAAAAAAAAAAGAAGGTTAGACATTATTCCTAAAATATGTATTTCCAAATGGATCTTTCTCATAATAAACCAATGTTTTTAGGGAAATTCATAACCAACATAATCAGTGTATGTCGACCTGCAAAAATCTCCATCACTCAGCTTGTGAGGATTTAATCTGCGCAGAGGATTCCAAGGCGATGACCTATAGGAACGGTTGCTAGAGAATGCGGGGAGAGAGGAAAACGAGCGAGCGAGATGATAGATAGATATAAACACCCAACACACACACAAATATATATATATATATATATATATATCGAGAGAGAGAGAGAGAGAGACACAGAGACAGAGACAGACAGGGCGAGAGACAGAGCGAAGAGAGAGAGAGAGAAAGAGATGGTATTCGTGCTTGTCCTGATGAATTAACAGGGAGGTGGATAGAGGAGAAGAGAGAGAGAGAGAGAGAGAGAGAGAGAGAGAGAAGAGAAGAGAGTAGAGAGAGAGATATGGGCATCGTGCTGTCCTAACCTGATGATAACAAGTGTTGCGGAAACAGGTCTCCTTAAGTTCTTTATATCGTCGTTTTCCGCCCAAATGCCTTTTTGGTTACATTTTTTACCCGCACGTGCGTGAGGGGACCAAAGGAATCTTGCATAAAAAGGGTCACTAGACTGAACTAAATTCTAATTCTACTTTCAAGGGTGGCTGGTCACGTTATGCTCTAAGCAATGAGGGTTCTGTTCCAGATCAACCATGAGTTGGAGACTGTTGCCAAACTATATGACAGTGAATTTAGCGTTTATTCTTAATTGTTTTTTCCCGATCTAGCATCAACAATCCAGTGCTGTAATTGTTGTAGGCTACGTAATTAATATATATGCTATTCACTGTTTACGCGGAGAACAACTTTTCACTTCCTTAGTTTTATAATTATGGTCTTATTTTGTAATTCCACCAGATTTAATGAAAGGTTTATTTTTTTTTATTGTTTATTTAAGTAAATCTTAGTGCAATTTAAATTGCTCTCTTAAATTTCCCAGAGAGATTTTGGCAGCTTGAATATCTAAGACGAATGAAACTATCTGAAACAATTTAGACGGAATTAAATGTTAATTCTCAGTGACAAGATGTCACACAAGACAAAATATTGACATTTAAATTTTCCTGGGAGTTAATAAACATAATCGAATGAATAATTATGTCGAAAGGTGATTACATAATTGAGGTGTTTGGTTCTAGTATAAGGAACATACTGGTGGCCATTTTCGTTTTTTTAAAACACAATCAGGTTTAAGGTAATAACAAAACAAAAAAACAAAAAAAACAAACAAGACAAATGTATATCTTATTATAATAGTGACGTGTTGTTGTCTGTCAAATAATGACTAGGGTGCGATAAAATATACTTAGTTTTCACATTTTAATGCAATGTGGCGCAATTGAACTTAGGAAAGGGATAATAGGAGCTACATCATAGCTTATATCTATAAATTGCTATTTATCATAACCCTTCATATCGGGTATAATATAATAAGCGTGTGGTGTAATGGTTAAAGTCATATGAAATGGACTCGTCGCCCGAGTTCAAATCCTGGACGTGGTAATGCTTCATTACGCGATACCCTTGTGAAGGTAATGAATCTACACTCCCTCCAGCATGGATAATGTAGGGCAGACTAACCTCTTTAACCTGGTTAGGCAACCACCGAAAATTCTGAATTCAAACCAGTTAAACTCCGCTTAAGAAATTGACCTTGTGTCACATCTGCTCGTGCGAGGAGTTGGTAAATCTAATTATGAATAGAGAGAGAAGAGAGAGAGAGAGAGAGAGAGAGAGGAGAGAGAGAGAGAAGAGAGAGAGGGGAAAGGAGATGAGGGAATGAGAGATTTGGTTCTTGGAAACAACAAATGTATATCTCTATATAATAAGAGATACATTTGTTGTTTCTTAGTTTATTATCAAAATGTGATCTCAATGGTAGATAAAGTGAAAATTCACCCAGTGTGCGTGTCATTGTCTTGTATGGCTGCCACTAGGACTCTAAAAGCTTACAGTAAAGGCTAGGTAGGAGGCCAAAATGTTGCGTACTGTCTTGAATAAATCTGGGATGCAGCGACCCACAAAAAAGCAGCTGAATTCATCGGAATAAGACATGATCTACTCTGGTGAAGAAACAAGGACGAAACCCTAACTGACGGTCAGCTTGGACTCGTACACATGGACACACCGTGTAGGTCGGGCTAGAAAAATCCTACATTGACCGGCTGTTTGTGCAGAGGATAAGCCTGAAGCGATGGCTGACAGGAATAGGTGGCGAGGAAGTTCATGGAGATTTTGTGCACGACTTGGTGGATTATGTTAGCCATAATAAAATTAAGGGTGTGTGGTGTTTTATTCTTGTAAAATTCTCAGTACTCAATTGTATTAGGATATATTGCTAGACTACACCTCGAATCAAAATCGGAATTCTCACGTAGAATGTTAATATCAGCAAATAACTGAATAACGTTCTGCTACACTCTGTACCCATAATTTTCCAACTGAGCACGTAATTATTTCTTCTGTTTTTCTTTCTTTCTTTCTTTTCAGCAGAATGGACGGCCAGGAATGCCAAGCAGAGATTAGCTTTCAATTTCCTCATTTCCTTTTCTGATTCACTGATCGCCTCTATGTGCCTTGTTTCCAACCAGTAATAATAACCTTTACCTTCCTTGTCGCCCAACAACCGACTGGAACCGGTGCGTACGCTTTCATTCTTCTTCCTCGTTTCGACCTATTCACACTCTTATCAACTCTTATCTCTCTCTCCCCCTCTCTCTCTCTCCCTCTTCTCTTCCTCTCTCTTCTCTCTCTCTCTCTCTCTCTCTCTTCTGGTTTTAGTGTCGGCCCTACACTCTTCTTTGTTTCCTGTCCACACATTCAGCACACACTTGATTCACGGTATGGATTTTTCAGAAGTTTCATGCTCAAACGCTGACGGATGACACAATTTGTGCACAGCCACGTACTGCTCTCACCATTCATGCCTCGGACATGGCAGTGGACGAAGGTGGAGGGCTTACGCAGGGAATTACTTCCCTTTCCTGAATTCTCTATACGCATGCGCACTCTCCTGATCAAAAGTAAGTTGTTACCGATTACACTTCATATATTGTTTCTCGACAGTATGTTTGCAAACAGACACTAACAAGCAGGTGGGGGAATGCCTAATAACCAGTAAGTTCCACCTCGCTATCTAACTGTACTTTTAAATCATTATTCACTTTTAACTAGCGTGTATTTCGGCCTATAAAACACACTCTTTTTGCTGAAAGAGTTTTTTTTAACCTACATCTGACATACCTAAAATCATATATATTTACCAACCCCTCCACACGGCAGGATGCGACACAAGGTCAATTTCTTAAGCGGAGTTTAACAGGTTTGAATTCAGAGTGTTCCTTCTCATAGACCGGTCGCCTAACCAAGGTTAAATAGCCTAGTCTGTTCTACTATTTATTTATAGCAAATATAGGGAGAGTAGTATTAGTACCTTTCCCAAGGGTATTAGCGCTAAGTGAAATGCAATTACCAGATCAAGGATTTGAAATCAGGGTGACGAGTCCATTTCCTTTGACTTTAACCTAAAATTATAAGCGCTTGTTATATCTTCTCATGTACAGAAAAGCCTGAATATCTAGTGTTTTAGATCGTGCAGTAACGGTTTGCAACATTGTCTCGAAGATTAATAACTACTGAATAGCGAGTTCGATCCTCGAGGGATGTCCCATACTTACGGGCATCTGTCACACCCTACCTTTCGCGAACGGTTTGGATAGATACATACTTGCAACCTTGCGGCACATCTTACCCGTGGCGAACGGGGTGAGTAATATCTATTTATCTATGTCGTGGTGTAATACTTAGCAAGCTAGTGGCGCAGAACAATTATTACTGAATATCTAGTTTGATCCCCGTCTTCAATATTATTGTTAAAGAATGTATACATCTTAATGTTACAAAGACCGATTTTTGGTTTAAATATCACATAGACAAGAAACTGTCAGTTATCAAGCACCATTTGCGTCATCTCTTCGCCACCCTAAATTATATATATATATATATATAGATATATATATATATTCAATTCAAATTTTTTGATGATAATAGGAAAGACATTGATTTAACAGAAACAATCACATTCCATTATTTTTCGTTTATTAAATATTGAATACCTTTCGGTCAATTTCCAAGTAGATTAACTATATGCCATTAGTTGGTTCGTTTCGTGGGATATATATGTATATATATATATATATATATATATATATATATATATATATATATATTATGATGAAATTAAATGAAATGCTTTAGCAAATATAGGTGCTCAATGCTAAAAATAGCAGAGCAGGTTTCAAATCATAAATGAAATAGTATGGGGATTATTTTCCATAACTATAATACCATACTTATTATGCAATTTTCAGAAGGTTAAATATTGAAAATTTTATACATATATATATATATATATATATATATATATATATATATATACCGTATTGACGGCATATGACTCACGGGCATATAAGACGCACCCCCATTTCAGCAGGTCAGATTTAAGAAAAAAATTTTTAGTGTATTTAAGCATATATTGTCTAGCTGTGCATTACAAAAGCAGAAACGTAGCGGTATAAAAGCAATTTGGCAGTACAGTCAAGCAATAAGCATACGCAAGACATCTCAATAGCAGGAAATAATAATAATAATAATAATAATAATAATAATAATAATAATAATAATAATAAAAAGGCCTATATAAGCTGGGTTAGTGAGAATCATAGAGAAGATTAGCCTAGGCCTACGTGAGATCTCAAACTTCACCTATGATGTATAAGACACAGGGCAATTTGTTGAACCAAAATATTTGAAAAAAATGCGTCCTATATCCCGTCAAATGCGGTACACACACACACACACACACACACACACACATATATATATATATATATATATATATATATATACCAAACCATCCACACCAGCATGATGCGATACAAGGTCAATTTCTTAAGCGGATTTCAATAGGTTTGAGTTCAGAGTTATCCTTCTCCTAGAGTAGTTACCTATCCATGATTAAAGAGCCCAGTCTGCCCTACTATTTTCCCTTAGATGAAGGGAGAATAGATGAATTCCTACGTTTCCCAAAAGTATTAGCGTCCAGGATTTGAACTCGGGTCGACTGTTCCATTTACCACGACTCTAACAATTACACCAGGCACCTGTATTTCCATCATTATATTTTATGTATGGAGCCTTTATGTATAGAGGTTAGGGAATTCCCTTACGTCTATGCATAAAATGACCCGAGACAGATTAATATGTCGTTAAAATCAATCAATCCGAGTAGTGCCGATGGAAAATAACTGATATGAGGATAAGAGAAATATTACTAGTTAGCATTATTAATGTTTGACAATGGTTCATCTTGAACCGCTAAGATTTATAGTTGTTCTCCGAGCACACAACTCAACTGAAAAGCCATCAACAAAGTTTGAACAACGAGCAACCATATGGAAGAATATTTCGCTGCAATTAATGTTTATTCTGAACACGCTGGATTGGAACGGATTCCTACAAGAGATAATTACCAATTAGCAGCGTCTGTAAGTTACTTGGTGAAAATCATTTCGTTTGCTTCCATTTATTCAGCTAAACTATTGCTCCAGTCTGGTAAGTCTACGCGTAAAACCATTGCGCATATCATAGGACTTCATTATTTGATATGGTTTCCAAAGTAGACCGATTATAACAGAGTTTACTGAAGGTAAAGATAGTCATCCTATTGGTGATTAGAGTTGATAGGACACTTTCAAAAGAAAATGACTAACTCAAATATGACCCACGTAATGGAAACTTAGTGAGGATTGGTCATGGTGAACTGCTGACTTGTATTAAAATGAATCGGCTTCAAATCTGTCAGATGGTTGCATTAAGATGCAAGTAAGCATGCAGTATAACCGCATTTGTATTGTATACAGAAAGATAAAGAGCAGGGAAGTAGGACCATACTTAACAAAATAAACTATATACAGTGGTACATTGACTAGTAAATCAATTTCCTCGTATATCGAATAAAATTACTCCATTGAAATAAATTGAAATGCCACTAACCCATTCCAGCACACTCAACACCCCCTAATTTTTTTAAAGGTTTTTTGAAATAATAAAAATTGCCCTATCTTGTATAAAAACATAATAAAATACAATGTAATGAATTATGTGCCGTCGTATGTCATAATGTTGATTTTTTAAAAGTGTATCTGAATGTCACTCGTATCTCAAATTTTAGCTCACAACACAAAGCAAACAGCTCGTAACCTAGAAAACTCCTAAATCATGGTACCATTTTGTATATATATATATATATATATATATATATTATATATATAAGAGTAGCGAAGACATAAGTCAACGGCGGGTAGTAAATATCATTTTTCACTTATGGGATTTTCAAAGCCAATTTGTTTTGAATGTACCTCGTGTATGTACAGATAAAGGTGAGGACAATCTGAAAAATCTTAATAATTCAAATTATCACCGCCTTTAAAGAATTCATATATATATATATATATATATATATATATATATATATATATATATATATATATATATAGTGAAATGAACAAATGGATATGAAATGTGTTTTCTAAAATTAAAAAAGTACTCAAATACTGGCTTGTAGAGCTGGATAAACCCTAAGAGAAATGTTTTCTGAACTATATGTTTCAAGAATTTGTCAAAAAAAGACATTACAACTCCCAGATGAAACATGCGAGTACAATGGACGAAGATGGTCTTATAAATATTCTCAATGTTCCTCGCACAATGGATTGGAACGGAAGTAAAGAAAGAAAGTCACAAGAAAGAAAGTCACAACAAAACACCATACAGTAATACAAAAAAATGAAAAGATAGTTATGAATTAGTTACATGATATAAGGAGCACTTATTAACTGTACTAAATTGGTTCACTGGTATATATATATATATATATATATATATATATATATATATATATATATATATATATATATATATATATATATATATATATATATATATATATATATATATATATATCAAAACTTTATCATTTCCAAACTCCGGCCTTGGAATAAATAGGAACCCGGCCTTCTGTGGCAATAAAAACATAGAGATCAAACTGCGGGCTAAAACAATCGTCTAGTAAGGTCTAATATCTGAAATCATGAGTAACGGCAAGGTGGATATAAAGCAAAGAGGAGGAACCAAAAAGCTGTTCAATGGCTTGCTTCTCAATCTGCGGAGCAGGTCGACGTCTAGGATCAAACAGTTCAGGAAACTTGCTATTCATCTCTAAGAGTAGCGTTTATTTATGAGGAAAAAAAACAGCTCACGAAATATAACCAAAGACCTAACCACACCAAACGTACACACTGCATCACAGTTCATGCGGAACAACGAGAGGTGCATTTTGTTGAAGTTATAGATCTGGTCCCATTTGTTAAATGTCAGCTACAGATCCCAAACTCAAAAAAAAAAACAACTTACTTACAAAAAAAAAAAAACAAATCAACGTCCACTTTTCACGTTAGAACATTAAAAAAAAATAACGGATTACCGAAGCAACATCCTCTGCAGCCGATAGCAATATAGATCTTATTTGCATACAGGAACATAGGTATTACCATAGTGAACTACAACTAAAATATTATGATATAGTAATTTTGTGTCAGTATCTACGTCGAAAAAAAAGTATTTCTTTCTTTATTTCTTTCTATGTTCAGATATATCAATGTTTACCTGCTCGGATCTTTCCATGTATGTATGTATGTATGTATGTATGTATCTATCTATCTATCTATCTAAGTTTGTCTGTCGTAGCTCTCTCTCTCTCTCTCTCTCTCTCTCTCCTCTCTATCTCTCTTCTCTCTCTCTCAAGCAGCAACCCACAAAGAAGCAACTGTATGGCACTTCCCTATCTCACAAACCATACGAGTAAGACGGGTTAGGCATGCAAGACACTGCTGGAGAAGCAGGGATGAACTCGTAAGCGACGTACTACTGTGGAAGCCAACACATGGGCACGCTAATGCGGGCCGCTCAGCCAGAACCTACATTGACCAACTATGTAAGGATGCTGGCTGCTGCGCGTAGGAGCACCCAGAGTCGATGAATGATAGGGAAGGTTGTGAGAGATCGTCATGGATATCCGTACAAACAGCGCGTCATGCTGCTGCTGCTGCTGATGATGATATATATAATATATATATATATAATATATATTATATATATATATATATATACTTAATAACTTTTCATATAAATCATCCTTGATAATAATTCTATGCAGAACAGAAAGTACTCGGAATTTGGGTCGTCAATAGGTGTAGGAATGCTGCTCCATTCTCGTGTTTTAAATTCCCAAAATACCATAGAATAATTCAACCGAGAATGATGTGTGCAGCCTCTGCGCTACTATCGTCTCTTGCTACAGCCACTAATGTCAGGGATGATACGGACATCGCTACATTTTCAATGAGTTATCTTCCTGTCCGATACGTTCTTCAAATCAACGTCCTAATTGGTGGCGACATTGATGCTTAGATAGGCAATGCTAAAATAGAGCAGATTCTAAATCAGGGATAAAATATTATGGTGTTAATTTTGTGTAACTATAGTTTCATACATATTATGCAGACGGTTAAATATTGAAATATGAAAACGTTGTCTTGTTCAGCGTTTATATAACGTGATGTGCTCACACATAACCTTATTATCAACTAAAAGCCAATGAATACATATAACATTCCATTGCGTGAGCAGGCTGCGCGTTATATAAACGCTAAACTAGCCACTGTTTTCATATTTCAATAGTTAACCGTCTGAAATTGCATAATATACATGAAACTATAGTTACAGAAAATCAACACCATAATATTTCATCTCTGATTTTATATATATAATATATATATATATATATATATATATATATATATATATATATATATATATATATATATATAACGATCCGTAACCAAAGCGTTTCATCAAATCTAAAAGTACAAAAACACCGACGTGTGTCATAATTTCCAGAAATAACACTCCCTTATTTTGCCGCCTAGAACTAGTAGGTGTGAACATCTGCTATTCACCTAGTCAGTCGCAATCCAATAATCAAAGAAAACGAATTTTACGACGATAATCACGTTTTATCCAAAACTCACGACTCACCCGTAAGAAAAATTGAACCCCCCCCCCAAAAAAAAAAAAAAAAAAAAAAAAAAAAAAAAGCAATTCTAAAAACATTGTTGTAGACATATATAAATTATATTCACAAAAGAAATATTTTGGTAAATTATGACTTCATACTGAAATGATAAATGAAAAGGTAACGCATATTCATCTCAACCTCCTCATATTTATTTACTCTTTGTTTGGTTGTTTTGATTTATTATTAATTTCAGCATGAACCTTGAATGACTGTTACCTGGAATATCAATCTGATGCAATATATTTTACTACAAATTCATTAAGCGTAATTTGCTAATTAATTCGTAACGCGCGCGCGCACAAACACACTCACATACACATACACACAGATGTATATATATATATATATATATATATATATATATTAAAGCCGGGTTTAACAAGGTTAAATTCAGAGCTTTCCTTCTCCAAGAATGATTGCCATAGCAAAGTTAAAGAGACCAGTCTGTCCTGCTATTTACTCATGACTGAAGGGGTGTATGCCTTTCCCACGTGTATTTATGCTAAGTGAAATGCAGACAGCCTCGTCCAGGATTTGAACTTGAATAACCTTTTCCATTTCATACGACGGTAAACATTTCACCTCGATCGTGCATATATGTATATTTGTGCGTGTGTGAGTGTGTGTGCGCGCGCAAGCGCGCGTGTGTAATTGGAAGGTAAGTAAGTCGTCAGGGTGGCCTAAAGTCGGTATCAGCTAATCAGCTAGGGAGCCTATCCCCTTTTCACTAGCGCTAGACCAAGGAGATTGTTTATGCGTCTGAGGTGGAACACCACACCTACCATCAGCTCTTTACTTTACCACACAGATCCCTGTCCTACTCATACGCTGAGTTGGCAAGGGCCCGTATTGAACTAGCCGACGGCTCTACTGACTGAGCTAATCCGGCGCTGTATTGGGAGGTAGAAACTTCTTATTTTATAAATATGTATATTTATATGTACAAAGCAAAGGGACGCATAGCTCAGTGAACAGCATCTCAATAACTGTAAACTCAACGGAAAATTGGCACCTGTGTTGAACATCATCAGGGCAAGAAAGATGTTATTTACAGGTCACTGCTACCAAAGCAAAGAGGAAGTCGAACACGAAACGATATATGTGAGCCGAAACGCGTAGAAAAAATAAGAACAACTTGGAAAACCAGCCATGGGCGACAGAGATATCCTTGAAATTGACATGGGTGCAGAGCGTGTTGAATTCTCACCGTTTCTGGTAAACCAGGAACAAGGAAAAGCAAGTGCTTGCATACAGACACAGACACACTCATACATACACACATGCATACATATGTGTGTATATGTGAGATTGGTGTAATGGTCATTGTCAAAGGAAATAGACTCGGTGACACGAGTTCAAATCCTGGATGAAGCTGTTTGCATTTCACATAGTCTTAATACCCATAGTAAAAGTATGCATCGAATTATTGTCTCAGCTATGGATAAAAGGTAAGGTGGGCCTTGTGTCATATTCAGCTTATGATGAGGGATATATATATATATATATATAATATATATATATATATATATAGAGAGAGAGAGACAGAGAAATAAATCTTCTCCACAACCTCCTGTCTGATGATTTTTATTCTTCTTCTCCTTCTTGTCATTTGGTCACATTTTTATCCAACGCTTTTATTGAAATACTTGTTCTTTCGTATATCTTTTTTTTCTTTCTTCCAAAACTGATTTTTAAGGATACAATCCACAATTTTTGTTTTATATTTCACCCATTGAAGTATAGTTTATCATAAATACGCACATAAACACACACACACACACACACACACACACACACACACACATATATATATATATAAATCGTCAGCAGAATTTTTTGAATTTTTGGTTAAAGAGAATAGACAAGGAAAAATTATGAATGTAAAATTGACACTTGAAACTTCAATCGGCCAAACATCTGGTGGTAAGTTCCAGTTTCCAAGATCTGAGGAGTATTGCCATTATACAGGTTACTCTAAACCAAAGTGGTAGTACCTCTTAGATTCCCATTTATGGGTCAAATTGATCCGATTGTAAATTATTAGTATTAAATAGAAATACTTAAAACCCAATAAAAATCATCGGGTGACCTAAAGTCGGTATCAGCAATCGGTGATGGAGTCTATCCCTTTTCACGACCAAGGAGATTGGTTTTGCGTCTGAGGTTGAGCGCCACATCTACCATCGGCTCCTTACTTTACCGCACATATCCCTGTGCTACTCATACGCTGAGATGGCGAGGGCTGGTATTGAACTAGGAACCGTGTGGTTTCTAGCCGAACTCTCTACCGTGCTGTGTGCAAATTATTTGTATTAAGAATAGTTGCTTGACGCTATTATTTTTTTTACAAAGGAAAATTATTATTAATTACTTGAAACCATGTTATTGTTTGAAATACTTCAAACCATAATTGTGTGAAAATTATTCTCATTAGATAAGGATACTTGAAACTATATAAATATTTAAAAAAAAAGATTAATACTAGTATTAAATAGGATTAGTTTTATTTTAAATCCTATAATTACTGGAAATATCATATAAACCCAACTGTAAAATATAAATAAAAAAAGTATTTGAAAACTTAAAACAAAGAAAAATAAGCAAATTTCAATAAACTTTCTCTGGACAGGAAGGGCAGCTCTAAATTTATTCAATAATTAGAATTCTACGTTTTTTTACGACTTGGCATCCCAATGGCCATCAAGGTATTCGTTTGAATAGTGATTATTACATAATGTCAACTCACATTCTAACAGCCTACTTCAATTTCGTTTAAATAGGATTAGAACACATAAAAAAGCCAGTTCACACTATTCTTTAAATGAATTGAGGCAATCAAAATTTACATATAAAAAAGCACCGCCTCGGAACGACATGGTTCCTGGTCCAATACCGGTCTCGTCAACTCAGTGCGTGCAGTAGTAGATCTTAGAGAGCTGATGGTAGGTGTGGCGCTAAACCCTAGATGCAAAAAAAAGTCTCCCTGGTTTTGCGTTAGTGAACAGAGGTATTTTTTAAATATTTTTTTATAGGGTTGGAACAATCATATATATATTACCAACCCCTCCGCACGAGCAGAATGTGACACAATTTCTTAAGCGGAGTTTAACAGGTTTGAATTCAGAGTTTTCCTTCTCCTAGACCGGTTTCCTAACCCGGGATAAAGAGCCCAGTCTGCACTACTATTTATCCATAGCTGGAGGGAGAGTAGGATTCATACCTTTCCAAGGGTATTAGCGCTAAGTGAAATGCAATTACCACGCCCAGGATTTGAACTCGGGGTGACGAGTCCATTTCCCATGACTTTAACCATTACACCACGCGCTTCCCTCGCTGTCTAGCTGATACCAACAACCGGACACTACCTTATTTCCTTTACTTTACAAATAGTACCATTCACACAACCAAAAGCGTCGAAACTGAATTTTCTGACGATTTTTATATTTTTTTTTGGATTTAAATGTTTGCTTTGGTTTCTATTTATGGCATATCAACCTTCCTGGGTTATCTAATGCCATTCCATCTTTGTAGAAGACCAGAAGTGTTGCTATTTAACACATAGCTAGGAGGATAAGGGGGTTGATACCATTCCCAAGGGTATTAGTTCGCACGTAATAGCGAGAGTGGAGTTCAAACTCGCTTTCTTCGATTTAAAAAATTTAAAACAGAAAAGGCTAAATTTATCACATGCTTTCTAATTACGAGCCATTTTAACAATCTCCGATTTCAGAACAGGGAAAAACTGGTCAACTGCATGTTATCCCAATCCTAAAATAATTATGAATCCATGATCCGAAATATCAAAAGGATGTAGGCATAAGAAGAAATGGCTTCTCAGACAATAACAATCCGGCTGAATGTTACGGTTTCTACTTTCTCATCTATGTTAGTTTTTCCTTTTAATTTTGTACAAATTACTGTGTCTTCCGAGCAAACCCTGTCAGAATTATCATGAAGCTTACGATGAAAACAGGGTAGTTAATTTCTGTCATGTTCTTTCAGCTCTCTATTGCCTCTTTCTCTTTTCTCTCTCTCTCTCCCTCTCTCTCCCCTCTCTCCTCCTCTCCTCTCCTCTCTCTCTATATATATATATATATATATATATTATATATAATACTCCTGAACACTAATATAATATATTATATATTATATACGTATTTATATGTATATTTATATATACATGAATACGTATAAAAATTGAGATTATATATATATATATATATATATTTATAGAGAGAAGGAAGAGATAGAGAGAGAGCTAGAGAGATAATACATGCACATGTTATTACTCAATATGAGTAATAGTAAGTAAAGATTACTTCATTCACATTTATGTGAATATTTAATACATGTTATCTGTTTAATTTTAATGTAAGTATACTGGTGCTCTCCTCCTCCCTCCATCCCCTTCTTCTTCTCTTCTCTTATTATATATATATATATATATATACAGAAGAGAGAGAGGAGAGAGAGAGAGAGAGAGAGAGAGAGAGAGAGAGAGAGTTTGACAAAACATGCACTAATGAACTGATTGCTTGGTATGGATGGAATCAATCGACGCCAACCTGAGCAGGACGCCTATTGTGGTGTAGTGGCTTCGTATTCTAGTTTGTAGATCATTGTTATTGCCCAAATCTCACCAGGTACTCCTGATTCTGGCTTGAACGTAAGAGCGAGATGGCTTGATTTAATAAATAGTGCTCGAATTTCTTGTTTCGTTTTTTAAAAATATCCTAACTCAAAGACTTACCAGTTACTAAAGATGAAAGCAAAAAAACGCAACTATCTAAGCTACAAAGCCGCATATAGATATTAGTATAAATGATCAAGAAACAAAACTGCGGTATTTTGGGTTGTATGAAATCGAAAAAGTACTTTCCCGAAGCAGGAAGAAGA
>CM042146.1:89576636-89594136 GCA_023376005.1 Doryteuthis pealeii | reverse complement strand
TTTCAATTCCAGAGCCCAGAGTGTTGAATACTGCTGCTGGACTCTGACAAACGATGCGGAACACGTATATATAAAAATATAATCTTATGTTTTTATTCTTCGACGGTGAAGCTTGTGTAGAGTAGGAGACCTGTTGAAGAGAGTTCGCACAAATAAAGGAGTTGTCGGGGGTCGAGACAGCTAGTGATCTGTTCCTCAGCCAAAATTCTAGTCCTTATATAGTCTTAAAACTCCCACCCGACCCACATGGCTACTCCTGTCTTCCGGTAGCAACTTTGTTGATTTTATCATCGACCGGATGTATCTGTCAACTTTATCCGCCGGTGTACACCGCCGGTCAAGGCAATATATTTCAAGAGAAGATACATTTAATCTGCGATGATTCAATACCTATATTTTCGATGAGTAAGCATCAAATAAAAAGGATAGAACTAGGTTCAGAATAGCAATAATTGTTAACTTTTCGTATTATTTAAGGTTGATGGGGCAATCGACTGGTGGTTGATATAAGGTAGTACCTGTTAGGGTCCATTTCTGGGGTCAAATAGATCCTATTTAAAAATTATTTGTAACCGATAGGATTGTGTGCAAAGATCAATACATTTTATAAAGCAACTAAAATGCAAATAGGAACTTATAATAAACGTCTATGCATAAAATAACACCAGACGCGTTGACATGCCGTTAAAACCAATAAGGTAAATCTCTAATAATAAATGCGAATGTCAGTGTGTCACATTTTTCATCTTTACTCCACGAGGCTCAATATATCATGCCAATTTGAAATCAGACATTCTGTGAGAAACCTCAAGTCATTCCGTACAAATCCCCCCCCCCGAAATCCTGAAATTTTGGATTCGCATGGTTTAATTATAGCGATAGTTTACGGCGATATTTTATTTGAATGTTTTTGGCGACGAATCTTTTTTGTGCGATAACAATTTAGATAATTTGGAAATAGATCTGGTAATAATCGAAATTAATTGCGAAATCCAGCAAAACTTTCCATCATATATGAATATTTTTGTACGAAATGTAAGGACCTACGTACATCAAATTGTCTTTAAAATAGCTTAATTGCCACCTGGTAAAACGGCCTTTAATCAGTATTCCATAAACCATTCATAGTCTAATCTATTATTTACTTTTATTGAAAAGTTGGGATTACATTCTATATAGTTCTGGTTCAAATACCTATTTTAAACTAGTAATACACACCATTAAACAAACAAACAAAAAAATCCTGTGTTACATGGGGAACTCATGACACTTTATCATAAAATGAGTCTAGGTAAAAAAAAAAAAACACTTAAAAAATAAATGCAAGTAATTCGTGTATAACTAAAACGGCTTTTAATCTAGAGTTCACTAAAACATTCAGTAGTCTGCTCTGTTATTTACTTTGTGGTAATAACATCAGCTTTATAGTTCTTATCTTCATTCTTGAAAGTCTGAAAGTCAAATGAAAAAAAAAAGACATTTTACAAATAGAACAAAAATTGCAAGTAAAATAAGTAAAATAAAAGTGAATAGCAATAGAATATACGAGGGAGATTGAAAAAATTATCCGTACTCATATTTTATGGAAGCAGATGAATTTCAGCCCATGACATTCCTTCCGACCAGAGAAATCGGGTCACTTCCTTGGTGCATACTAAGTACAGCAACCATGTTTGCACTGTAAAAACAGACTAACCCCTACTCATCATGGCAGGGTGGTGTGGACATGGTAGTGTTAGAGTTATGGTAGGGTCACACAAGGCGGACAGGTCAGGTACCCAGTGGTATTAGGGCCCAAAGGCTATGGGAAAAATTCCAAGAGTCATCTTCACCGGAAACCGGCATTTACTTTTAGTCCTCCCATCCCTGCTTCAACTGGATAATCAGCGACAAACAAGAGTGTGTGTTTGCGGGGTTTTTGAACCACTTGCGTACTTCTTAATCCCATGAGATTCGATCTTTGACTTTCTATGAATTCAATGGATGGAATCTGCTCAAGACGCCCTTGGTGAATGCTACCACACAAGAGAAGAGAAGAGCTCATCGTGGCTGATTTGATAAGCATAACCGTAACTAATCTCCCGAGAAAAGGCTACCTCATCCATGATAATTCGCCGTTTCACCAATACCATCTATCGAGATTGTTGAATTTTCTTATCAGTTGTGGAGATTGAGGGTCGCCCTGTTTCTTCTTCATGCGTCACGCTTGTCCGACCACTTTTAAAATTCTCTATTCCCTCATATAGACTTCTTCACGTTAGTACAGTGTCCCCGTATTGCGCTAAAAGCCTTCGATGAATTCAGTCCCTGACACACCTTCCGACCAGAGAAATCGAGTAAATTCCTTGGCGCATGCTGCTAGTAGAGCGGCCATGTTTACACTGTAAAAACTGCAAGCAAATTGGTGCGATCAGGCTCAAACTTCGATCACGTGACCACAACAGAGCCAAACATAAACACTCATACGCAGAACGCAGTGTGAAAATAATAAATACATTTCATGGCGAAAGAAGCCGGTTTGGCTCAATCGGTAAAGTACCCGACTAGGAATCGCAAGGTCCCGGGTTCGATACCGGTCCCCGCCAAACTCTGGGTAATCTGATCTTCTGCACGGTAAAGTGGGGAGCTGACGGTAAATGTGGCGCTCTGCATCAGCGATAACACCCCCCCAGATTTAGCTCTAGCCAAAAGGGGGATAGACTCCCTCGCTGCCGGCTGATACCGACAATAGGCCACGCCGCCATTTTTTACTCTCCCCCGTATTCTTTCGACTCAATCTGAAACACTTTTACGGGACATTTTCCGGAATTTTATGCGGAACCTCTCTTAACATTCGCTTGTTGTTAAATTCATGATTTTCAGCTTGGCTTGTCAGTAGTGACAATAGCCCCTCGAGGTAAACAGGTTTTCTCACAGCATTCAAACTAGCATTGCGCACGCATACATAATCCCGATCATAGACCTACTAACGTACAACGATGCGACAATTCAAATGCCCACTATTCTTACTCATCAATGTATCCCATATAACTCAAAACCATTACCGAATAATTTCACGCTTGCCCGGGTGACAACCCTTTCATAAACTTATTCGTATCGCACTCTCCTTCAATTTTTATACACTACAATGAAAGTAATGGTAACTGATTCGTTATTCAGATTGTATATCCCTTTCTTTATTCCTTCTAACACTCTAGTATTATACCAGTTTATAGTTGCTATGAACATTCAATTTCCAACCCTTAATCTACTACTATAATTCCAAAGGAGAGTATCGACATACATTAACAAGTATTCAATCATGAAAGTATCTAAGCAGATTCTAGAATTTACTTACATTGATTTTGGTTTGTTTTCTTTGTTTAATGGAATATCAACCTTCGTAGGTTATTTAATGCCAAAACCACATTTGTAGAAAAACATTAGTGGTGCTAATTAACCCATAACTCGGGACATACGTGGATTTTAATTTTTCACAGCCGCTTCTAAATTTAAGAATGTATATTGAGGTGTTTTATTGTAATAGTTATTCTCGTAGGAAATATACACAGCAAACAGAAGTCAAATTCTGAACTTGGCTGTTTGCATTTCATCTAGCTCTAATGCCCTTGAAAAAGGTATGAATCCAATTATTCTCTCTCTATGTACGAGTAAATAATAGGGCAGACTTTAACCTTTGTATTGCAAACAGTCTATGTATTTACTAATCCCTCCGCACGAGTAGGATGTGACACAGGGTAAATTTTTATGCGGATTTTTGATAAGTTTAAATTCATTTTTTCCTCTGAGATCAGATGCCTTACCAAGGTTAAAGGGTCCAGTCTGTTGTAATATGTGCCTCTATCTGAATGGAGTGTATACTTTTCCCAAGGGTATTAGTACTATGTGAAATGCAGACAGTCTCGACCAGGATTTGGACTAATGTCTCCTTGTCTATTTCCTCCGACGATTACCATTACAAACGTGACACCCCCACCAACCGCCTTGGGGAAGAAACACTATATATTCATACATCTTGAGGCGCGTGGTATAATGGTTAGAGTCGTAGGAAATGGACTCGTCAACGCAAGTTCAATTCTTGGATGAAGAAAGAACACTCTATATTCAAACATATTAAACTTTGTTTAACAATTGACCTTGTGTCGCATCTCGCTCGTGTAAATGTGTTGGTAAATACATATTCATATTTCTAATTTTCCAAGAAAACAATGGGCCTATAAAAACAACGCATATATTTCTGTTTCTGCGATGGACCTTCTTTAGAAATTTCAGTATTGTTTTTTTTTTTTATAATGCTCGTGTCCCTTAAAAGTACAACCGTTATCATCTTGAAACACCCTCTGGTAAAAGATAAGACCATCTAAATTGTCCAAGATGAAATGCAATTCACTGGTATTGCTTATCCGAATTCTTATTTAAATAATGAAGATTCCATTTTAATTATAAAGATAGAAAGGGAAGAAAAAGGATCTGAGACACAGAAAAATATAATAAGCAAAAAAGAATGTAGGAGAAATATAGAGAGAGGGAGGTAAAAGAACAAATGAACGTTAAATAATGAAAATGTCTTACCACGTTTTACTTTGTTAAATACACCTGCACATATATTATCAATTAACTTCATTTTCACTGGTCTCGGTGAAATGTGTAAAAGTCAGAAATTGTTTCTTTTATTCACAATATCAGGAAAATTTAAGATAAGGCTAGTCTGTTTCAATCGCACATACTGAAAAGATGAAAAGAAGGAAATAAATAAAAAGAGTGAAAGAGAGTGAAATCAAGATTATTATACTTTTACATATTGAACTATTTGGAATAGCTCTTAAGTAAACATATCAAACGTTGTAGTAATCAAATTATCATACTGTTGACTATCCATAGGACATGCTAATACTGTTTATTCGATGAAGCCAAAGTCGTAATTGAATCTTATGCTTGACGATAAATAAAAAAAATCAAACTCGGCTTACACTGTAACGAATATTTGATTGTAAAAGAGAACAAAAAACATCGCAAGTATAAACTTTGTCAAATTTTGAATAGTATCGAGTGGATAAAGATCAGCTCATTTAACGAATTTTATAGCGGATACTCGTCTTGATTCTCGTGTCTACGGATATTTCCAGTCACTCTGGAGTCGGTTGTGAAGAGTCGAAAACTGTGCCAATAGTTGTTCTCGTCTGACTTTAAAGAAATGCACCTGGGGATAATTACTAAATATACCGGATGCCAAATGACGCCAGAGATGGCGAACTTTAAAGTCGGTTGTTGTCTCCTGCAATTTGACTTCTATATTTCACTCGTTTCATAAATCAATTTAACTGGAATGGCCAAATCAAAGAGCAGAGTAACGGTGGAAATAGACAGCGACATTTATGATAGCTTGAAAAGTATTACTAAAACGATCTTATGATCATTGCAACTATAATGAAACTAATATCGATGGCGAATATCATATATCTTTATATTCCCGAAATTCTCATTACCTATCTATCTATCTATCTATATCTATCAATCAATTTCTCTCTCACTCTCTCTCTCTCTCTCTCTCTATATATATATATATATATATATATATATATATATATATATATCAATATGTATATATATATATATATATATATATATGTATATATATATATATATATATATATATATATATATATATATATATATATATATATATATATATATATATATATATATATATATATATATATATATATATATATATATATATATATATATATTATATATATATATATATATATATATATATATATATATATATATATATATATAGATATATATATATATATATATATGTGTGTGTGTGTGTGTGTGTGTGTATATTAAATCTATGCATCGGTTTCTTTGCCAAGGGCATATTGGGAAAAACGGGATATGTTGGCATAAATCTTTCTATGATAAGGTAGCCTTAGATATTCCAGGCGATGAAAGTGATATTGGTTCGAATCGATTCGGCTAGCGGGAGCCGTGTTATGGTTAATATTTGGTTATCCAAACATAGAAGGAAATTCAGATTCACATGATTATATTTGCCTTTGATTCTTTTGAAATGAAATGAAGTCCGAAACCATAAAATTTGTTTTTTTTCTTAATGACATATTCATTGGTTTTATTTTATTTGATAACAGTTCTATCAATTATAACCCAAGTGTTTCCTAATAAGGATTGTTTGTATTTTCTAAATTATAGCAATATTTGTTAATTAATTTCATTTTAGGAATTTATTCAATAATACATGTAATTATCAAACGATATAATAAAAAAGAAAACTTGAAAAAAAATATGTTTAAAAGACTGTTGCCCTTCATTTAATTCAACTTCTTTTACTGATGTAGCATCATAGCTTAGAGCATCATCTATTTGGTTTGCCAATGCAGCTGCTTAGATCATTGTTTATGGCTGGATACAGAATCCGATGAAATAAACGAAAGCGTTGAGAAAACACTCGTTGTGCAGCAAAGGTCTCGGATGACAAATTATAGTAAGTATAGTTTTATTGTCAATAAAAGCTCCGAGTTAAAAGAGTGAGAGGAGCGCGGCGAATTGTCTCAGCAGAGATGCTGGCTATTGTAAACACTTTGGCTGACAGTCTGGCTCTGTCTAACTGATGAAAATGCGTATCAGAATGGGCAAAGGTTTATTAACTATGTAAGCTCTGTTTGATCTGGTATCACCCAGTTCACGCTACTTACTGGTGCAAACACATCATGTATCGTTACATTTTCTACTCATATCACGCTCACAGCACGGATTACCATGAATATCTCTCGCCACTTGTCCCTCTCAATTATCGCTCCTAACAAGGCCTCCTCACGACATTCGGTATCTGCACAGAGCTGATCAATGTAAGTATTTCTTGGTAAACCTACTCTGGTGTGTGCATAAGTTGGATTTTTACTTTTCCAGCATGTCTTGTTCGTCTTACTTGGATGGTTTGTGTGATAGGAGGTGAGTGGTCGTACACCTGCTTTTTTATAGGGTGTTGCTTCTAGGATTGTTTTCAGGGCAGCATACAGCATCCTTATGAAGTTCACATGGATATCTGATTTCAGTCATAAGATAAAACGAGTATTCTTCTAAGCTGTAGCCGTTTAATGCTACGACTAGGACGTTAACAAAACGATTATGAAAAGTTTGACGAGAATTAAATAAGAATCTTATAGAATGTCAGTGTTTATATAACCCGTTATGCATGGTATAACACTCGTAAGAGAATGCACTAGAAGAGCTGAATCCATATTTGGGAGTGGCTGCCTGCGTTTTATTTTGAATGAAAAACTCCTGAACCTTTCCCTCATCCACCTTCACCATGTCAAAATAATAGGACAGACTGGACTCTCTAACCTTAGTAGGGCAAAAGGAACATCACAGAAGAACGGGGCAAAGTATTACTTTATGGCGAAAGAAATAAGGAATTAAAAAATCAACCGAAAATCTTAAGAGGGTCAACAAAAAGATGAATAAACATGAAACCCCTACAAACAGATATGAACGGAGACTGTGCATCTGACCATCCTTTGTAACAGATTAGATTACATTTTAGACTTTTTAGTAGATTCAAAAACGAAGGGATGAAAACACTGAGATGTTGACCATAAAAAGTATTTAGGTGGTCAAGTAGGCGTAGGAATTCCATCAGAAGCAAGGGCGGCGGGGCAAGTTAAAGTCAGGTGAATGCGATATAACCAGTCCATTTTTGGTCTTCTGAGTTTGTTAGACAGTTGATGCTAGTAGTTACGGGAGTAGTCCCGCTATGGCCAACTACACATTCGTGTAGATGGGCTCAGTTTCTACTGGTCTTGCTCCCATGAGTTAATGATTCAAAAAGTATCCGGGGAAAATAGAAATTTACACCGGTAAAGTTCTGAGTCCGTGTTGTTAATGAAAGTAGCCTTGTGAGATGAAGCAGCAGAAAACACCTCAATCATCGGAGAGTTGGCGAGACCCACGGAGAAAAAGTAACTTTGAATTAATACCGTGCTCATGAAGTAGTGATATATCAATGAAGTGCTCAGATATATAAACTATAATGATTTGACAATGCAATCACTCCTGAAGTAAAACCGGCCAATACAAAAAGAATTCTCTGAAGTGCATTAATTAAGTTTTGAAATCGGGTTTTTTTCTTCTGGACCAGAAAAATGACTCCGATTTCAAAACCTGATGAATGCTTTTCAGAGAATCTTTGCCATTCGGGTTCTCTGTTTTTTTGTTCGCAGCTCATTAAAAATATGAATGGTTCTACACAAACCTTCACCACTTTAAACAAATCATCTGTATAGGAAAACATAGATGTTGACAACTTTAAATAAACTATTGGCTACATAACTTTCGTTCAAGTAGCTGGACAGGATATATACATAATTGGGACATTTTGATGCATCTGTTTAGTAAAAACACACATCAAAATTCTAATTCGTTCTAGCGATTAAATATATGATGAATTCTGGAGGGCGTGAAAATGTCAAATTTTCTGCATCTTTTTAAATAGCTTCTCATTGATTCTATCCGTCAAGTTTAACTTAAACTATTGTTCCTATTAATAAATAATGCATTTCTTAAGATAATATATATTGGGATTTTATCAAGAACTATTTTTAACAAATATATATACTACACACACACATATATATATATAAATACAATATAGGAAGCAAATGGTTAAAGTCATGGGAAATGGACTCGTCGCCCCGAGTTCAAATCCTGGACTTGGTAATTGCATTTCACTTAGCGCTAATACCCTTGGGAAAGGTATGAATCCTACTCTCTCTCTCCAGCTATGGATAAATAGTAGGGCAGACTGGGCTATTTAACCTTGGTTAAGCAACTAGTCTCGGAGGAGGAAAACTCACATCCCGCTGTGTGCGGAGGGGTTGGTAAAATATATATATATATATATATATGTGTGTGTGTGTGTGTGCGCGCGTGTGTGTGTGTGTGTGTGTTACATAAGGAATAAGCACACCGTATCAATTTCCGAACGTAGTACAGTATAATTTAATTTCAATTTTAGCTAGTAGTATAGTATTATTTAAAATAATGGTAAACTGTGGAAAATCATTGCCATATAGTTAGAACCTATGGTCATATGGAATTGTTTTTCTGATAAAAGAACGAGGAACCCAGAGAGAGACACCCCATCCAGCAACCATACAAACCCCGACGTGATACAAACAGATAGAATAACTTAAGTAGATCTGACTACGCAATTCATATTGGGGATTGAAATAGTATAACCCTTTATTATTAATAATTTGGCCTTGTGCTATCGTGAATGTTGTAACTCGAGGTCCAGAGTTAACAGAAAAATAGTAGAACAAACACGACGTGTATTAAAGATAGGGGAAAATGTTTACTAAGCAAAGAGTTAAGGTGTGTAGAGTAAGAAGCAATTGTTAGGTTTATTTAACAAGTCTAGTTACATCTCGTTTCTCTCTATCGATATTTCCTCAGACGATTCCATTCTCATTATTTAGGTACTATATGACACTTGATCACTGCAATTGCAGTTGATATTTGACGTAACATAGTCAACAAAGAATCGATAAGACGATTAAGTCGCGATAATGATAGACTCGTACACCTACTTTTGAGATGAGGTTTTTAAACTAGTTGAACACAATTGGATAATAACTTTGAGGTTTTATTTCTGGCTAGAATTGAAAGATAGTCGCTTGAAATAAATAAAAAACTAGATTTTGAGAATTAGAAGCCTGTTTTACATTTATTGTAAGTATTTATATTTTTGTTAACAACATACTTTTGTTACAATTATGAATAAGTTTGTCAACTAGAAAACGTGTAGTAAAGATAGGGGAACATGTTTACTAAGCAAAGAGTTAAGGTGTGTAGAGTAAGAAGCAATTGTTAGGTTTATTTAACAAGTACAGTTACATCTCGTTTCTCTCTATCGATATTTCTTCAGACGATTTCATTCTCATTATTTAGGTACTATATGACACTTGATATATTTTTGTTAACAACATACTTTTATTACAATTATGAATAAGTTTGTCAAGTAGAAAACCAATATCTGGTTTTAAAATTATTCCCGAAACTGAATAAGCACCTGTGAAATTAGATTTGAAAAAAAAGTTAACGTAATATTTAATTAACTGGATTGGAAAAACAAAACCAAAACTTAATTTTTGTTTAAAAATATATTAAAAACAAAAATAACATTGGGCTTCAGTTTAACTATCAACAAGCCTCTAAAGTGAAGTCGTTACATGGCACCCCGCTCTTACTGTGCATTAGAAACTTGGTTTCTCTTGAATTATTCAAAATATGGATTAAAAAAAAGCGACACAATTTAAGAAACTTGTTTTCTTTGTATGTCAACAACGTAAAAACATTAGTTATTTTCAGTTAGTAGAATACGTGTACTTCTGTACTTCTTTTGGTGAATCTAAATGAGACAATTTCTGTAATCAGTCATAGCAATCCCATGTGGCGTCCAGTAGTTTTGACGCTCATATTGAGCAGACACCTACGGACCAGTCCATGACAACGTAGACTAGAATTTAAAACCAAGAATATAGACTCAAATAGGAAATACCAGGTATCAATTACCCTCTACATCAGATCGGTAGGTTGTTCAAACTTGATATATATATATATATATATATATATATATATATATATATTATTTTTTTTTTTTGTCATTATTTTCATAGTGAGTTCGAAGCATTAATTAAAATGTAATAATAAATTTTTGAAGGCGTAATAATGCACATTTATGTTTAAAAAACATATTTATTTCTTTTTTTTCTTTTTTTTTCATATTAAGGGTCCAAATATTTTCAAGCAAAGCTCATCATCAGGGGAATGAATTATTTTCTCATAATTTTCATCTGTATTTGATAAATTCAATCGTGTTGTTGTTCATTGAATGTTTGGTGGTAACTGTGAAAAATTTTTTTTTTTTTTTTTCCGGCGAACATATAGTTACGCTCGGTAAATTCCGTAATAAATCGGTGCGGTGATCGTGTTCCGCGGGATTTTTTGAAAATTATTTCATATATAAATTCTTTTTTCTTTTTTTATAATACTATAAAATAATGAAGTCCTGCTCAGGGACACTGAAATAAAGATTTTTTTTTGTCATTATTTTCATAGTGAGTTCGAAGCATTAATTAAAATGTAATAATAAATTTTTGAAGGCGTAATAATGCACATTTATGTTTAAAAAACATATTTATTTCTTTTTTTTCTTTTTTTTTCATATTAAGGGTCCAAATATTTTCAAGCAAAGCTCATCATCAGGGGAATGAATTATTTTCTCATAATTTTCATCTGTATTTGATAAATTCAATCGTGTTGTTGTTCATTGAATGTTTGGTGGTAACTGTGAAAAAATTTTTTTTTTTTTTTTCCGGCGAAGATATAGTTACGCTCGGTAAATTCCGTAATAAATCGGTGCGGTGATCGTGTTCCGCGGGATATTTTGAAAATTATTTCATATATAAATTCTTTTTTCTTTTTTTATAATACTATAAATAATGAAGTCCTGCTCAGGGACACTGAAATAAAGATTTTTTTTGTCATTTTTTCATAGTGAGTTCGAAGCATTAATTAAAATGTAATAATAAATTTTTGAAGGCGTAATAATGCACATTTATGTTTAAAAAACATATTTATTTCTTTTTTTTTCTTTTTTTTTTTCATATTAAGGGTCCAAATATTTCAAGCAAAGCTCATCATCAGGGAATGAATTATTTTCTCATAATTTTCATCTGTATTTGATAAATTCAATCGTGTTGTTGTTCATTGAATGTTTGGTGGTAACTGTGAAAAAAATTTTTTTTTTTTTTTTTCCGGCGAAGATATAGTTACGCTCGGTAAATTCCGTAATAAATCGGTGCGGTGATCGTGTTCCGCGGGATTTTTTGAAAATTATTTCATATATAAATTCTTTTTTCTTTTTTTTATAATACTATAAAATAATGAAGTCCTGCTCAGGGACACTGAAATAAAGATTTTTTTGTCATTATTTTCATAGTGAGTTCGAAGCATTAATTAAAATGTAATAATAAATTTTTGAAGGCGTAATAATGCACATTTATGTTTAAAAAACATATTTATTTCTTTTTTTTTTTTTTTTTCATATTAAGGGTCCAATATTTTAAGCAAAGCTCATCATCAGGGGAATGAATTATTTTCTCATAATTTTCATCTGTATTTGATAAATTCAATCGTGTTGTTGTTCATTGAATGTTTGGTGGTAACTGTGAAAAATTTTTTTTTTTTTTTTTTCCGGCGAAGATATAGTTACGCTCGGTAAATTCCGTAATAAATCGGTGCGGTGATCGTGTTCCGCGGGATTTTTTGAAAATTATTTCATATATAAATTCTTTTTCTATTATAAAAAAAGAAAAAAGAATTTATATATGAAATAAATTTCAAAAAATCCCGCGGAACACGATCACCGCACCGATTTATTACGGAATTTACCGAGCGTAACTATATCTTCGCCGGAAAAAAAAAAAAAAAAAAAAAATTTTTTCACAGTTACCACCAAACATTCAATGAACAACAACACGATTGAATTTATCAAATACAGATGAAAATTATGAGAAAATAATTCATTCCCCTGATGATGAGCTTTGCTTGAAAATATTTGGACCCTTAATATGAAAAAAAAAAAAAAAAAAGAATAAATATGTTTTTTAAACATAAATGTGCATTATTACGCCTTCAAAAATTTATTATTACATTTTAATTAATGCTTCGAACTCACTATGAAAATAATGACAAAAAAAATCTTTATTTCAGTGTCCCTGAGCAGGACTTCATTATTTTATAGTATTATAAAAAAAAGAAAAAAGAATTTATATATGAAATAATTTTCAAAAAAATCCCGCGGAACACGATCACCGCACCGATTTATTACGGAATTTACCGAGCGTAACTATATGTTCGCCGGAAAAAAAAAAAAAAAAATTTTTTTCACAGTTACCACCAAACATTCAATGAACAACAACACGATTGAATTTATCAAATACAGATGAAAATTATGAGAAAAAATAATTCATTCCCCTGATGATGAGCTTTGCTTGAAAATATTTGGACCCTTAATATGAAAAAAAAAAAGAAAAAAAAGAAATAAATATGTTTTTTAAACATAAATGTGCATTATTACGCCTTCAAAAATTTATTATTATTATATATATAATATATATATATATATATATATATATATATATATATATATATATATATATATATATATAATATATATATATATATATATATATATATATATATATATATATATATATATATTATATATATATATATATATATATATATGAAGGACATTTATATCGGTAATTATATTTTGTATGGTTAGCTCAGTCGGTAGAGCGTTCGGCTAGAAACCTCAAGGTTCCTAGTTCGATACCAGCCCCGTCAACTCAGCGTATGAGTAGCACAGTGATCTGTGCAGTAAAGTAAGACCTGATGGAAGGTGTGGCACTCCACCTCAGATGCTAGAAACAATCTCCTTGGTCTAGCGCTATTGAAAAGGGGATAGACTCCCTCGCTGACTGGCTGATACCGACTTTAGGCTGCCACATCGACTTTACTTTTTACTATATAACAAAAGTATACATAAGATAAACATGAAAAACTTTGCAAAATAAAAAGAAATTGTGCTGTTTTTTGCATTTTATGCTTTACGATTCATAGCTTTTCTTCATCTCAAAACGTTCTAAAAATTACAATGATTTAAACTAGCAGGAACTGAGGATATGCCACATTATGATAATTAAATTATTACCACGCTTGATAAGTTTACTCTAAGAGCTATTGCGAAATAATTCAATTTGTAAAAAGTATAGTAATCTTGATTAATCTCTCTCAAACACTTTCTCTTTTTTTTGCTTCTTTTCATCTTTTCATTATGTTCGATTGAAACAGATTAGCATTATCGCTTCCGTGCGCTATCCCCCTCTCTATCTTTCTTCTATTGTCTTTCTTTCCTTCTTTTTTCGTTCTTTCTTTCTTACTTCCTTAATTATAATATTTTTCTGTGTATCATGTCCTTTTTCTTCCCTTTCTTTATAATAATAACAACGGAACGGCCCATTATTTAGCTGAGGCAACGATAATTTTTTTTGAAATGTTTTCATACCAATGTTAAAGAACCCTGTGTTTTCTAAAATTCATCAATAGCTGGAGAAAATAAATGTTAGATTCATACATTTCCCATGGGTATTAGTGTTATATCAAATGCAACAGCCTCGCTTCGTCCACTTCCAAAGCTGAAAACCGTTACGCAACGTACGATACATAATCCGTATTTCGGGGAAATAAACTGTAAAATGGTAATAAGAAAGCAATTCTTGTCTCTACTTTTTGGTTTCTCTATATTAATACAATTCATATAAAATCCACCCGTTATAACCAGAAATTCTTGAAAACCACGCTCTTAGACCCCCGGGATTCTATCGTAATTTGTCTAGTAAGGTTTCTTGGCGAAATATTGGCATCGAGTAAGCGTCTCAGGCGGGCCTCTTAGTTTGTATGTCAACGAAAAATGATAAATTAAGAATGACAATTGGTGATAATAAAATTCTATCACCCAGAGAAAGGAAGAATGAAGAAGATATATGGACAGAAAGTTTCCAATAATCAACTAGAAATTACCATGTCTACCCGGTCTTCTCTATCGGCTACGACCCCCACGCTTCTTCACCCTTAATAATCAATTCTTTAAAACAGAAGAGGCACCGAAATTTCGGGAAGATTTCTCGATCATTTTCCCTGCGTCTTATTTTTAATAAATGTGAAAAAATAAAAATAAACGAAAGCTATTGTCAATAAATGGTTGAATAGAAAGAAAAAACGAAGAAATATAAAGAAAGAAACTAAATCCATTATCAATAAAGTGATGAAAAGAAATAAATAAAGGAAGAACTAACGTAAATAAAGAAACCAAACAACATCTATTTTCAATAAAATGGAGAAAGGAAGAAGAAAAAAGAAATCCATTATCAATGAATGGTTGAAATGAACTAAAAAAGCGCGAATACAATTCTTTATCAATGAATGGGGGAAAGAAAGCATGAATGAAATTCCTTATCAATAAATGGTAGAAGAGAAAGAAAGAAATAAAGAAGGAAAGAAAGCATGAATGATATTCCTTATCAATGAATGGGTGAAAAGAAAAGAAAGCATGAATGAAATTCCATATCAATAAATGGTAGAAAAGATAGAAAAAGAAAAGACAGCATGAAGGATATTCCTTATTAATTACTAGAGAGAAAGAAAGAAAGAAAGAAAGAAAGAAAGAAAGCATGACTAAGATAGATGGGTGAAAATAAATAAATAAATAAATAAAACATCAGCGATATTTCTTATCAATGAATGGGTGGAAACAAAGAAAGGTCGAAATAATGAATGCTATTCCTTTTCAATGAAAAGGGGAAAAGAAAGAAAGAAAGAAAGAAAGAAAGCATAAATGATATTTCTTATCAATGAATGGACAAAAACAAAGAAAGCATGAATGAAATCCCTTATCAATAATGGGTGTAAAGAAAGAAAGAAAGAATGAAAGCATGGAAGAAAGTCCTTATCAATGAATGGAAAAATAAAAATAAATCATGAATGAAATTTCTAATCAATGAATGGTAGAAAAGAAGAAAAAGGCATGAATGAAATTCCAAATCAATGGATAGGCGAAAAGGAAGAAAGAAAGCATGAATACATTTCCTTATTAATAAATGAATGAAAATAATGAGACAGAATAAGAATAAATAAATACATTTCCCACGAGTATTAGTCCGAAAGTGAACGTAATAGCGCAATTGGAGTTCGAACTCACTTACTAGGATGTTGGAATTCAGCCACGGGTAAGTTATTTGTCTTGATATTGCTGTTATTGTCTGCTATACTCAGTCTTTATTTGTTTTTTTTTAGTATATTACTCAAGTCACTGAGTTGCCACATCTACGCTGTCCTCAATGCTGGGAAGTTCTTCTTCCCTCTTCTTTTCTTGACACAGTCAGTTTATGTCGGCTTTATGATGTAAGGCCTTGTTCGTCGTCGTCATTATTATTATTATTATTATTATTATTATTATTATTATTATTAATAATAATAATAATAATAATAATAATAATAATAATAATAATAATAATAATAATTTTAAGCTATGAATACCATTTGCAGATGAAAATGTCCCCGACACCTGTTTTAAATTATCCAATAATTTTCAACAAAAAATTGTATGGTAGACAATGATATCTTTAAACTAAATTGCCAGTGAACGTGTTATACAATTATCAGTGTTGTAAATTTCTCTGGAAGATGCTTTATTCACTGGGTTAGAATATTTTAAGAGGTATTGTTTTATGAAAAATCTCGGTGTTATTTGCCACCTTTTCTGAGTTGCGATTACAACACACACACACACACACACACACACACAACACACACAAACACACACGAACGCGTGCGCGCGCGGAGTATTTTATATCATATTTTCGAACTGCTTTCTGGAAATTATAATTCTAGCGATCAAAATCTTCTACTGGAGATTATCTGCTGTTCGTGTATTCAGTAATCTATACATATATAAAGGGCAGTTGTGTGTATGTATGTCCGGAGGAAACTACGAAAATAAAGCAATTAACGACAATGTAAATATATGTAAACATTTACTGTCACCAGATCTTGCTTTTTGTGCCAAAATGAAATTTTATTTATATCTGGAATTAGGATTTGAATAGTAAGAAAAGGAAAAGGGAAATTCATTAGTTTAAAGCCGTGATTAAAACATATATCAATTATGTAAAAACCAAATAATCAATGAATCTCAGAGACTTTTTATTATATCCCTCTACCCAGGCAACGCCTGGGAGCAAATTCTTATGTGTTATATTGTAGAACATATCTAACAAAAATCATCACCAGTGTGAACTAGATTTAATAAGAATAGGATAAACCAAGTCTATGAAAAATATGGGGTCACCCTCCCCTGACACGGTACCAGAAGCAAGCGACTAGCAGAGTGGGGGCGAAGACCCTAGAAATAATCAGAACAGTAACAACAGTCAAAGAGACTACACGCTGAAATCATTAACCACTGAGACGGTTGACAACTATAACGAGCAACAAAAACTATACCCCAGCTTTGGGTGAACGAACATAGCAGCAGACCCAACAACGAAAGAGCCTACAACCAGAATTCTTAATCCACACAAGAACTCTACAAAAAGATAAGTGTGTTCATGAATTGTTACTTTATATATATGTGACTTGAGACCGCTAAGGCAAAAAATTTTAGCAAACAGTTTTGTACCACATTAAACCCTTTTTCAAATATACAAACCTCGTCTTGTCTTTTACTCCTTTCTTATTACAGTATTTTCTGTTAAATCATGAGTATAAGGCGCAACGATTTACAACAGTAGATCGAAAACAATAGCACACAGCATGACAAAAATCGAATCCAGCGAGACATAAG
>CM042146.1:89496636-89574136 GCA_023376005.1 Doryteuthis pealeii | reverse complement strand
TTTCTACAAACACCACATTTGTTTTGTTTGTGTGTTTTTTTTTTTTATTATAAGGCAGAGATAAATGAGCGATTTATCCAAAGTGTTCCATTAAATGATGTATTAAATTGAATAGGTTTGATCTTAATTATTGCTTTGTAGAGTTATTTTCTAAATATTACGAATATGTATGATTTTCTTTATTATTTATTTCATTTAAATATTTTATTCACTCTTGTGCATTTTATATAGATTTCTGGCAACGCCATTTGCTCAGATTAGCTTAGTATAACACACGGTCATAAATGTATGTCACACATCTCCCTATTGATGGGGTTTAGAATTGGCTGCATATGTAACTTGCAGACGGTTTTTATTTATTGCCATCCATCCATCTACTAGAGACGTTGGCGTAGTGTCCGAAAATAAGTGGAACTAGTATCCTGGCTGGGTTGATAAGGTAGATGAGCTGTTACTCAAGCAGCAGGTCTCACTTCTCTCAGCTGCCGTTAGGGTCCAATGGAAAGACAGGAATAAAAACAGTGCAGTTTGTCAACGATAGTGTTGCGGGTGTTGTTGGATAGTGCTGGGGTTCACCTTAAGGCCTCAAGCTCCGGATATAATTTTGGGGTTTACGCCTATAGTCCTTCCTTGGAATGAGGTATAGCCGCTAGGCAGATAAGTTTTTATAGCATATTTTATTTTGTATACATGGATTGCCGTCCAAGGCTAAGGAACCTCATCTACCTCATTATGGGGTTTATGTGAGTAGTAAGTACCCCAATCATACTACTACTATACAGTGACTTAACCCTTACGTGGTATGACAGTAAACGGATTTTGTTGAGACACCGTTTCTGGAGATCTAGGAAATGTGGAGTACCCTTTTATTATCATTGCACACAGATTGAATCTGACCGGTAGTGGTAGTAAAATACAGGACCATAAGTGTGTGTCAAACACTATCCTGTCGACGGGTATTATGATATACTGAATATATACACGGCATAAGGTTACCCCATAAAAAAGAAAGGTGTCACGGATATGACACTAAACGGCATCTGATGTTGAGGCACCAGTTCTGGAGATCTAGGAAGTGTGGATTACCCTTTCAGTGTCATTACTCACAGATCAACTCTGACCCGTAGTGGTAGTATATCAAAGGACCATACATGTGTGTCACACACCAAAGTGTCGACGGTTATAAGAATATATACACGGCATAAGATTAAGCCCCCCGCCCCTAAAAAGAAGGGTGTCATCGATATGACACTAAATAGCATCTAGGGTTGAAGCTCCTGTTCTCGGCAACTGGGCAGTATCTAGCACCCCCTTCATTACTCCCAGATCAACTCTGACCCTGAGTGGTAGTCCCTGGTACGATCACATGTATAAATTAACTATGTGTTTACAGTATTCGTATTCGATAGGAACGTATGCAAAAAATCTTATGGAACAACTATGCAAAAATGTGCACATGAGCGTACAATAAATGCATAAAATAATCATATACGGGATGACATGCCATTTAAATCAAGGAAAAAGGGACATAGGATTAGCAACTCTTTCGGTGGTGTAATTGTTATCGGCATAGGAAATTGACTCAGCGACACGAGTTCAAATCCTGGACGAGGCTGTTTGCATTTCACATAGCACAAATACCCCTGGGATAAGTATGCAGCCAAAAATTTCCCTTCGATTACGGGCAAATAGCAGAACAGACTGTGCTCTTTAACCTTAGTTTGGTACCTGGTCTTGGAGGAAAAACATTAAAACCTGCTAAATCTCTGCTTAAAAATGGACCTTGTGTCACATCCTGCTCGTGTGTGTGTGTGTGTGTGTGTGTGTGTGTGTGTGTGTGTGTGTGTTTGTGTGTGTGTGTTTGAGAGGGGTTGGTAAACATATCCCCATAAAAATCTTCCATCACCAATATTGTGTAGCTGTAGACCTAAAGTTTCACAAGGAACAACAAGAATCTCACACACAAACAAAGACCTTAAAAGGAGTCAACAAGAATATCACACACAAAAAAAGACCTTAAAAGGAATCAGCAAGAATCTTACACACAAACAAAGAATTTGAAAGCAATCAACAAGAATCTTACACACAAACAAAGACATTAAAAGGAGTCAACAAGAATCTCACACACAAACAAGGACCTTTAAAAATATAAAGTAGCCTGTTCAGATTATCGTATTTTTTCCAAGCATTTTTATTGATTTTGATAACTTGTTTATAATTGCTTATTGCTAAATCGTTTTGGAATCGCTTTGAGGGTTAAGGCTAAAGGGTAAAATTCAAGTTTTATTTTTGGTATAATTTCATTTCTTTCAGGATGGAAAAACGTCATCTATACTTACTTTTGAAAATGTATATTTCATGTTATTTGTATTGCAAAAACGTCTAATAACAGCAAAATCAGAATGTATTTACTAGTATAGGTTGTTTGACATGCTATGCATTCTTGCTAATTTTCTTGTTTAACTAAAAAGGAGCGTATAAGTCGTGTGTGACCTACACGTAATCAAAATACAGTGGATTGTCCCTTTTAGAAGTTTGATTTCCATTCTCCTATATAGGAATTTATTGATAAGAATCTGATATATATGCTGTTATTTCAATTTTGTTGCTATTTTTAAAAATACATATTGATGTTGGTATTCAATTATGCATACGGGATTTTGAATACGTATGGGTCATTCTTAGTGTAGATTTAAATGCTGAGTCAGCTTTGTTGCTTCCTATGTGGCTTGGGACACAGCATAGAATCGTTTGAGTTATATAAGGTGTTCAGTCTGTTTAGTATTTCATTGATTAAGGGTTATCAGTTTTTTATTTTTTTATTTTTTGGCAGAGAGCTGAAAATGTTATAGAAAATAACGATGACGGTGGTACCAATCATAGTTGAAGTTCTTGAAACAATGTCGAAAAGACTGGGAAAGGAAAAAATACGAGGAAGAATTGAAACTGTCCAGACTACAACATTGTTGAGATCAGTTGTAATACTTAGGTGCCAAGGGAGCCAAGGACTCCAGTGAAAATCCTCAGTTACAACTGGTATGAAAAATATACGAAGATAATAATAATAATAATAATAATAATAATAATAATAATAATAATAATAATAATCTATATTTCAATACTCGTGTTCCTTACTTGTTGAAAAGAAGGAAAAACTTTTTAAAATAGAGTGATGGAGAGTTAAATCAAGATTATTATACTTTTTACATATTGAACTATTTAACAATAACTCTTAAGTAAAAATATCAAAAGTTGTAATAATCAATTATCATACTGTGGTATATCCACAGGCCCTACTAGTAATAATAATAATGTTTGTGCGTTACGTATATTACGTATAAGACCAATTTCCTGACACGTAATCATAATTTCACTTATCCAAATTTATCGCTGCATAATATTCGTTTTTGATCTATCTGTTTAAGTTGGAGGTGGTTGTAATGATTAGCGCCGGAGGAAATGAACTCGGTGACACAAGTTTAACTCCTGTACGAGGATTTATGCATTACACATAGCACTAATACCCTTGGGAAATGTATGAATCCAAGTATGGTAAATAGTAGGGCGGACCATGTTCTTTGACCTGGGTATGGGACTGGTTAAGGATTAGGAAAACTCTTAATTCAAACCACTATTGATATATATATATTATATATATATATATATATATATATATATATATAATATATATAACAGAATAATTCCAGTTTAGGAGAAGGATAACTCTGAAAATTACGCTTAAGACACTGATCACGTGTCTCACCCTGCTCGTTCAAAGGTGTTGCTAAATATGTATGTATATAACAATAGAGAAATAATCCTCTAGAAAGAATCAAATCCTATCTTGGGTTCAGAGGAAAATCTAAATTCTATGGTTGGGTTGTACTTTACTATGGCCGATACCAGGTCTCATTTTCACTTATAGAGTTCTAATTCATTGTGCATTCCGCTAACTGAAAGAAAAAAAAGATTCTGTATATCGATAACCTCAGTAGAACTTAGAACAGTCTTTACCGCATTATTATCATTTTATACCTTTTTGAAATTCTTGCTTATAATTTCGTCTTCTAAAAAAAGATGTGCAGAAGCAGTGAAGAGGATTGAAATTACAGCCAGTTCTCATCCATCATTAGAGCAACCACAGCAACATCCGGGTGTCCTATTTAAGAATTTCGACTCAGTTAAGCAATTTTCATTAAAAAGCTGGAGCAGACGACATTTTAACCTCTGGAATAAACTGAGATATTTAATCATTTTAAATAAATTTGGGGTTAGTAGATGAAATAGGCTACAAACAAAAACACTCTTTCAATGTTTTGACATTCCGCATACTATGAAGTAAAAAAATTAAAAAAAAAACACACTTAAACAATAACAGGATAAGTAGTGAGAAAATTGTTATTATCTGATATTTTATTGAATATTCCTTAATATATATATGTGTATATATATATAATATATATATATATATATATATATTATATATATGTGTGTGTGTGTGTGTGTGTGTGTGTGTGTGTGTGTGTGTTTGTGAGTATGTGTATGGATATTGAGATTGACAGTAATAACATGTAGATGTAGACATATAAGAACAGATTGGTGATCTCGTGACGGATAGAAAAACTGACTAATAAACAGGAAGATCTCACCATCATATATATATATATATATATATATATATATATATATATATATATATGTGTGTGTGTGTGTGTGTGTGTGTGTGTGTATGTGTGTGTGTGTGTGTGTGTGTGTGTATTGAGATTGACAGTGGTAACATGTAGATATAGACATATTTGAACAGATTGATGGTCTCGTGACGGATAGACAAATTGACAGTAATAAACAGGAATATTTCAACATTGTATATATATATATATATAATATACATATATATATAATATATACATATATATATGTGTGTGTGTGTGTAAATAGATTTATTTAATAGTTGGGAACATGCAGATCTAGAGTTATAGATGTATATATAGATACATATATGGATATAGGTTAATTGATATTGATTATAGTGGACATTCTGATGTAGATTGATAGCCGAGAACACACACACATACACACATATCCATCTAGCTTTCAATCTATCAACATATAGATATAGATATAGATAGATAGACTAATAGTTGCATATGAACAGAATGATATTTATAGTAATGATATCGGCACATCTAGATAGATATAGATATATTCGTTACTAATATTTGATTGATAGTCCGTAATATTCCGATATATGAGATAGATATTCCGATATATCTTATTATAATGGAGATTGTGTGTTTGTCTGTCTGGAGCCGAAACTAAATCACTACTCAAGTCACAATTCCCTTAGTTATTGACGTCACATTCACCATGAATTTATTTTTTTATTTAAACCTCAGTTATTGATAAAATAGTTATACCTTATTAATACTTTATCTACATTCTAATAACATGCAATTGTATTTATATATGCAACAAAATAGCGGGTTACAGTGTGAACAGGAAAGCTAATTTGCATATTGATATTAAAAGTTTAATTTTATTAAATATGCGCTTGGTATTATTGATTTCTAATTGTTTGTTTTTTTCTTAATGAATATGAGCAAAAAACTGGGGCATAAATCTTAAAAGAGATCCTTTAATATAAAGAAATAACAGTAATTTTATTCTTTACTTCCTAATTTAACTAAATAGTTAAATTAGGAAAATTCAGCAATAAAAGGAGGGAGTGATGAAAAATGATGGAAGACTTAGTTTCAAAGTTGTTCTGTTCTTCGATTATACCCCCTCTGTTTCAAATCATTTTATTTGGATTTTTATTTAGTTTCAAAAGTATTTCAAATTTAACATATTTCATTACATTAAATTCAAATACTTGCACCCGGAGGGTGCATATATTTGCTAGTACATATATATAAACAGAATGAGATTGGTAGTCGGGAGCGCATGCAACTAGATAGATACATATGAATACTTTTAAATTGATATGTGAAAACATGTAGATCCAAAGAAATCAACACACACACACACACACACACACACACACACACACACACATATATATATATATATATATATATATATATATATATATATATATATATATATATATATACGAGAATGTTGGAATTCTTACGATTCATAGTTGGAGTCAATTTAACGCCTGGCATATTCAGTTGCAATTCGCCTTATCCAGAGGGAGACGGTATGACCTTAAATATTTTCCGGGCTGTTTTTAATGGCTACTGAGCAGGAAGTTATTGCTACTGCTAAATCAGTTTATGAATAGAAATGGCAAATCGGTGTGGGTCTTATAAGAAAAATGTATATATTTACTAACCCCTTCTCAAGGTTAGGATGTGACACATGTACTTTCTTAAACGGAGTTTAACAAGTTTTCCTTCTCCTAGTTGCATAACCATGGTTAAATAGCACAATATGCGCTTACTTAACAGATTTTGTGAATTTCATGAAGAAAACTTTTTTTGTGAATTTCATGAAGAAAACTTTTTTGTGAATTTCATGAAAAAAACTTTTTTTGTGAATTTCATGAAAAAAACTTTTTTTGTGAATTTCATGAAATGTTTAAAAAAAAAAAATTTTTTTTAGATTTTTTTAAATTTTTTTTTACTCATGTTTAATTTTCTAATTTGGAATTGGTTCATTGAAGATTTTTATTAAATTTTAATAATTTAATTTTGTTTAACTTGGTAAATATATTTGGCATATTTCCTTTACATGTATGAAAAAAATAATTCTGTTTTACACCATTAAAAATATTTTCTATTTAAAAAAAAAGGAAGGTAGAATAATTGGAATCATACATTTCTCAATGCCATTAGTTTTATTAAAATTGAAAACAGCCTCGTCCAAGATTTGAACTCCAGTTGAGTCCATTTCCTACCACTGTAAAAATTACACCACGCGCTTCCAAGAGGTAAACATACCAATATGAACATAATTAAATTGATTAGATAGCGTAAAATACATTCTGTAAAAAAGAAAAAAAAGAGGTAACTATTTAAGCAATGGAACTTCAACAATTTTCTTCTATCAACAAAAAGTAATCTATCATTAAAAAGAAAAAAAAGAAAAAAGTTTTATTTTGAAATTATTTCTTAAGTGAATACTCTCAAAACTTTTAAAATAATTCTTTTAATATTTAAGATTAAGAAATTAAAATTATAAGATGATATTCTTATGTCAGTTATTTTCTTTAGCACCCCCCCAAATAAGAGAATAATTGTGACAATTATTATTAAAGAGAAAAAAAGTATATATATATATATATATATATATATATATATATATATATATATATATATATATAGTGATAGTAGACAAAGTGTAGATCTACAGGGATCGATGTATAGAGAAATATGAACAGAATGAGATTGGAAGTAGTTAACAGGCAGAAAATATTGATAGTAGGGTATGTGTAGATATACAGAGGTAGATATTCCGATTAATATATAATGAACTGATTGAGATATATATTTATGACCAAACTGTGATGTATATATAACTTATTTGATATGTGACAGGAAATTATTACATAATAATTCGAAAATATTTTCTCTGACTGTCTTATATAAAAGACCGAAATAATTACTGCAGACCTAGCGAATTTAGTATGCATACTGAAATGGACAAGGAGAATATTTTAATATAATTCTAAGTTACCCATGAGCAAATAAAGTGCTCTTATCAAGAGAGAGTCTCTAACAATAAACAAATATCAGCGGGTATTCATGTTGCTGCAACACATAACTAATCTCACAGTATATATGAGTGTCGTTCAATAAGTTCTAAGCCTCGCCCAGAAAGAGGAGCAACCTCGTATAAAACTAATTCAGATATCTGTCTTAATTGCTATGTAGGTGAGGCCCATGTAAAAGTGAGATGTGCGTGACAAAACGAAAAATGTACCAAGCAGGTCCGAGCAGTTATAAAAAAATACTTGTATTATTAAATAACACACACACACACACACACACACACACACACACACACACTCATATATGTATATATATATATATATAAAAAGTAAAGTCGACGGGGCGGCCTAAAGTCGGTATCAGCCAGTCAGCGAGGGAGTCTATCCCCTTTTCACTAGCGCTAGACCAAAGAGACCTACCATCAGCTGCTTACTTTACCGCACAGATCACTGTGCTACTCATACGCTGAGTTGGCGAGGGCCAGTATCGAAATAGGACCCTTGTAGTTTCTAGCCGAACGCTCTACCGACTGAGCTAACCCGGCCCTTCATATATATATATATATATATATATATATATATTATAATGGAGATTGTGTGTTTTTCTGTCTGTAACCGAAACTATATTACTACTCAAGTCACAATTCCCTTCGTTATTTACATCACATTCTCCATGATTTTATTTATATTTAAACCTCAATTATTAATAAAATTGCTTGACCGTTTTATTAGTGTTGTCCATATCTACATACAAATAACACGCAATTTATTTATATATACAAAAAATAGCGGTTTACAGTGTGAATGGGAAGGCTAATTTGCCTATTGATATTAAAAATGTGATTTTATTAAATATGTGCTTAGTATTATTGATTTCTAATTGTTTGGTTTTATTTTAATGACTATAAGCAAAAATCTCTTCAATGAATCTTAAATGAAATCCATTAACAAAAAAAAAATAACTGTCATTTTATTCTTAATTTAACTAAATAGTTAAATAAGTAAAATTCAGCAATGAAAGACGGGAGTGATGGAAGAGTAAGTTTCATTTCTATTTTTCTATTATATCCCCACTCTGTTACATATCTTTTTATCTGCCTTCTTATTAGACTTTCTAATTTAATACGATATTTCATTACATTAAAACTTAAATACTTGCACCCGGAGGGTGCATATATTTGCTAGTATATATATATATATATATATATATATATATATGACAAAAGTCATATGAGTTCAAAACAAGTTGTCTCCGCTCTTAACAACACGGAGTATAAACCAGCTCTGAAGATGATTTTCATAAAATCGAAATACTGTTCAATATCAGCTATGTTATAAATGTTTTTACTTTAACAGCATTTTGTGGTGTTTTCATATCCTTTTATCTATACTCATACCGTCGGATTCATTTCCTTTCTTTTACCTTATATATATATATATATATATATATATATATATATATATATATATATATTTATATATATATATACGCATGCAAACACACCCACATATATATAAACATTGTAAGGGTGATTATAAGAAATAAGTGTACTAGATTTTTTTAAGCATGAGAGGGTGGTGCAGTTAATAATTCGAAATGATTAAGACTAAAGAAATACAGTCAAATACAGTTAGTCAACTATATTTCTTTATTCCTTTCTTTCTTTCTTTCTTTCTTTCCTGACAAGTTTCTAATCTTCCTGATTGTTTGATTTCTTTCACATTTTTTTCTTTGGTTGTTCTTTCTTTTTTTTCTTATTCTTGATTTCTTATTTTTCACACTCAATTTATTTCGAAATTTTTCCGGGAATGTATTTCAATTATTTATATTGTCGCACGGCCTACTAATATTATACGGCCCCACATGATACATTAAGAGGCAAAAAATAACAGGCCGATTGGCCTGATAGTCAATCTGTAGGTTTAGGCTGGAAAATGTTAAAAGTATACAAAAATACCCAAACTATTTTCTTTTTTTTTTCTTCAGAAATGTAATAGGAAAAGATTGTACATAAAAAGAATAAAAATCGTTATTAAAAAATTATGCAGTAATACAAAAAATAATCGTAAAAAGAAACTCACCAATAATCTCTTCATAAATCAATTTTCTTTTGCCCTTTGTCTTTTTTAAAAGTAATTTACTGCTTGTTTTCGAATTTCATCAAATGCAAGCCTTTGTTTGTTGTAAAATATATTTACAACAATTTTTTATGCAAATTTAAGTCCTTTTTCACTGTGTTGTTCACACGTAAAAATATATTTTGGAGAATAAGTTTCCAAAATTATTTCAGCAGACTCTCTTATTGTGATTCATTATGTTTTGCAATAGATTTATCTGCATAATCAAGTATAGCAAAACAAGTAATAACAAATTCTGTCATTTGGTTAGATGGTATCGTAAGTCCTCCTCGAGAAAGTAAATCGAAATATTGCTTCTCTATAGCATTATCCCTATCATTGCCTACCATGACCAGGGAACACATTTAACATTGAAAACGTTTAATTAATTTTTTGGAGATATAACCTGAAATTGTGTAAGCCACTTCTTTGCTGTCTGGTGACAAAGAGAGTTCTTGTATTTCTGATTCGTGCTGGGCCAAAATATCAAGAAGTATTGAGTGGTCGTTTTTTAGAACTGGATTCAGGCCTTCCTCCCAAAATATAATGTTTTATTTTAAAAGAGACTGACATCTGGTTTGTGGGTCCGTCGAATTTTCGGTGGCTTCCTCAATTCGGTTGTTATCGGCAAAAGAGACGATTTTCTTATTTTTTCTGAATGGATTGTAGGAATTGGATGTAAATCCCACTTAAATGTGTTTCGCTTTCCTTCCAAAATAAATTTATCTTCGAAATGTTTTATACAAAGAACTAATTGCGTTAGTAATTTTACCAAAATAGCGTCTATAAGGCAAACAGACCGTATACGTGATTGAAAAGCATAAAAAAAAGGTAAATCACAGCCGTTTATAATTCGTAGATTAGTGAGACAAAGTATAAATAACGTATTTTAATTTTGAAAAGAATTAAAATTAAATTAAAATAATGACTAATAAATTCTAACGGTATTATTTTATTATTTTCTGTTAAATTTTTAAAGTTACCTCCCTTTCTGCGCCAAGTTTATAAGCGGCCCAGAATGATTTAAAATGTAATTCGGCCTGTTATTTTTTGCCTCTTAATGTATCATGTGGGGCCGTATAATATTAGTAGGCCATGATTGGCGTTCTATGTATGTGATATTTTCTTTTTTTTCTCTCTTTTTATGTGTTTCTTTTTCTTTTTCTGTTTCTTCCTTTTTTCTCTTTCTTTTGTTTTTGTTTTTCTTTCTTTCTTGTTTTTTTCAAATGGTTTCATTTTCTGTTTATTCAACAATATTTAACTGTAATCCTTACAAATTAATAATTACACCATTATTTCATGCTTCAAAATATCCTGTACACTTATTCTTTATGATCTTGACCCCCCATTATATACACACACACACATACACATATATATATATATATATATATATATATATATATATATATGTGTGTCAGTGTATGTGTGTGTGCATGTGTATGTGTGTTCTTCTGAACTAGATGACACTCTAAATAGTGTTGAAATTTTATAATGACATTACTTTCTATATAATTGATGCAAAGCGATTTATAAACGAATTTATATGAGTTAAAATGCGTGTAGAAAACCGAAATTAATGGAATGACTAAGTGGGAAAAAAGAATAGTCAAATTGAAAGAGATGCACTTGCATGTTTTATGTTAACACGTGTTTTTTGTCATAAAAGGAGAGAAAACTTGATGGTGTCGTTCTCCAAATCCTTTTGCAGTTGGAACGGCCTTGAAAGAGGACCTGGTTGGACTGGCAGCGAAAATCGTGTTTTATGTGTCCCCGTATGATTGCAAGTTCGAAAACATAATAAAAAAACAAACAACATCAACACATTGTCGTGCTTCTTTAGACAGAGAAATGGATTCTTAAAAGGTGCATGCACGCAGAACAGAATGGCTTAATCGACTCCTTCCTTAGCAAGTTGCCTTTTGGCTACTGTAAAAGGAATGAAATAGTCCATTCAGGAATTTTTTATCGTAATTTGGTATTATATTTCAATTTAGATCTTTGCTTGCACCATGATGCTGGATAAGCTGAGATCAATCCAACTATGATAGAGGATAATTATGAGAAAAACTTTGTAATGGCCTCTTTAAAAAAAACTAGGTATATAGATAGATAGATAAATAGAGAGAGGAGAGAGAGAGAGAGAGAGAGAGAGAGAGAGGGAGAGAAGGAGAGGGGGTGATGAGACATAGATCAGATGGAAGCAGGGTGAGATAGAAAAACTATGACGAGAACTGAATACCCAGATAGATCAGAGAGAGTAGAAGAGAGAGAGAGAGAGAGAGAGAGAGAGAGAGAGAGAGAGAGAGAGAGAGAGAGAGAGAGAGGGTGGTGGGTGGATGAGAAATAGATAAGATGGAGAGAGGGTGAGATAGAGCAATGAAAGAGAACTGAATATTGAGAGAGAAGAGAGAGAGAGAGAGAGAGAGAGAGAGAGAGTTGAACACTGAGATCATATTTTGAAACATGAGAATGAGAGAGAGAGAGAGAGAGAGAGAGAGAGAGAGAGAGAGAGAGAGAAGAGAGAGAGAGAGATCAGATGGTGAAAAAGAGACATAGAGGAATGATGAGAGAGAATTAAATCTTCAGCCCATATGGAGACAGATAGAGATAGTAAAATGACGATAAATAAAGATGAACACTCATGTGAATAGATATTGTTAAGAATAATGAATGTTAGTGTAAATTAATAACAAACTAATATAGATACATATTGTGGTGCGTAGTATGCATTGCATGTATTTGTTGATTATTTCAAGGGGAAAATAAAAAATGGCAAACGCATGAGGAATCAAGTTTTTGGAAAAAATAAAAATAAAAAATAACATCGGTAATACACCGATAACATGCATACGGATTGCATATAAGAGGAAGGGCTGAAAAGTTCTCAGACCTACCAAGAAGGGAATTGCTGTTTAGAAAAAAAAATCTTAAGAAATGGTGTTGATGTACTTGGGTTCTGTTTATTTCATTATCGAGATAAACAGGTCTGCAGAGCGGCGACGTCTTCGTCGTCATGAACAACCAAATGTAGATGGGAATTTCCCTGCAATGTGTGTGACCGCATTTGCAAGTCCAGAATTGGACTAACGAACCACCGGAGGGTCCACAAATATTGAAGACATGGAGTGACGTCATCGTCGTCTGCGACGGACTTCCAAAAGAAAGAAAAGAAAGAAAAATTTCGGGTATAAGGTGTACTGAAGACTGCAACTTGTATTTATAAACTCTTCCAAAACAGCGTTGGCCGAATCGGTCAGTCAAAACGCCCAAACATGTAGTTAATTTTCTATTTAGAGGCGTTGATAAATTGTCGCACAATTGCTAGCGTGATGTACAGACGAACGGACATAGTTTTAAACTCTCTAAACACGGACCAACTGATGAGGGTTATACAATTCTTTAATACGGATCAGCTGACAAGGATTAAAACTGATACTACATCTTTCTACTTTAAGAAAGGTCAAACTTTATGCCAAAAGCAATCTCCACTGTAAACCTGATGTCACCTACAGTCCTAAAATGACGACACGAATCGTAACAAATGTGTTGAAACGCAAGATTGATATGTGGAATATATATGTAAGTTTAATGTTTCTATATCAGCATCCCCGGTATTTATATCAATAATTTATAGAAGCGCGTGATGTAATGGTTATCGTCGAAGAAAATGGGCTCGGCGACACGAGTTCAAATCCTGGAAGAGACTGTTTCTATTTCCTATAGCGCTAATACACTTGGGAGAGGTGTACATCCAAATTTTATCCCTTTAATTCTGGGTAAGTAGTAAGGAAAACTGTAATCTTTAACAATAGTATAGCAAATTCTTGGAGAAGGAAAAACTCTAAACTCAAACTTGTTAAACTCCGCGTCAGAAATTGATCATATGTCTGATCCTATTCATGGAGATGTGGGGTTTGGTAAATGCATGTTTTAATAATTTATCGACAGTTCTCTTTGTGTATTCGTGGAGTTTAACATGAAACAGGATTGGTCTATTTGCATAATAGACTTTAGTATTCTTTAGTTTGAAACTTACCAGTCATCCTCCTTAGAGATAGACTGTATTATGTCATCCTTCTAAATCCCGAAAGGTAAAAAGACAACAAAAACACATACACATACTCACACAGAGACAGAGAGACAGACAGACACACACACACACACACACACACACACACACAGAGCGTATGGGTAGCACAGGGATCTGTGCGGTAAAGTAAGGAGCTGGTGGTAGCTGTGGTGCTCCAGCTCAGACGCAAAAAAACAATCTCGCTAGTGAAAAAGAAGATATACTCCCAGGCTGATTAGCTGATACCGACTTTAGGCCACCCCGACGACTTACTTTATAATATATATATATATACTATATAGTACTATAGGGCACCTCACGTGGTGTAATGGTTAACAAGCTAAATTTGCAGACCATTGTTTGTGAATTCAGTACTCATCGAGCACCCCATACTTCTGGCCTTGTGCCACATCTAAGCTAAACTTAGAAAATAACCATATAATGCTATACAGTGCTACTGTATAGTTGCACCACTACCACCTAAACGAAGCGCCTAGAAAATAAGCTAGATGAGAGCTGCACAAGAATGCTGCGTGCGATCTTAAACAAATCGTTGAAACAGCACCACACATGGAACCAGCTATACGGCCACTTGCCCCCTATCACACAAACCATCCGATGGGGCGATTAAAATATGCTGGACACTGCTTGAGTAGCAAGGACGAACTCATAAGAGATGTCCTTCTGTGGAAACCAGCACATGGACAATGACCTACATTGACCCCATCTGCGTGGATACTGTATGCTGCGCAGAGGATTTCTCGAGGATAATGAATTGTAGGGACCTTGGCGAGAGATTATCATAGATATATGCGCTATTAGCCCGAGATGATGATGATGAATGATGATATATCTACACATTTGGACTGTCGCTTGATTATATTTTGTTTAAAAATGTAATCAAGAAATGTTAGGTAATAAACATTACCTAATAATAAGTGTTTTACTTGTATAATATTCTACTGTAAATAATAAAATACTGTTATATTTAGTTTAGAAAATAAGTATGTTGGTTTGGTTGGTTGATTGTATTTTATGGCATGCCAACGTTTGTTGGGTTATTTTATGTCAAGTACGTTTTGATTTATTAAATCTTGATCGTATTCAATTTTTTTTCAAACAATTTTTTAACTGATTTTTCTATTTAACCCATATACAGGACCCTGACAGGTACTACCCGTCTGGGTCAGTAGACCTGGGAGTAATGGCGATCAGGGGTAATTGTTGAATTTTGGGGAATGTGAAGTACCCCTTTACTGCCATTACTCCTAGGTCCTCACTAGGCCAGAGTGGTAGTACCTGTTAGGGTCCCATCTATGGGTAAAATACATAAAAAATGAGTATCAAAAATGTGTTAAAAATTGAGTACCCAACAAGAGTGAATAAAAAAATGTCTTCGGCATAAGATAACCCAAAAAGGGTTGACATGACATACAATCTAAACAACCATATAGCACATGAAGAGATAGAGAGAAAGGAAGAGTGTTGTTTGATATTTATTTTGGGGTGTCTTGTGTATAATGTTAAACTGCATCTAGTGATGAGGTTCCAATTCAGGAGCTCTGGGGGAGTGTACCCCTTCATCAGCATTACTCCCAGGTCTTCTCTGACCCAAAGTGGTAGTACATGTTAGGGTCTCTTTAATGGGTTTAAATGATTAGAAAATGAATTAAAAAAGAATTGAGTTAACAGAAATTGATTACCCGATAAGAATAAATAAATAAAAAACGTCTTTGGATTAAAATAACCCGACAAGGGTTGACATGCCATAAAATACATCCAACCAGCAACAAGATAGGCCCAGAATTGAAACTTAACTCTTGAATGCAGTTTAACGTTATACTCAGGACTAACTCTACTTTCATGTTACAAAAAGATTGCACAACTTTTGTTACCCTACTACATACCAGTCTCATTATCATTTGGGATATCCTATCGTGGTGTAATCGCAGATCGATTAATACTGAATAGCGAGTTTGATACTCACTGAATAACCCATACTTGCAAACAGCGTGGTGAACGGGTGGGTAAATACGAGGGTTGTCAAAAAGTAATGTCATTTTCTTTAGGACCGGTATAATTACCAGCACAGAAACATGTATCATACTTCAAAATGAAGCTTGTCCTCTGTTGATCACATCCCACTTCTCCACATTGTCACCGTTTCTCTCAATAGCAATTTCCAACCTTTAAATGAAAGCATGTATCCCTGCCACGTAAAATTATTTTGACTGTTCTTTGAGCCACTTCTTCCCTACAGATTTCACTTCCTTGTCACTGCAATAATGCTTGCCTCTGAAACCTTCTTTCATGCGGCCTAAGTGAGGCACACATTACTCCAGTGACGAGGAAGTTAAATCTGCAGTGAAGAAGTGGCTCAAAGAAGAGATAAAGGAATTTTACGGGTAAGTTTTATTATAATATCATATCTAAAAACCTGCTTTATATGATTGGATAACTTGTTTATTAATCAACCTTTGTATCTCCATCCATTCTTGAATCTCTTCTCGGTTTCAGGATCTGACACGCATTCGACTCTATGTCTTTAATTGATATTTACCGTCTAGTGCAATTCATCATATTGACAATTTCGTTTCTGTCTCTGATGTCGTCGATGATATTCGAAGTCTCTGTAAAACCTACACGTTCAAACAATCATCACACAGAGCGGATGCTGTCATATTGTCTCGGAAATAAATTTAGATGTCTTCCGGTGCATCATTTTTTTTGTAGCTGCTCCTTCTGTTATACAAACACGCTCATTGCAAAAATATGGCGATGTTTCTTTTTAGTGTTTCCTTCAGAGTGAACGGGGAAACCAATATGGTGGAAGTTGGTGTTTGTTATCTTTACCTTAAAATGTATTACGCTTGAAGTGAATAAAACTTTTACTTTTCTCATTTTTCACCTGTTTATTTATTTCTATTTGCCAGAGAAATAGAAGAAAAATATAGAACGAAGAAGAATGTTCTTGTTGGTGGCATGTAATATACTAGTTGTGGCTATTCTTTAAAATTGTAGGAAGTGTCGAGTGGAAAGTGAGGAAAGAAAGGAGTGAGATAGAGAATATGATAAATGTGTTTGTTATTTATTCTTGGCTTTTCCTTTTTTGTTCTAAACAATCAGTTCGTTTCGAGTTAGCACTGATTTCAGACAATGAAGATAGCGCCTTGCTGGGCTAGCAGGAGACAGGCAGATAACAATGAAGTTTTCTAGAGAATAAAGAATGGATAAATAGAGTAAAAATATTGAATAAAAAAGATATTCTTATTGAAGAGCAGACAGATGTGGTTTAAGAGGAAGGGGAGAGGACAACAACAACAATAATAATAAAAAGACGAGGTAGAAAGGAGTATTATCAAATATAACATGAAGCAAATACCATATCAAATGAATAACGTGAGCAAAAATAACAAAATCAAAACAATCGGCTTATGTTCGAGTCACGATACAAATACTGGTTCCCATAAAAACGTTGCAGTTAAGCAGTGATGTGTCTATTCAGTACTTTGATGGGTGACGGCGAAAGACAATAGGCTCTGGGAGCAACCTGATACTTGTATACCAGTCTCTGCAAAGCTTCTTAAAAGAACAACAATAGTAAACGCTCAAGGATAATAATAATAATAATAATAATAATAATAATAATAATAATAATAATAATAATAATAATAATAATAGAAATACTTAGACCTTGCCAGAGAACTGAGGAAACTTTGGAACATGAGAGTGAAGGACTTACCAATTGTAATAGGTGCCCTTGGAACGATCCCCAAAGCTCTGGAAAAGAATTTGGGTGAATGGGAAAACAGAAGAAAAATCGAGTCCATCCAAACTACTGTACTGTTGGGATTGGTCAGAATACTCAGAAGATTCCAAGAGATCTGAGAATAATTGCCGTCACTCAGCCTCCAGTGAACCACTCGCTACAGCAAGTGTGAAAAACTACTACTACTACTACTACTACTACTACTACTACTACTAATAATAATAATAATAATAATAATATAATAATAAAAATGTGTAAGGAATTGGGAATTGTTCACGAAATTCAATATTCCCCATACAACCAAATGGTATATGCACACACCTGGACCTGGAGAATGAGATGCATAAAATTCTCTGGGACTTCGAGGTACAGACGGATCACCTAATCCCGGCCAGCAGACCGGACCTAGTATTAATCGACAAGTAGAAGAGAACTTTTTATTTCATGGATTTTGCCGTACTGTCCGACCACCGAGTGCAAAGAAAGCAAAAAGATAAACAAATACCTAGACCTTGCCAGAGAACTGAGGAAAGTGTGTAACATGAGGATGAAGGTCGTACCAAGTGTAATTGGTGCTCTTGGAACGGTCCCCAACGCTCTGGGAAAATTTGGGTGAATTGGAAATCAGAGGAAGAATCGACACCATTCAAGCGACAGCACTGTTGGGATCGGCTAGAATACTCAAAAGAGTCCTAGAGACCTGAAGATACTTGCTATCACTCAGCCTCCAGGGAACAACCCGCTACGGCAGGTGTGAAACCACTGGGAATTATTAAAAAATGTAATTTTGACCATACAACAAAATGGTATATACATAAACCAGAATCTGTTCTTGAAAACGAAACACATAAAATTCTCTGGGACTTTGAAATAAAAACGGATCAGCTTATCCCAGCAAGAAGACCAGACCTAGTGTTGATTAACAAAAAAGAAAGAACTTGTCAACTGGTAGATTTTGCAGTTCCAGCAGATCACAGGGTGAAGCTAAAGGAAAATGAAAAAAATGGACAAATATCTGGACCTTGCCAGAGAACTGAAAAAGTTATGGAATATGAAAGTCAAAGTGATACCAATTGTGTTTGGTGCACTTGGAACAGTCCCAAAAGGATTAGAAAAGGGTTTGGAAAGTTTGGATATCAGAGGAAAGATTGAAACCATTCAGAACACTGCACTGCTGCAATCAGCCAGAATACTCAGAAGAGACCTGGAGAGCTGAGGAGACCTGCTGTAACTCAGACTCCAGTGAAAGACCATCAGCTAATGCTCATGTGAAAACTCAAATGGAGCATAAAAATGTTTTTTTACAAAAATAGACAAATATCTGGACCTTGCCAGAGAACTGAAAAAGTTATGGAATATGAAAGTGAAAGGATACTCAGAAGAGTCCTGGAGACCTGAGGAGACTTGCTGTCACTCAGACTCCAGTGAAATACCATCAGCTAACACTGGTGTGAAAACTCAAAAGGAGTGAATAATAATAATAATAATAATAATAATAAATAATAATAATAATAACTAGCAAACAGAAATGGGAGGAAAAACATCTATATGGATACTTTGTGACAAACTACAGTGATCGCACCTGAGAAAACCTGGGCGTGGCTAAGAAGGGGAAATCTCAAGAGGAAGACTGAATCCCTCATAATTGCAGCACATGACAATTCCATAAGAACAAACTATAGCAAAGCAACCAGAAGAGATGCCTCTCTACTGGAAATTGACTTTGCGATTCTGGTCCTCGAGTTCAAGAAACGCTATTTTAGGCAAAAATCATAAGTATCGGATAACCATCGAGGATCGAATTCACAGTTCAATATTAATGGTTTGCGAGATTAGCTTCTAACCATTACCCGAAGGGGTTGGGTATCACTATAGCGTTAGTTTTTTTAAAAGTCAATTAGTTCCGATTGTTACGCAACTATTACTGCACTTTGGTTTTTCAAGTCCTTTTAAAAATGAAGATGTTTAAAGCTAATGTCTCAAAACAGACAGTAGCCTTGTTGGTGGAGCTTAGAACACGCTGATTCTTTTCACTCCAGAGGGGAAACCCCTGCGAAAAGGGAGTGTCCAGGGAATGGCACAAAACTGCATCTAGTGGTGAAGCTCCAATTCTGGAGATATAGCAATAAAAAAGTACTCCACACTCTGACCTGGAGTGTGAAGTACATTCATTGCTATTACATTCAGGTTTTCTATGAGCCGGAATGTGGAGTTCCCGTTTATTGGCATAACACTCTGGTTCACTCTGACCCGGAGTGGACGTATTTGTTAGGGTCCCACTTATGAATTAAATAGATCTGTTTGAGAATTATTTGTGTTGGAATGCTTGATACCATATAATTGTAAATTATTCTTAAGAATAGTTACTTAAATTATAATTGTTTACAAAGGATTGATATTATTTGTTACTTCAAATCATATAACGGTGTACAAAAATGACTATTATTAAAAGGTACAATTACTTAAAACCATACAACCTTGTGCAAATTATCTGTATTGATAGGGATACTTTATATATATAATGGCAAACTATTTCTATTAAGAATTGTTACTTGAAGCTATAATTATTTACTAAAGATTATCATTAGTTACCTGAAACTATATAATTGAGCACTAAAAATAAATACTATCAAACAGAAATAAATACTTGAAACCATATAATTATAAGTGTTAGATAAGAATACTTGGAACTATATAGAATTAGGTAGAAATACTTGAAACCATATAATTATAAGTGTTAGATAAGAATACTTGGAACTATATAAGAATTAGGTAGAAATACTTGAAACCATATAATATAAGTGTTAGATAAGAATACTTGGAACTATATAAGAATTAGGTATAAATAGTTGAAACCATATAATTATAAGTGTTAGATAAGAATACTAAGAATTAGGTATAAATAGTTGAAACCCAGAATACTGATAAGAATACTTGGAACTATATGAGAATTAGGTAGAAATACTTGAAACCATATAATTATAAGTGTTAGATAAGAATACTTGGAACTATATGAGAATTAGGTAGAAATATTGAAACCATATAATTATAAGTGTTAGATAAGAATACTTGGAACTATATAAGAATTAGGTAGAAATACTTGAAACATATAATTATAAGTGTTAGATAAGAATACTTGGAACTATATAAGAATTAGTAGAAATACTTGAAACCATATAATTATAAGTGTTAGATAAGAATACTTGGAACTAGGTAGAAATACTTGAAACCATATAATTATAGTGTTAGATATACTTAGAATTAGTAGAAATACTTGAAACCATATAATTATAAGTGTTAAATAAGAATACTTGGAACTATATGAGAATTAGGTAGAAATACTTGAAACCATATAATTATAAGTGTTAGATAAGAATACTTGGAACTATATGAGAATTAGGTAGAAATACTTGAAACCATATAATTATAAAAACTTAAGAAATACTTGAAACCATATAATTATAAGTGTTAGATAAGAATACTTGGAACTATATGAGATTAGAAATAGATATAGAAATACTTGAAACCATATAATTATAAGTGTTAGATAAGAATACTTGGAACTATATGAGAATTAGGTAGAAATACTTGAAACCATATAATTATAAGTGATAAGAATACTTGGAACTATATGAGAATTAGGTAGAAATACTTGAAACCATATAATTATAAGTGTTAGATAAGAATACTTGGAACTATATGAATTAGGTAGAAATACTTGAAACCATATAATTATAAGTGTTAGATAAGAATACTTGGAACTATATGAGAATTAGGTAGAAATACTTGAAACCATATAATTATAAGTGTTAATAAGAATACTTGGAACTATATAGAATTAGGTAGAAATACTTGAAACCATATAATTATAAGTGTTAAATAAGAATACTTGGAACTATATGAGAATTAGGTAGAAATACTTGAAACCATATAATTATAAGTGTTAGATAAGAATACTTGGAACTATATGAGAATTAGGTAGAAATACTTGAAGTGTTAGATTACTTGGAACTATATGAGAATTAGGTAGAAATAATTGAAACCATATCAGCGTGTAAGAAAAACCTTAAGAAATCTACACCCTAAATGTAAATATAAATATAGAATGTCTTTTTTGTTGGGGGGGGGGTCCGAAGACGTTTTATTCTATTCATGCTTAATGGATATTTAATCTTTTTTTAACTCAAATTTTAACACATTTTCTTAGAATTCATTGGTGTCTATTTAAGGCATAGATTTGACCCTCAAATGTACTGCCAGACGGATCAGAGTAGACCTGTGAGTGATGATGATGAAGGAGTATTCTACACTTCTAACAGGTCGAAAATTAGAACATTACCATTAAGTATACAAAAAAAAACACGACCCGCTTGCTCCTTGACATAAAATAACCATAGATGTGTTTACATGCCGTTAAAATTAATGAAACAGACAGGTTTTCGACAATAGCGAAAATCGTCTAACACAGTCTGCGTACAGATAAAGACTTTCGTTCAAAGCAAGAAATGTCGCACATTAATGTGAAGAGTGGTAATATTTTAATCCTCAGGATTTTCGATACCAATTAAACATTACAGAGAGTTGTACTCTCCATTTTATCTCTGATTCGATTTATCGATATACGAATATTGCACGGACATATTGAAAATATTGCCTGTACCTTAATCTGCTGCTTTAATAAGATCGATTAAGATTATCTAACCAGAAGCTTTGAAAACGCGGTCAAATCAACTTTTCAAGATTAGCCATTAGTAGGCCTTTAGTACAGACTACACGAATTGGTTTTAAGAATATTAAGTAGCTGTAATTCTGTTTGTACGATTCATCTACTGATGATGAAATACTGAAGACAAGGGGACATTATCAATGCATCGTTGCAATAGGTACAAAAGAAGCAAAATTAAATAAAAATAATAGTCTAATCTGCTGTTTAACATTGTGGGGATCATGTTCACATTTGCTTGGAAGAGTTATCTTCCCGCTGGGTTAGCGCTTGTTCTCACCAGGGGTTATGGTATTTAAGCGGCTGATTCAAACGCTTCTTCCTCTTTTTAGCTACATCTTCTGTACGAGCACATGGGTTAGACCATTGTCACACCCTTCTTGTGGGGGCTCGGCCTCCCCCTATCACTAGTAAGTAATTTCATGTACGGACTCTTCTGTCTTTTTATCTCTACTCTTTATGTTATGTACATGTATGTTATTATTTTCTGTATCTTGTCATATTCCTGTGCTGTTATCAATATAAAATGTTTTACCACAAACGTGTCGGAGTCTGTTATGTTTCAACAAGTTGTAACATAATTATAACCTTTGAACCCTACAACATAAAAAAGGCCGACGTGTCGTACTCACACGTTCATATTTTGGAATTATATATTCTGGAGACGCTCAGTGTTAATTGTTTGTGGCCATTTTATGCTGGAGGTGAGTGGAGATCCCTTGTGTTCCTTAGTGTTAGATAGAATCCTTGTGTTCCTTTGTGTTAGGCAGAATCCTTGATTTTTCCAACAATACACTAACTCACTTCAACATTCCTTAGTGAAGAATCCTTGTGTTAACCAGAGTCATTGGTTATTGATCCGTTCGTCTGTGTCAAATACTAGCAACTGGACGGCTTTCAAGATCGGTGATTAAAAAGTTAACTAACCACATGTTGAAGTGTGGTGATTGGCTGGCTTTAATCCACGCAGAGTCTATAAGTTTAAGTGGTGTACTCCAGCACACCTTATATTACAAATTATTCCAGCACTCGGTTTTTAATAGTTATCTTTGTAGTAAATAGACCTGACCACCTGACTGTTTACATTTTACATAGTACTAATTCAATTCTAGTATGGATCCTCCAGCTATGGGTAAAATAGTATAGCACACTGGTCTCTTTAATCTGGGCTTGTTACTTGCTTGTACTAGTACATTGGAGAGACCCAACACAATCTAAACAGAAGTATTAAAAAAATCACCAACGCTCACTTAAATTAAATGACCAAAAAATGCTCTTTCCACATGCTACAATTTAACCACACTTCGAAATCAGTCATTTTCCTCACATACACTCACACACACACACACACACACACACATATATATATATATATATATATATATATATATGTGTGTGTGTGTGTGTGTGTGTGTGTGTGTGTGTGTATTAAAATCTGAGTTTTTGCGTTTCATTTCGTGCTTAATGTCTTCATGAAAGACATGCATGGATTTGGTTCGTTTTTTAATGGCATGTCAACCTGCATGGGTCATTTACTCCCAGGTTTTGTGTGACCTACACGTAATCGAGATTTAGTGACATGCTCCTTTCTGAATTCTAGTTTTCATTCTCCTATATTGTTTTTTTTTCTAGAAGAGTCAGTTATATATCTTGTTATTGCAATTGCATTGCCTTTATTTATTTTTTTGATAGAACATATTAGATATTTGTCTTCACATCTGTATACGGGATTTTGAATCAGTTGTAGCCATTTCTTGTCCTGATTTAGGTGCTGAGTTAGCTTTGTTGTTTCTTATGTATCTTGAGACCCAGGATACGATGACAAATCCTATTCTCTGTTGTTGTAAAATGTTCCACTAGAAATAATACATTCTCGGCCTCCTTGTTTTAAAAGAAATAACCTTTAGAAATAATTGTTAGTAGTGTACGTATCTATGGGTGATTATATATAGGGTGCGATGGGTAAAATGGCTAAATTACGCAAATGAAAACAACCGATTTCACGTTATTAGATATACTTAACAAGTTTACATGAAAATATCTTGAAAAGATAAGGTGTCCAAAATGTGTAGAAATCATAGAAACATTATTGTTTATTGTCAATGTTGTTTACATAATTTTAGAGTTTAAACTGGTATATATTTTTCTACATTATCGTCATTTCGGTCGATGCATTTTGTAGGCGCTGTGGAATTTCTGTATGCCCATGTCGCACCAACTCACCGACATGTCATTAAGGAGGCCCTGAACGACGTCGTCGTTGCAAAATACCTACCCCACTAGCGGACATGTTTGATATCCATGCATAACTCACGATACACTTTCGTTAATTGGCGATGATTTTCAATAGATTTAATGACTTTCTGATGAAACTCTTGATTGACGATGGCATCAATCAAGTGCTTCATTAAAATTAACTGCAATGCCAAGACTAAGCGTCGCAGGTGCAGGTACAGGTGTGACAAACAAAAGAGTTACCAATAGCCACAAGTGCAGTTTCCCTGAGTTTCCAGCGCTTTGGAGACCATACTTTTGTGGATTACACACACACACACACACACACACACACACACACACACATATATATATATATATATATATATTATATATATATATGGTTGGTAAAATATGGAAATGAATACAACGTAAAGTCGTCGGGCTGGCCTGAAGTCGGTATCAGCCGGACAGGGAGGAAGTCTATCCTATTTTAAGTAGCGTTATAGGAAGAGATTTGTTTTTGGCACTCTTACCATCAGCTTCTAACTTTACAAAAAGATCCCTGTACAAAGCTCCTCACTTTACAGAAAAGCTCCTCACTTTACTGTAAAGATCACTGTTCCACTCATACGCTGCGTTGGTGAGGACTGGTATCGAACCAGGGAACTTGCAGTTCCTAGTCAGACGATCTACCGACTGAGCTATACCGGCCCTATATATATAAATTGGTATCTCTTTTTGTAGATAACATCTGATTGAATTCTGGAATTTTATCATTTTATTTAAAAAAAGACTATTTCGATTTCTAAAATCCAGTTTCCTCCATCAGGTAAAATGAACGGACAATGATCACAAACGCCATAATTTCAAAACAGTTTCCCGCCGGATGCAAGCTAAGTACTTGCTAATCGAGCACTTCCGGTTAAACGTTATCTTTTTTCTTGATCGTATTAAATCATGTCAGCTTTTCTCTCCATATTTTTTTTTTTACTCCTAAAGGATTATGTTTGCAAACTACCTGAGCGTACATGAAAGAAAATCCCATGGTAAACAAAGCAAAATCTGTTTTATTATCTCTGAATTTCACGTCCGGTCCAGTTCTCCCAATGCACTCAACCCACTAGAAAGTAGGGGAATCAGTTAATAGGAAAAGAAAGAAACTGATATATATATATATATATATATATATATATTATATATATATATATATATGTGTGTGTGTCTAACGACACTGAAGAGACTTGATAAGTCGAAACACCTGTCTCTAGATAACTATATATGCTGAGGTTGAGCACTTTGGGGGCATTTAGCGGACGACCGCCAACTAAAGAGTAAAACGCAACACTCTCCTATATAAAAGGGAGGGAGCACTATATGGGAGCCTCTACATACATAGGGATGTGTGTATTAAAACAGTTAAAATCCCCTTCGCATTCTGTGACTATATATCCTAGCGGTTAAGATGTCTCTGACACTAAACCGATCAGATTTCAATCCCTGCTGTAGGTAGCTTACAAATGTCTAGCCACACTGAAGAGACTTGATAAGTCGAAACACGTGTCTGTGGATGAGTACATATATATATATATATATATATATATATATATGTGTGTGTGTGTGTGTGTGCGTGTGTGCGTGTGTATGCGCGTGTGTGTTTGTGTTTCTACATATATAGTTTCATGAAATGCACATATGTATAGATATATATGGCGAGGTCGTACACACTCGAAAATGATCAATGAAAGTCAAACAAACATGTACTAGCCATATAACGCCAGGGAATTTTGGACAATTATTATATAGATTGCTTCCTCATTTGGACATTTCACTAGGAACATGAAAAAGTTAATGCGAAATTTAACTCTAAATGTATGTATGTTAGATTAAATGAAAAATACCTGCAAGAAAATGTTCTGAATATATATATATGTATATGAAAGTAAACAAAAAAAACAACGTGCTTGATATGGCCTTATATGCTTAATTGAAGTCATACCTAATTTTGAAAATTAATTAGTTGATAATTAATGAATTAGGCGGGAATGTCTGTTAAGATCTAAGGCTAAACAAATCGAGAAAATACTTTTCCGGATTTGTTTAGCCTTACTTTAACAGATATGCCCACCTTGAACAGATATGTTTAGCCTTATTTGAATAGATATGCCCGCCTAATTCATTAACTATCAACTAATTAATTTTCAAAATTAGGTATGACTTCAATTAAGCACATATTCTCCCCCATATATATATATATATATATATATATATATATATAAATGGCCTATCGCGTATTCTTTTATATGGGAAAACTGGTAGAGACCAGTGAAGACCAAAGTTCAATAAAAGGCATTTTTTATCTGTGAAGGGATTAAAAATGTACCCGTCATTTTCCATAAGAAAAGCTAATAAAAATGTAATAAGCATATAAATCAATGATGTAAAAATAGTAAATGGCTTCCACTCCTTTTATTCTTAATCTTTCTTCATGTTCCTTGGTGCACTTTGTGTCTTTTTTATGGTTTGGGACTGGAATTATATTCTATCTGCTTATGTTATTTTAATTAAAGTTCATGTTGTATAAATTGATTTTTACTTTTCCTTGCCGAATATTATGTGGTGGGTTACCGTCGTAGAGATAAGCTAATGTTGTATACCCTTTCTTTACTTCTATTATTCTTCTGCTCATCTTTGGTATCTTACGTTCTTCTTCTAGCGTCTCTTCTAACGTCTCTGTTCTTGCTGGTTGGTCGTCCTTGATTCATTTCTTCTTCTAGGTCAGTCATCAACCACAAAACCATATTATTTATTTAAACCTTTATTTACTTAACTAAACATATTCTCTAACTAAACACAACGGGCGTGTGCAAGTGAGCACCAGCCAAAGCAGATACATCTTATCTGCCTGACGTCCAAGCTGAAACTGAGAGCCAACCAGGTCCCACGTGACTTCATGTATTTCGCGGGCTTTCTGTAATATTCCATGGAAAGTCCCGCCCGTCATATGAAAAGTAGCCATCCTTTCTGAAATACAGTGGATTGACAATAATCTATGCATAGATTATGTAACACTAATACTTTATAGGAATGCTGGTTTATCTTTGAAGTAATACTCCGCTAATTCTTATAGCACAAGAATGAAATGCAAACATCCTCATCCAGGATGAAATCGAGCTGTGTCCATTTCTTACAAAGATAAGCATTAAACTACTTCAAAGTCTTCCTTGTAGAATAACAGTAGTGCTACTAAATCTATATCTGGAACTGGGTAGGGGTCTCATACTTTTCCCGAACTTATTAGTCCGAAAGTGAAGTTAGGCGTGGTGTAATGGTTAGAGTCGTTGGAAATGGACTCGTCGACCCGAGTTCAAATACTGGACGAAACTACCGTTCACATAGCGCTTATACACTTGGGAAAGGTATGAATCTAACTACTCTCCCTCCAGCTATGCATAAATAGTAGGGAAGACGGGGCTCTTTAACCTTGTTAGGCAACGAGTCAAGGGGAAGGAAAACACTGAATTTAAACCTGTTAAAACCAGATTGAGGTGGTCGCTACTAGAATAGGCTCATTCCTTATTAGTGATCTATTTCACTAAAATTTTTAGAACGCAAAAGCGAGACTGGGGTTCAAACTCGTTCACTATGATGAAATAGCCAGTACGTCAGTCACTACGCCACGGTGACCCCTACTGTCTCTTAGTCTCATGGTGTCTGTGAATCAAGTCATTGCACCCTGACCGTCAAAGACAGGATTTCCTGCTACTGAGTCCAGATGAATGAATGATAAAAGATATAACAGCTTGTAACAGATGAGTCATGAATGATAAAAGATATAACAGCTTGTAACAGATGAGTCATGAATGATAAAAAGATATAACAGCTTGTAACAGCTGAGTCATGAATGATAAAAGATATAACAGCTAGTATTTCTGTTGTTTTGACAGTGCTTTCATAGAAATTATTGTCTGGTCAAACATCACCCCGGCCATTTCCTTCTGTTCCAATGAAAAGGAAGATTTAAGAATCTGACAAGCGATAAGATAAAGAAAAATAATAGACGCTTTCGACTAATCTCAGCCTTTAGCTACGTTTGAATTATCTCTGAAAATGAATGATATGTAGATTTATTTCTCTTGAGGAACGGGAACTTTGAGATAAATATATTTACAAAGAGAATTAACTTTGATTACCTCAAGCAGCTAGTCTAAGTCTGAATGCCCCGTTAGAATTTCAGAGTATTTTTATCAACGGATTCACGCATTACTATGTATTATAGATACCGAGAAACATTGGTCAGACTCACGATCAAAACCTGGCAGATCTTTTAAGGATTGGTAAATGTACGGCCGCAGCTCTCACCGTGGTCAGTATGCTAATTATCACAAAGTGGTGAAGAACGAATACGTAAGTATTTACCCAATCCGTTCTTTATAGGTAGGATATGATATAAGATTGGAGGATGGGACATCCAGCGAGAATCACAGCCGCTAATTGATAATAATGAATCTATGTCTCTAGCTTACAGCATTAAAACACGACTCCCTCAAGCACGAATAAGTTGTTATTTAATCAAACCGTTTGCCAATGGTAGGATAAGCCACAAGGACAAAATCACTATTCAGTTGCCACGAGACAAGCTTGCTAATTATTTCACTATGTTGGACGCTTATGATATTTAACCCCTACACAAGAAAAATAAAATTAATCTGTTAAATTGCAATCGAGCCTTTTATATCAGCGATCAAACATTACGAAATGTCATAGATACTGAGAAACCTTGGTCAGGCTACAGATCACAAGCGGGTAGATATTTGCAAGGATTGTGAAATATACAGCTGTAGCTTTCTCATCGGTCAGGATACTAATCACCACAAAACGGTGAAACACCAAGAGTATAATATTTATATAACCTGTTAACTACGGATAGGATGTGATACAAGGTCAGAAATAATGGATATCTAGTGGGGATGGAACTCGCAAAACATGTTGTAATAGATCTGTGAGTATGTTGCATATTGATAAGTACCGTCATTTCTTAAAAATGTTTCCCAGTGGCAGGAAGATGGGGTCAACTTGATATCACTGAGCATCAATCATCTAACCGTCTCCAATTTTGAATTTTAACAACCTTGAATTGAAAATCTATCTCTATACTTAGTATAGAGATATATTTTCAATGGTGGCCTTAGCGAAATCAGAACAGTCAGCAATAGAAGAGATTGAAGACTAAGAAAGACCAGTTAGAAGAGGAAATGCCCCAGCTACAGAATACTCGTTTAATAGATACAATTAAATAAAAATAACTTTATACGTAAAGTTGGGGTTGTTTAGATGACTGTTTTTGGTTTCTTTGTTTAATGGCATATCAACAATCGTGGATTAATTACTGACAAACAATCGTAGTAAAAGAATAGTATTTGCACTATTTGTCCCATAACTGGATGAATGAGGAAGCTCATGACTTTCTTAAGGGTATTTGTCCGTATTAGGATATTTAACGCAATGGCGCGACGAGAGTTCAAACTCGCTTACTAAGATGTCGCTATACAGCCACGATCTATGAACAAATTCTAACTTTAACCTAAGCAATGCAAATTTTAAACACAAAGCTAGTTTACTCTGGCAATGGATATAACTTTTTGAAATTAGTGTCTTGGAATAACACATAACTTAATAAATTTTAACTTTATTTATTATCCTTTATGTCATGTAGTTGTAGTTTCTTGTTGTCACTTGTCCCCAGACAAAGTTTAAAAACTGTGGTTCGTTAGTATTCAAGTTATATATTGCCACTTTACTTCAGGGTTTCTATTTTTGAGGTTAGCTCCGAATAGTTGGTTTATATCTCCGAACTGTCAGCTCAGAGAGGAGAGGACACGCTATTTAGATTATCATAACACTGGTAGCTCAAAGCACCAACAGTTTAGAGGCAGTCTAAATGATATTTCTGTTTTGTACCCGACAAATCAAGTCAATAAAATCAAAATCAAATCCCAAACTCTCTGTCTCTTAGCATGTGACAATCCTATAAATCAATCAACGCACTGTTTTTGGCAAAACAAAACAAACTATTTCATTCAGTTCTCATACTGGAAAATGATCTATGAACTCTCGCCTGTCAATCAGTTTCGGCTATCGTCTCGAAGGTGTCGACCCTATACCAAGTCATCATATAAGGTATAGAAACAAATCAGTTGTTTCTAATATCTTGAAGAAAACGGCTTTTTTTTGCTGTATGAATGGGCATGGAGATTTCGATTTATTTATAAAGAATTCAACAGATACCGGCTCTGATTTAAGGTTGTAGTTATAATGTTCAAGTGTTATTTAGATTATAACTTTTGGTAGGTGTTACCATTTTCTGGACCGCCCTGTCAACTGGGGCGTTAGAATACACCGACTACACATCTGCACATGGGTAAGACCTGTTAGCCGTGGGTGGTGCATCCGTGATGCGTAAGGATGGAACCCAGGTGGATGAGAAGTCCATGACATGCAACACCCCACTTTGTCACTTACTTGAGCTAAACGGACGGTCGGAGAGGCCCCCTTCGATCAATCGGCTGGTCATGTCAAGCTCTAGTACCTATATGATTGCTCCAATCCTATTGCCCTTAACGCAAGACCCAGTCCTTTTTATCATATGGGTACTAGAAGGCCGTAGTTGAATGGCTTTATGTCCTGAGAATGACGTTAAAATCTATCTTACGTCGAGGCTCCAGTTTTGGAAGTTTAGGGAATATGGAATACCCCTTCATCACCATTGCTCCTAGGTGCACTCTGAGCCGGAGTGGTAGTACCTGTTAGGCTCCTATCTATGGGTTAAATAGAAAAATGTGTTTATAAAAAAAAATAAGTATAGATTAAGAATGAATTTATTTAAAAAAAACTTGTCGGCATTAAATAACCCACTGAGGTTGATATGCCGTAAAACAAAACAAACCAAACCATTTTCTAGAAAACTATAAAGCATACAATGTTTAGTCGTTTTAATATAAAACATGCGTCATGTATATGGGAACACTTATTTTAATAGGCTGGTTTAGCTCAGTCGATAGAGCATCTGCCTAGGAACCACAAGCTTCCGAGTTCGATACCGGCTCTCGCCAACTCAACGCGTGCGTAGTACAATGCCGTTGTGCAGTAAGTGGGGGCCGATGTTAGTTTTGGCGCTCCATCTCAGACGTAAAAACAATCTTTGTCCTAGCACTATTGAAAAGGAGATGAACTTCCTCGCTTTCTGGTTGATACTGACAATGGGCCGCTCGTTACTTTATATTACAATGGTAATCTCCCTATAGCTAATGTATGGACGGCTATAGACAGATTATTGATCATATGGAAATCTGATCCCTTTGATAAGATAGAACGAGAATTATTACCAGCTGTAGCCGTATCAGTATTACCCTATAGCAGAACCACTTCGACTTTAACGAATCTGTTGTGAAAAAGCTAGATGCAAACTACACAAGGATGCTGCACTTATCTCCTATCACACGAATCATACAAGTAACACGAACTGGGTACTATTAGAGAAGTAAGGACGAACTCATAAGTGACACTCTCCTGTGGAAACGTACACATTTACATACCAGATAGTACAGACCAGTAAATACTTACACTGATAAATTCTGTGTGGATACTGGTGTCGTGAGAAGGACTTTCCTGGAACGATAACCGATAGGGGTGAAGGGTGAGAGAGTCATGGAACTTCGTGCCGTCACCATGACATGATGATGATGTAAAGAAGATTACATAGCAAGCATCAAATATCATTACGCTCAAAACCGGCGTAGACCCGTATTTCTCACACACACACACACACACACACACACACACACACACACACACATATATATATATATATATATATATATATAATATATATATATATATAAGGTGTGTCATTAAAGTATCGAGATTGAAGCCGTATTTACCAAGATAGAAATTAACAATGAATGGAACGTTAATTTTTTTCAGAATACAAGGTGTATATGTATATATATATATATATAAGGTGTGTCATAAAAGTATCGAGATTGAAGCCGTATTTACCAAGATAGAAATTAACAATGAATGGAACGTTAATTTTTTTTCAGAATACAAGGTGTGTCATAAAAGTGGCGAGTTTGAAGCTGTATTTACAAAAATAGAAATTAACAATGAATGGAACGTTAATTTTTTCTTCAGAATACAAGGTGTGTTATAAAAGTGCCGAGTTTGAAGCTGTATATACCAAGATAGTAATGAACAATGAATGGAACTTTAATTTTTTTCAGAATACACGGTGTGTCAAAAAGTACAAAAAATCTCGATACTTTTTTGACACATATTGGATATAAACCTTAGACATTTAACAAATTGCATATATTTTTGTTTGTTAGAACCCAGATTGAATTATGTTTTTGAAAATATCATTGTTAAATATATTGTTCCATTGACGTTCCAGTTTTCCGTGCTTTCCATCTACCACATTGAGGTAAGATGTCAGAATTTAGTATTGCCTGAGGATCGTGAAAAGGTGAACTTATTAGTTGCAATATATAAATTGAATATTCGAGAAAGCATGCGTATTCTTACATTTGATTTTATTTCTATTCAGAATACACGTTATAATATATTATATTATATATAATATCATCTGTGTTTTCATATATATATATATATATATATATATATAATATATATATATATATATATATATATATATTAATATCATGAAATTCTGTAATTATTTCATTTCAATTTTCCAGTCGTTATTGTTATTGAATTTGGCAAAATTAAGTGATTTGGCTAATTAATCTGATTTACCATAATAAGCCACTTAAAAATTGTCTCTCTCTAATGAATAACTTTAATTAACTAAATTTGTTAACACATGCGGATTGTAAAGAAATATCGATTACTTTTGATTATCATAGATTCACTGCTAATTCATTATATATATATATATATATATATATATATATATATATATATATATATATATATATATATATGTCCCAAAATCATCGAGACGGAAGCTGTTTTTACTAGGGCTGATATGAATAAATGAAACGGTAATGGCACCCTTAGTGATTAACATACATATATAGGAAATTTTCCCTTGCTCATTCATCCAATGAAACTTCTGTTTTTATTTGGTGTGGAGCTGTAATTTCAGATTATTTAACGGCTCTCTTGTCTACATATCCTACGGTTTTCTTTTCAGTTTAATAAACGAAAGTTTAATTAAGAAAGTCAAACGAGACTAATTCAGTCGTACATGGAAAGTGCTACGCTTGCACAATCTAATCTTTAGCAAAAACAGTTGTTCAAAAATTATCGGTACAGTTTTCTTTTCTTTCGAATTGACACTATTTCTCATTGTTATCTGTTTATAGGATGAAGAGCTCTCAAAGTAGTTTTGACTAACGAGAAGAGAGACCCTTTGTTTTGAATTAAGAGGTTTCCTTCTGCAAGACCGATTGCCATACCAAGGTTAAGAGCTGAGTCTGACTTCACCCGTAGCTAGAGGGAGAATAGTTTGATTCGTAACTTTCCTAAGGGTATTAGCCTTATGTGAAATCCAAAGAGCCTCTCCATGTTTTGAATTCATCTCGACGTGTCCATTTCCCAATCGTGCTACCTATCAAATCATTAACGTGCTCGGCTTCCATAAAACAATAATGTAAATATCTAACAAATGGTCTATGTACAAGTATCCATCCTAGAGAATGAGTACCACAGATTTCTCTAACAGTAAGATACAAACGGATAACCCATTCCAGAAGACTAGACCTATTTTTGATTCACAAGACAAAACGAACTATATATATATATATATATATATATATATATATATATATATATATATATATATACGTTATTATTACTTTTGAATTTTTTAACTGACAATCAAAAGGAGGACAAAAACAAAAACAAAAACAAAAAAAAGCCCAGTTACCAGGAATTCATTTCATGTTCTCCGCCTTCCTATTGCACTAGGCAGGCCAGTACCACTGGGGATGCCCGTGATTTACTTGGTATCATCGAAGGAAATGGACACATCGACACGAGTTCAAATCCTGGACGAGGTTGGATGAATTTCGCATGGTGCTAATACACTATTCTTCCTCCAGTTATGGATAAATAGTAGGGCAGGTGGGGTGATTAACTTTGGGCCGACAACTGGTCTATTAGAAGGAAAACCCGTTAAATTCCGCTTAGAAATTGACCGTGTGTCACATCCTATTCATGTGGAGGGGTTGGTTAATACATACAACTTTATGTCAGCATCCATTATCAAAAGACCAAGTTAAATTACCTCCGGGTACCACATGTCTTGTTTGTGACCCTGTACAACAACTAGATAACATACGATCGGACGAGTTGGACTTCACAAGCATTAGTACGCAATGAACAAGCACTACCTCAACCAGAAATTGAACTCATCAAAGAACCTTTTAATTACTGTTAAACTTTAGGTCTGCTGCATTACTCCGTATAAATCTACATTCAAATATCCCCTTGGGCCCAAAACCTCCTCACTACGGCAGTGTCAGTGCTATGCTGTCTGGAACTCATATTCCTGGTAGAGCATTCTAAGGCTGATTGGTCTGTCACCCACTGGTTTTAGGGCCCACAATCCGGCGAAAGAGGCTCCGGTAAAAATCCTAAGGGCGTCTCCATTATCGTCAGGAATCAACGGTTTTTGGATACTGAGAATTCGTTGGTGGAGTCGGCTCAACCGACCAAGGGTGAATGCCATCACAAAAGAACAACAGCAACAACAACAACATATAAATATTAATGCGTGAGGACGTGTAATAGAAGTGACAGTGACTTACTGGGAGCTAAACGCGTTCGCTGTCACGCGTGTCAATCTACTCTCTGAGAGCAGTTTGCCAAACTGCCATTTCTATGCTGCAAATTTCTTTGCATAGGATGGCAGTGACACATTAAAAAAAACAGGCGAGTGGACCTGAGGGCAGTTATCCTACAGACTTCGCATGCCTGACGACGAAGGACTTGACACCCTGCTATAGTCTTTACTCCTTGTGTGTACTGAAGGTTTTGTGTGTTGGTGTGGATAACAGAATCCTGATCTTAAGTAAGAAATCAAAGATTGTGAATTTACGAGATTATCGTAGCAGCTTCATTTTTTTCTCTAGTAAACCGTACCGTTACAGTATGGTATATATGTATGTGTGTGTGTGTGTGTGTGTGTGTGTGTGTGTGTGTGTGTACGTAGTAAGTCGTTGTCAGTTTATTGCCCCCACCCCCCGTGTTATCTTAGGGTCGGTCTTGAAAAGCTAGGTTTATGATAAATGCAGCATATTCTTTAATTTGCCGTTCCGAAAATACGTTATATGTTTCTAAAGAAGAAAGAGAGAGAACAGATGCCCACGGCTGTTGCAGAAATTGAGACAATGATGACGAATGAGCAAGAGGCAGATGGAGCAGCAGTGCCAGACTTTGGCCAGGGATGTAGATGGCTGTCAAAATGATTAAGAGAGCATCCTGACGAGTATCAATCACAACCCATTTTTATTTTCTATTTGTCCTTCACATTATGCCTTTTCTCTTGGCCTTCTCTATGTCACTCCCTCCCCCTCTCTCTCTATCTCTTTGTTTATCTACCTATACAATTGTATATACATTATAGAATACAGCTGCAGTCAATAAGCACCCCATATATATATATATATATATATATATATATATATATATATATATATATATATTCAACGACTCTAACCACTAGCCCACGCGCCTCCATGTATTGATTTGAGTTCAATTCCTAGACGAAGCTGTTGGCATTTCACATAGCGCTAATACCCTTGGGAAAGGTATGAATCCATATATTCTCCCTCCAGCAATGGGTTAAATAGTAGGGCAGACTGGGCTCTTCAGCCTTGGGTAGGTAACCAGTCTAGGAGAGGAATAACTCTGAATTCAAAATTCCTGAGGTCGGTCGTTGATTGGGTTTGTGGCAATCCTTGATGCACCAATTCTTTCCTATCGATTGTGCCAAAAAGTGTGGATGGTCCAACACAAGCCTTCACCACTATGAACAAATCACTGTGTGGGTGTTCATTGTGGGTGTGAACCCTCATGCGTCGAAAATCGACGAGGGAGTCCATAATATATATATATATATATATATAGGGGTAAACTATAGACACGTGTTTCGAGGTATCACCTCTCATCAGTATAGTTATACGGTTTTAGCAGCTGCCTCTGGCTGGGTTCGAAACCGAACGAACTTACGCTCGCCCAAGCTTCTTACCCACACATCCACAGTCAGTCGCCAAGTATAGCAGGCTATTTAATTGCTATATTTCTAAGGGGAAATGACCTTCACCTAGAGTTCTCAAACTATGTAAACAAAGTGAGATTTGGCCGAGCCGAATACGGTGAATCTGCAATTATATACCTTCTAAATAGAGTGCTCAACGAGAACGGGAAGCGTATAAAGGGTAAACTATAGACACGTGTTTCGAGGTATCACCTCCATCAGTATAGTTATACGGTTTTAGCAGCTGCCTCTGGCTGGGTCGAAACCCGAACGAACTTACGCTCGCCCAAGCTTCTACCCACACATCCACAGTCAGTCGCCAAGTATAGCAGGCTATTTAATTGCTATATTTCTAAGGGGAAATGACCTTCACCTAGAGTTCTCATACAATAGTCTCGTGCCTTTACGGGCATGGCCAAACCACGTTAGCAATGGTTCAGTTGTTTCGTAGCAAGTTTTATAGGGTGGAGACACGAGCCCCACGCCCCTTTTTTAGAACAGAGTTTTCTTTTCGAAGACCGATTGCCTCCCAAAAGCTAACGAGCCAAGTCTGCTGTTCCCGGATGTAGCACGCATACAAAACCCAGCCTTGTAAAGAATCTGATTTCGGTGAGATGATTTAATTATATATATATATATATATATATATATATATATATATACCAACACATCCACACGAGTTGGATTTGATATTTCTTGAAGGGGAGATTAACTGGTTTAAATTCAATTTTCATTCTTCTAGTCTACTTGCCTAACCAGAGTTAAAAGCCCAGTCTGCATTACTATTTAACCATAGCTGGGGTGTAAAATGTTTAGATTCATACATCCCACAAGTGTATTAGCAGTAAGTTAAATGTACACAGCCTCAATCCACGATATATATATATATATATATATATATATATATATATATTTGGGAAATTATGTGCTTAATTAAAGTCATACCTAATTTGTTAATTAATTAATTATAATTAAATGAATTAGGCGTGCATATCGGTTTAAATGTAAAGAGTAAACAAATCGAGAAAAAGTATTTACATTTAAACCGATATGCACGCCTAATTCATTTAATTATGATTAATTAATTAACAAATTAGGTATGACTTTAATTAAGCACATAATCTCACAAAAATTGTCGGCCTACGCCATTTCAAACACATTGTTTTTTCACTTCATATATATATATATATATATATATATATATATATATATATATAGGGGTGTGTATATGTGTGTATATATAAAATACAAATTTAAAATAGAAGGAGGGGTTAAAATAATTAATCTTTTAGTGGGTCGTTTTAAAGCACTAATACAATTATATGCACCCCAACGAATTTATATATATATATATATATATATATATATATATATATATAATGAATTACTCAAGTCAATATGTTTCTTTGATAATATGCCACTTTCAAATGACTAGCCAACTATTTATTTATATAATACTTCAAGATCCTTGGATATCGTCATCTTATCCATTCCCTGTTTATAAGCATATCGATTTATACTTATATGCCGTCCATCATACGGTCTATGCATTTTGGGATTTATCTATCAATGTATCTGTCTGTGTGACAGTCTTTGTCTCGCATATCTGTGTATAACTAGAATTATCTGAATTTATTTGTTTCTATCAACCTGTATCAAAGTAGTCACAATATATCTATAGATTAAAGCATATATATCTTCTGGTATTGTTAATTGCTGAATGTATGTGTGATTTTGGGAGGGTTGACTGTATCTTAGTGATTGTATCTTTGTGATTGCATTTATTTTCCCACACCTACACACACAAACATAAAAACTCACACACACACACACACATATATATATATATATATATATGATATATACTAGCAAATATATGCACCCTCCGGGTGCAAGTATTTAAGTTTAAATGTAATAAAATATTAGATTAAATCAGAAAGGCTAATGAAACTAATTAAGAATTCAAATAAAAAGATTCGAAACAGGGGGTATAATCGGAAAATAGAACAACTGAAACTTACTCTTTCATCACTTCTGTTTTTCAATGCTAAATTTTCCTAATTTAACTATTTAGTTAAAATAGGAAGTAAAGAATAAAATTACTGTTATTTCTTCTTGTTAATGAATTTCTTTTAGGATTTATTGAAGAGATTTTTACTCATATTCATTAAGATAAAACCAAACAATTAGAAATCAATAATACCAAGCACATTTTTATTAAAATCAGTTTTTTAAATATCAATATGCAAATTAGCTTTACGTTTACTCTGAAAACTGGTATTTTGTTGTATATATAAATACAATTGCATGTTATTAGTATTTAGGTAAGGCCAACAGTATTAATAATGTCAAACAGTTTTATTATTAATTGAGGTTTAAATAGAAATAGAATCATGGAGAATGTGCCGTAAATAACTAAGGAAATTGTGACTTGAGTAGTAATATAGTTTCGGTTACAGACAGAAAAACACACAATCTCCATTATAATAAGATATATGTGCGTGTGTGTGTGTAAATACATAAAAATGAAACATAGAACTTAATATATGGGTAATTCATGTCAAATCATCCAGAAAAAAGTAAAATTTTCACCCATCCCCTTCAATTTTTCTGAAGTTCTTTTCCAGGTATGTACTATGTTAACATTAGACAATCCCCCAAATTTAGTTATGTCGACATTTAGCTCTCTAAATTTAGTGGGTTGGCGAAAAATGGCAACGTTTTAAAAACTATTTTGTCTGTAAAATGAGTTCTAGAGCTTCCCTACTACTAAAAATTGGTTTATAAATGCATTTTTACCCATGAAAAAGTCTTAAAGTCAAGAAATTTTAAGTTATTGATGATTTCTGATTTTTTCATAGCAAGATCAATATCCCAATATGGCAATGCATCTATGATAATTTTTTTCTATTATTATTTCACATATGTTGAAAAGTATTTGTTCCAAAAAGATACTTTGATATTTGCTCAGGACTGAATCTACAACATCAGTTAAAATTTTGCAAATCAGAAATCATTAATAACTTAAAATTGGTTAAATTTAAGTCTTTTCATGGCATTTTCAAATTCCTTGATTGGGGATTGGCTAACGTTAAGATAGTCCCCAACTGGACAAAATTAAAGTGCGAAATTTTAACAAATTTTTGCAAAATGTTGTAGTTTCAGTTCTGAGTAAATGTCAAACTATCTTTTAAGTACAAATAATCTTCAGTATATGTGAAATAATAATAGAAAATACACATCGGGATATTGATATTGCTATCAAAAAATCAGAAATCATCAATAACTTAAAATCGGTTGAATTTAAGACTTTTTTGATAGCATTTGCCTTGGGCAAAAATGTTTTTATATACCAAGTTTTAAATCTCTAGAACTGATTTTACAGACAGAAATAGGTTAAAAACGTCAATTTTCGCTACTCCCCTCAAATTTGGAGAGCTAAAATTCGATATAACTCTGCTAATTTCTGGAATAGGAAGCTCAAATTTTTGGGATTGACTAACCTAATCATGATCCACACTTGAACATAATTTAGAAAAATTGAAGGGATTGGGTTACATGGCCTGGATGATTAGTCATGGAATTATCCATATGTAAATACATAACGATACAACTATATTCATATATGTCTGCGTGCGTTTGTGTGAGAATACACGAACAAACATGCAACTATTTATCTATATGTGTGTTTGAATGCTTAAACATACCGATATACTTATGTGTGTGTGTGTGTGTGTGTGTGTATAGGTGTGTATAGTGTGGGAGTACGCAAACTAACAAACAATTATATACATATGTGTGTGAAAAACAAAATATAAATATAGAACTATAAATTTTCTATACATATACTACGATATATATATATATATATATATATATATATATATATATATATATATATATATATATATATTATACATAAGTGCATGAACATTCGTGCATACATATTATATCTATTATACATCTGTGTGTGATTGCACAGACTTAAACAAACAAATACAAACACACACATATAAATATATATGTATAAGTGTGAGTGTGTGGGAATACACAAAATTAAACATACAACTAGATATATGTATATATCATACATACATGTGTAAACATATATATATATATATATATATATATATATATATATATATGTGTGTGTGTGTGTGTGTGTGTGTGTGAACACAAAAACATGTATATATATGTATTATACAAATATATGTGTGTAAATATACAAACTTAAACTCACACACACCACACACACACACACACACACACACATACATATATATATATATATATATATATATATATATATATATATATTCATACATATAAAATATTAAATTCCTATTATACAAGCCCATTTCACTTTTTCTTCTATTATTCCGCTAGTTGAACGAGTATGGTTGCCAAATTATACATTCATATTCAGACCATTACTCACATTTTAAACCAAGTAGATAACTTATTTGAAGTTCTCCACCGCCAAATCTACTGCGGATATCACCCACTCTATCATAGTTTCAGGCACTGGCAAATCGTATAGTGAATTAATGGCCAACTACTCGCATCTGCAGTGCACTTAGTATCACTGCTTGTAATACTCACAGAGCCGTCTACTGGCTATTCCAATTTAAACCGTTGCCAATGATATCTTGGAGTGCCTAGAATCAGAACCGTCCATATGACAGACTGGTTCTTAAATTGGATTTTCTGGGGGACCTCCGCTTTTCATAATGGAAAAGCAAAGCAACGAGAACACTTGTATTTAGAAGTCGACTACACTTCAGTTGGAAAAAGTTTCCATAATAACTACTGAGAATTTAGTAGATCATATTTAATGTTGTAAGTTTGACTCGTTGGTTTTTAAAAAGCGACATTTATTCTTCTATTTCTGATACTGAAACTCCATTTAAATTCTAAAACAAGCCCTATCGGCTACAACTTTAGAATACACCGACTGCATCACAGCAGAGTGGTAAGACTCATCAAATGGGGTCACCTGTTGGTGACCCGTGGTGCTTAAGGATGGAATCCTGGTGGATGAGTAGTCCATGACGGGCAACACTTCACTATGCCCTTAAGTCGGAGTGACCCCCTCCGATCAATCGGCTGTTCATGTCAAGTCCTAGCACCTATATGATTGTCCCAATCCTATTGCCCGTATGGCAACCCCAATCCTTCATATTCTATATGTGCTAGAAGGTGGTGACTGAGGATCTTCATGTCCTGGGAATGACGTTTAAACTCTATCCAATTGTGAGTTTCCAGTGTTGGAGGTCTGGGGAATGTGGAGCGCACCTTCATCACCATTGATCCCTGTTCCACTCTGGCCCAGAGTGGTCGTACTTGTTATCTTCTTCAGACATTGAATAACTATATTTTGGCAGAATATGTATATGTGTGGTTTCTGATATTTGATAGGTGGTTTGTGTTTTTGTAACTTACTTTTTGTTTATAATGGTTGTGTAATATTTACACGGCCATTAAAACAAAAAGTAAGTTACAAAAACACACACAACCTATCAAATATCAGAAAACACACATATACATATTCTGACAAAATATAGCCATTCAATGCTTGAAGAAGATAACAGATCCAAAATACGTGTCGCATATGTAAGTTAATAATTTAAAAAAAAACATAATCCTTTTTGCAAACCTTCTTTTTTATAGAATATCTAATGTTCTCCCGTTGGGCCCATAACAACACTATATATATATATATATATATATATATATATATATATATATATATATATATATTATATATATATATATATATATATATATATATATATATATTTTATATATATATATATTTATATATATATATATATATATATATATATTATATATATATATATATATTGTATATATTATGTATATATATATATTATTATTATATATATATATATATATATATTATATATATATATATATTATATATTATATATATATATATATATATATATATATATATATATTATATATATATATATATAATATATTATAAATATTATATATATGTATTAAATGTATACTATATATATATTACATATATTATATATACTAGCAAATATATGCACCCTCCGGGTGCAAGTATTTAAGTTTTGATATAATAAAATATCATTAAATTAGAAAGGCTAATGAAACTGAATAAGAATGCAGATAAAAAGATTTGGAACAGAGACCCCCTCTGTTCCAAATCTTTTTATCTGCATTCTTATTCAGTTATTCATAATCGAAAAATAGAACAACTTTGAAACTAACTATTCCATCATTTTCCATTACTCCCCTCTTTCATTGGTAAATTTTCCTAATTTAAATATTTAGTTAAAATAGGAAGTAAAGGATAATATTACAGTTATTTCTTATTGTAAATAAATTTCTTTTAAGATTTATCCACGAGATTTTTGTTTATATTTCTTAAGATAAAACCAAACAATTAGAAATCAATAATACCAAGCACATATTTATTAAAATAAAATTTTAAATATCAATATGCAAATTAGCCTTCTCGTTCAAACTGTAAACCGCTATTTTTTGTATATAAAAATACAATTACATGTTATTAGTACGTAGATATGGTCAACTGTATTGATAATGTAAAACAATTTTTATTAATAACTGAAGGTTTAAAAGAATGAAATCATGGAGAATTTGACGTAAATGATTAAGGGAATTGTGACTTGAGTAGTAATATAGTTTCGGTTACAGACAGAAAAAACCACAATCTCCATTATAATAAGATATATATATATATATATATTATATATGTGTATATATATTATATATATATATATATATATATATATATATATTATATATATATATATATATATATATATATTATATATATTATTATATATATATATATATATATATATATATATATATATATATATATATATTATATATATATCATATATATATATATTATATATATATTATATATATATCATATATATATTATATATATATATATATTATATACATATATATATATATGTGTGTGTGTGTGTGTATGTGTGTGTGTGTGTGTGTCTAGTCGTATAAAATATCGCTGCCCTTATATCACCCTATCCTTATTGTGATCACATCTACTTGTTATTTTGTAGCATGTGTTAATGGATTGTTTAAGCATTGATAATTTTGTTAATCAGCTCAAAAGAAAATGATGGAACAAAAAGGAGCGCCAGAGAAGAAATGCATTTTAAAATAAACGAAAATTTTAAACAGAATTTCAGACAATTCCCCTTTGTAATAAAACACGAATGTGCCCTAATCGCCTGACTTGAAATATGTTCGTGCGTCAAGCGGAGTTCCTTTTTTCTATGTGACAGGAAAGGAGGCATTATGTAAAGGCGATTCAAATAAGTTGAAATGGATTCTTCTAGACAAAAGTCTGCGAAGCATTGTTGTAATGAAAAGAAAGACCGCCCACCCGCCACTCCGTTGAAATATGTTGATCTTCTTCTCTGCTCTCATAATGCATTGCCAAATGTAAAAGCTCAGTCGGTAGATCGTCCGATTAGGAACTACAAGGCTCCGGTTTCAATACTGGTCCTCGCCAACTCAGCGTATGAGTAGCATGGGAATTTGTGTGGTAAAGTAACTGATGGTAGATGTAGTAGATTTTTGCGGGAAAGCTGATGGTAGGTGTAGCGCTCAAACTCGGACACCAAAAACAATCTCCTTGGGCTACTGCTAGTGAAAAGGGGGATAGACTCCCTCACTTTCTGGATGGTACCGACATTAGGCCATTCCGACGATTTACTTATAATCATTTTATTTAAGTGCAAAAGAAGAAAATAAGACAAGGAGAAACCTGAAGACGAATCCCTTCTCGAGAGATACACATAGTTGTATTAATAATAACTAGCAGGACCTGTGGATACTCCACCGTATGAGATTCTAATTATTACAACGTTTGATATGTTTACTTAAGAGCTATTGCAATATAGTTCAATATGTAAAAAGTATAATAATTTTGATTTCAGTGTAAAAGAAGAAAATAATAAAAGGAGACACCTGAAGACCAATCGTTCAGCATTTGAACCCGGATCAACGAGTCCATTTCCTACGACTCTAACCATTACACCACGCACCTCTAAATATCAATGTATCTACATGCTTATTCTTATCAATAAACTTTATTGCTAAGTCAGAAAAATTGTTTTGAGCAACCTTAACAACTTTGAACTAGATGTTTTCTGACGTCATATCTCGTCACCAGTGCAAGGATCAAATGAGGTCCCTTCATAATTGTCCAAATTATTATTGTTTTGTTCTTCTTATGTCAATGGATCTTAGTTACCGATGGAAATATTTCTATTTTCTTTCTAGCTCACAAAACTCGGTCGATCGATGATTATCGTATTTTTGTAACATTTTCAGTAATTGTTTATAGTAAATATTCGAGATAAATGCAATAAAAACACTATTTTCCCGCCATTAATTTCCCTTTTAGAAGAGTACCACAGGAAGAATCCATTTCTGAAGAACCCACTCTCTTTCTGCATCGTCATTAAAGAGAAGTAGTTTCAAAACCTATTACTTGAAAAATAGGTCACTACGCTTTAAATGAACGAGCAGTACGGACGGAAATCTTTTTTTATCCGAAATGATAGTGACTGAGTAATAATGGCCATAACATTCTATATTAAATCAACTAGGTCAAATAAAAAAAGAAATTATTTTAGCAGTTGTAATTTAATAGTTTCCTTTCCTTTCTTTCTTTCTTTCTTTCTTTTAGAGGAAAGAAGAATACACGAGTTCCGGTTTAGATTGCTACTCGACTTGTAATTTGTATAACATTTGTTTTGCATAATGCCGTTAGAATACTTTTAAGAACATGCATGATAAGTACTTCTTTTTGGATTCGTATTCACAACAACAACAACAACAACAAAGATGAAAGAAAAACAAGAACAAAAGGGACCATATTACCTTTAGGCACCCCTTTTTTATCTCGATTAAGAAAGGACATGTTTTTCATTTACACCGTCAATATCCGGTTGATAGTTAGAGGTTAGGGTTAGGGTTAGGGGGTTAGGGGTTAGTTTTATAATAAAAAAAGATCTAAAAATCGTCTGTTAAAACAACCGGATATTGCCGGTGTAAATGAAAAACATGTCCTTTCTTAATCGAGATAAAAAAGGGGCACCTAAAGGTCATATGGTATGAGAAAAGTACCAAGAGAAAGTAAGAAAGAAAGACCAAGAACAAGACAGCGCTCATGTCATAATATCTTTAGTCAGAATAAATGGACCTGGAGACCCGAGTTCAAATCCTCGACGAGGCTATTTGTATTTCATATTGCTAGTATCTTAGCAGTCCTAATTAGATAGATTCCTTTTCTTTCCTTTTTTAGTAGAGGGAAAGAGAATTGACAAATTCTGGTTCAGATTGCTGAATGACTTGTAATTTGTATGAAATTTGTTTGCATAATCTTGTTGAAATACATTCAATAATATGCACGATAAGCACTTATTTTTTAGTCGGATACGGGTAACTCCATGTCAGATCATATAGAAAAAAGTAAAATTGTCACTCAACACTTTCAATTTTTCTGAAATTTTGTACATGTGTGGACTATGTTAAAGTTAGACAATCTCTAAAAGGCTGACTTCTGATTTAGGTCGGAAACTGAAATTTTTTTAGTGGTACCCAATGACAATTTAACTACAGTCTATGAATTAACATTTTGCGATTTGGGTTACGGTTTTAGGGGCTTAAGGTTGTTTTTAATTACGTATTGCTTAAAAAAAACCAACAAAATGCCAATTTACTATACATTTAATTAACAATTGAAATTAATTATTGAAACTATTATTGAGACGGTTGTTTGTGTTAGTATTGCAATGTATAATTTCAATTAAACTTAGTTTTAAAAAATATTTTTCAAAATTCAATGTATAGTAATTTGGGTTTTTTGTTGTTTATTTCTTTTAAGCAATACATAATTAAAAACAACCTTAATCCCCTAAAACCCAATTCGCAAAATGGTAATTCATAGACTGTAGTTAAACTGTCATTGGGTACCACCAAAAAACTTTCCATTTTAATTTTCCGACCTAAATCAGAAGTCAGCCCTCCGAAATTTGAGCATCGAATTTCAAGAACTGGCGGAGTTATATCGATTTTTAGCTCACCAAATTTGGTGTGCGTTCGCAAAAAATGGCGAAGTTTGTAATATATTTTTGTCTGTAAAATGAGTTTTAGATCTTTCCTACTACTAAAAATTGGTTTATAAAAGTATTTTTGTCCAAAGAACCCAGAAATACTATCAAAAATTCTTCATGACAACCAATTTTAAGTTATGGAATTGGAATCTCAAATTCTAGCGATTGTCTAACTTTATCATAGTACACACCAATACAAAATTTCAGAAAAATTGAAGTGATTGGGTAACATGGCCTGGATGATTGGACATGAAATTACCCATACACAAAGAAACATAAAGAATGTTATATAATTAATAGATTGCCAATCAATTGTATAGGGTAGTATAGTTAAATCAAACTAACGGTTTTATGGAAAAAATCAACGTGAGAAAGTTAGTTTAGAAAAATCAGTTGTGGCTGGGCGACTGGACAAAACGGACGACAAGATGACGTCTCTCGTCCAAATAGCAATTTGTCTTGGATTTAATATTAAAATATAAGGCCTCTTTAAAATAAAACAGAAAGCTGTGTTCGTTAATCAAAAAACAAACAACGGACCAAGACAGAAGATTTTCCAAGATCAAGACACGAATTCCAACCCAAGACCAGAAAAACAGCTACCCAGTGACAGATCCAATTACGTAGATAACAGATAACAGCTACCCACATTCATAGAAGATACGTGTACAATATGAGCATACGTCCATGGGTATCGTACTAAAACATACGTAGATACGTGTCTATATTAAATGAGTATGCAACAAGAAGATTTACATTAAAAACAGGAGGCGCTCGTGTTAAATGGTTATCGCCGATGAAAATAAACTAGGTGGTCCGAGTTTAAATCATGTAAGAGGCAGTTGGCATTCCACATAGCTAGTACCCTTGGCAAATATAAGAATTAAACTATTCATCCCCCATAGAGAACGAGAGTTTTCTATGTAAGATTTCTCCATATCCAACTTATACAGATTTTAGGGATTTAAAAATCAAGAGCGAAGAATTGCTCAAGCTTCCGGTATACAATTTAGAATTATCCTTTTCCTAGACTGGTTGCCATAAAGCCAAGGTGTTCATTCTGCTCCACTATTTATCTATATCCCGATGGTGAAAAATAGGTTCAAGTATTCCCAAAGCAAAATGTAGGTGAAATGAATGCAAACGGCCTTGGCTAGTTTTTCAATTTGGATCATTGATTCCATTTTATATGCCTATAACAATTATATAGCCTGCATTTACTTTTGATACGATATAACATGGAGGATTTGTAAAGAAAATTTTATTTTTATTTTGAGTTTAAAGTAGATTCTTTGTTAAACAGTTTTGAGATTTAAAAAAATGGAAGAAAGAGATAAAATGGTGGACGATTTGACATTCTAGTTTCGTTGTAAACATTCTTGCGGCTTACGAAGTTTGACATTTTTTTTAAAGTTTGAAATCCAATGAACAATTGAAATTGCTAGTCAAAATATCTGTCGTTTGAAGAAATGGATTGATCAAAAGAAGAAAATTTAGGACGTTGGATAGATTTTCTCATCTGAGAATTTTAAATGTTATTTTCTTTGCCTGGATTCTATAGTTTACAAAATCGATAATTGTGATAAAATTGCCGTTAAAAATCCATTGTGGATGGCAAATAGATTCACTGGCGGAGATTTAAGACCGACTTATCTGTAACAGTGTGACAAACCATTCAATTAAATTAAGTGGTTGCTAGAAAAAAAAGGGGGTTGGAAGGGAGTCTTATATATGAGAGAGCGAGACTTTTATGTGAGGAAATAATTCTATTTGAGGAAGTGGAAGAATATCCGAGGGGGGCAAACTTTCATCTGGGAAAAGAGCAAAGAAGAAAAATAGATTTTTTTTGTAAAAGAGAGAAAAAACGGCTAATGGGCTGGGTAAAATGGGCATCTCGTCATGGTGTAATGGTTAGCAAGTTAGTCTCGTAGATTCTATTGAATACTATAATAGATATTACTGAATAGTTCAATCTTTACTGGATGCCTAATACTTTATGCTCCATACTGAATGCCAATACTTGCAACCTGGTGCCACGCCCTACCGGTGGGGGACGGGTTGGGAAAATACCATCCACCAAATCAGATATTGTAAATAACTTCAGTAAAAGAATGTTACAAGCTGAAATTCACACAATATCTTACTCATATAAACATATCCTGAATTATTGTTACCAAAATGGACGTATTAATACAATTTAAAAAAATACAATTTTTGAAAATAAAAAAAAAACATTAAAAATACAATTAAAAATACAATTAAAAAATACAGTTAAAAATACAATTTAAAGAAATAAAATTTTATAAAAATACAATTTTTTAAAAATAAGAAAAAATATTGATGGGAAAACTCACAGTACAAATACTTCTAATTAAAGAGAGAAATATATATATATATATATATATATATATATATATATATATTATTTACTCTACGGGTAGGATTTAACCCAAGGTCACAAGTATGGAGCATCCACCTAGGATCGAATTCACTATTCAATATTAAAGGATATGTGAGACTAGCTTGTTAACTATTATAGCATGACGGTGTGCTCTTTTTACCCGCTCGTTCGACACAGGTAGCATTTGACACAAGGTCACAAGTATGAGCCATCCAACGAGGATCGAATTGGCTTGTCAGTCGTAACGAATCTGTGAGACTAGCTTTAAAACCATTACACCCCGAAGGAGGCCCTAATGTCAGATATGACAGTGTGAAATAGCAGTTTACAGTGTGAACGGGAAGGTTAATTTGCATATTGGTATTACAAATTTGATTTTAATAAATATGTACTTAGTATTATTGATTTCTAATTGTGTGGTTTTATCCTAATGAATATGAGCAAAGATCTCGGGAATATATCTTGAAATAAATCCATTAGGAAGAGGAAATAACTGTAATCTTATTCTTTACTTCCTATTTCAACTAATTAGTTAAATTAGGAAAATTTAGCAATGAAATACGGGAATGATGGAAGAGTAAGTTTCAGTTGTTCTATGTTTCGATTATACCCACTCAGTTTTAAATTATTTTATCTGCATTCGTATTTAATTTTATTAGCCTTTCTAATTCAATATAATATTTTATTACATTAAATCTTAAATTCTTGCCCCGGGCGGGTGCATATATTTGCTAGTACTTCTATATTAAGTCAGAAAGAAATGAAGAACGTATAATTGATTGGCTGGTATTTGCCTATTTACAACCGAGTTTTCACTGCATAATTAAACATATACGTTTTCACTAGCCGTTTCTTCATTAGAGCAGATCTTTTTATGGCCATTTTGTATATTCTGCTGAATTGGCAGACTTATTGATGAGAAAGGAAGAACTTTCTATGTTATGTAATTAAACCAGATTAGTTTTAATCATATCTTTAACATGCAATTGCACACAGTCGAGTGTATGTTTTTGTTTTGTTTGTTTTGTTTGTTTTTTGAACGTAGTGAAATTCAGCAATTATGACGATATTAATTATAAAAGGTCACTGATTCACTAGAAGTTTATTCGAACGAAAAAATGTTGGCTGTCCGTTTTTTAATGGCTTCAACGTAGAAAGAAACACAAATAGTATTTCCTTTGATAATGTCTATTTGGCGACCGGAAATTAAATCAGAATCATTTTTGTTGATGGACTCCGTCAGTCGAGCCGAGGAAATGAAAAAAACTAGCAATATTTTCGTTTGTCTCATTAAAGACATGGTAATAATTAATTTCTATTCATTTTGTCTGCCCTTTTTGTAGTCAGTAATAAGGTCAACATTCTATGTAGGTGATTAACAGTAAAAATAAAAAATAAAAAATAAAAATACGAAGAAAAAAAGAAGAAAAGCGAAATATAATCTGACGAAGTCGGCGATTTTTCTCACGGAAATATTTAAACAGCGCATGCACCGGATAAATATAATCTTACACTATACTAGCCGGACCTGTAGATATAACACATTATGATACTTTAATTATTTGATATATTTACTTAAGAGCTATTGCGAAATACTTCAATATGTAAAAAGTATAATAATCTTGATTTAGCTCTCTCTTCCACATTCTATCTCTTCTCTCTCTCACTCTTTTTATTTCTTCCTTCGTTTCATCATTTCTTATGTTCGATTGAGTCAGATTAGCGTCATCACTTCCTCGTCCTCTCCCACTCTCTATATATTATTCTTTCTTTCTTTCTTTCTTTCTTTCTCATATTTTTATGTGCAATACGTCCTTCCCCCTTTCTTTCTTTGATAAAAGCGGAATTGTCCATTATTTAACTGAGGTGACGCCACTCATAAGAAATAAGAATTCGGCCGATAAGCTACACCAGATAATCAAGATTTACATTTTTGCATTTCATCATGGATAATCTGTACGGTCTCATTTTTAACCAGAGGGTGTTGCAAGGTGATAACAGTCGGAATATTAAGGAACTAGAGTATTATCTTATACGATATTTGTTATGTCTATCTGTTTGTCCGGAGATGCAATTGAAAAGAAAAACAAAGCTCTGTACCAAAATCAACCAAAACGTGTTTAAGGTAGAATTTTCCGAGGAATTCAGTCATGGTGTTTACATATTTAACTCCTCCCCCAAGATCACGATGTGACACAGGGTCACTATCTTAACCGAAGCTTAACAGGTTTTAATTCAGAGTTTTCCTTCTCCTAGAGTGGTTGCTTTACAAATGTCAATTTCTTTACACTATCCTGTTTCTCTCTCTCTCTCTCGATTATATGTTTCTTAAAGCACATGACGATCATATATATACCTATATCTATCTATCTATCTATCTATCTCTCTCTCTCTCTCTCTCTCTCTCTCTCTCTCTATATATATATATATATATATATATATATATATATATATATATATCACCCTCTTCGCACGACCAGAATGTGAAACAAACTCAATTACTTAAGCTGAGTTTAACGGGCTTGAATTCAGAGTTTTTTCTTCTCTTAGATGGTTGCCTAACCAAGGTTAAAGAGCCCAGTCTGCCCTACTATTACACTTAGCTCGAGGGAGGATAGTTGGAAGTATACCTTTTCCAAGGGTATTAGCGCTATGCTAAATTCAAACAGCCTTGACCAGAATTTGAACTTGAGTCGTCGTGTCCATTTCCTACGACGATAACCGTTACAGAACGCGACTCGATATTCATGTTTTATTTGTGGTATTTACATTACCTCTGAATTTATTTGTGGTCACTAGGGACTATAATATCAGCTGTTGTATGCGAAAATAGAAAATAAATAGGCTAAGGGGAATAACTCCGATAAAATTGCAAAATTAATGAATTTTCACATCGAGTATTCTATTAATAAGATCCCTTGCATTAATGATAACACTTTATATTGCATCACACTCTCTTTCAGAAAGTAGGATTATTGCATTATTGACAAATTAGGGTTAACCTGGACAAATTTCTAGTGTAATATTTTCACATCGAGTGAGAGGTACTGCTATAAAATGGTGAGTAATATGAGATTTAAATTCAGTCGTAAACTACATAACACGGTCAAGGCTGAGAACATACAACTAGTGTCATTATAAAAGTTGATAGATGTATTTTTGAAATTTTCTATTAAACACATTCGAAGCAAAAATAATAATTTATCGATAAAAAAAAAAGATAGAGAAATGAAGAAAAAAGAAAAATTAATAAAGAAAAAGCCGTTCGTGAGTATTCAAATATAGAACGAAAATGAGGCAACTGTAAAACCAATTTATCAATATAAAAATGATATCTTTAAAAAATTATTTATGTATCATTTTTAGAATGTTCAATTTATTTTTATTCGAGAAATGATCTTAAAATAAATCCCGCTTTTATTATTAATGTCGGGATTTATAATTTCACAATCATTGAAAGAATTGAAAAATACTTTAACATAAAATCAGTAATTGCAAAACAAGAAAACACATTGATAATCAAAATGAAAAAGTCTATTTTAAAACTTTACTGACCATTAGTAGTAAAATGTAGGAGTCACTAACACCTATATAAATAGATAAACTGAGAAAAGAATGAAAATACGAAAATAATATAAAATATCTCACAATTCCGCTTCTGCCACAAAAAAAAAAAAAAACTCCGTCTCTTTCTGCCAATTCGGAAATCTTTTTTTATTTATTACTTTTTGAGAACTAAATGTGCAGTATACAGTTCCATAGTTCATGCTGTTTTTTTTTCAGAGCTTTTTATTTTCCAATCCCAAGTTATCCATCCAGAAATGACCTCGGAGGACAGACCACATCTTGCGTCTTACCCCTTTAAACAACCAGTCAGCTTTCTCCGTCCGTCCCTTCAAAAACTACAGCAAGTCTCCACACAATTTCTCACGATCTCCTTCAATATTCGCACTGTTGTCCGGGCTCAGCCAATCAGAAGCCAAGCCGAGTGATTTCTTCGTCATCACTCACACATCTAATTATTCTGGTTATTTTCCATTAGTACACTTTTCAATTTTTCCACATTCGTCCAACGCCAACCCACCGCTGATATCACACACTGACTTGCAACCTCATTATTATTTTACATGTGTATTCTATTCTTACTATCTTTTTTCACTCTTTGCACTGCTGTTCCAGCTCGGTCAATCAGAAGCAAAGCTTAGTTACTTCTACTTCATCATTCATCCATCTACGTATTCTTGCTATTTTTCATATTCATCCTACGTCGTGCCGACAAGAATCCTTCTACCAAATGAAGCCTCAATCTACTGCAGAAACTCATTGATCTAGCTAGTATATGCACGGACTCTAAATCAGTCTAGCTGATCACGAAGTCTCTGAAAATAATAACATTGTACCAATTTCACTTTCATTACTTACCTATTGCGTATTACCCACATTACCCATTCGTATGGACTTAAACATATATTACTATCAAGCACCTATCTTCAAGAATACAAACCCTGAAAACATTTTAAATTTTATTAAAAAAAGGAATTATCTCCATACCTTAAAACCTTTTTGGCATTAAATGACCCACTATGCCGTTAAACAAAACTCAACTCAAATTCAACCCACCGCTGGCATCATACACTGACTTATGCTATGAAGTACAAATAGTAGCTATCAAATGAACATGCTCCATCCTAAAACGATCCTTAGATACGAATACTGTTTATGGTGTCTAGAAATTGTACAGGAAAAAAGTGAGATTATTAATTTACATGTATAGTTGGCGTATTCTACAGCCCTAGCCGGTGTTGCTATGGTGTTTATTAAATAGATTCATTATACAAAATAAATTGCCGTCGATGGCTTAAACTATTTTTAAAAGAAGTTGAATTTTTATTATAAGATACGTATCAAAAAGTCAGATTAACTATGACCTGCTTTTGTGTGAACTCGATTGAAAAAGAGCCATTGCGCTTGATTCGCTTTGAAGAAAATGCTTCACCGTCGTCTGTATCAAGTTGGAAACCTGCCGATGCTTATAAAATCACTTTGCAATGATTGGAGAGAAGCCAAGCGTAATGTTACAGAGTTGAAACCTGCGTTTCTCTACAGGCTTGTTAAAAAGCATTTCATCACTTTTGAAAAAGATTAGTGACCGGTGAAGCGACGCACGCACACACACACACACACACACACACACAGACATATATATATATATATTTGGCTTAGTAGCAGTGATCAGACCAAAAGTACAACGACTGTTTATTTATGAAAAAGTAATAGCATTTCATCTTGTCTGAATAATTTTTCTACTCTTTGAAAAGAAATAAAAATATATCTTAGATTTGTCTTACGGAGTCTAACCCGTTATATTTGACGATCGATATATATATATATATATATATATATATAATATAAAAGTAAAGTCGTCGGGGCAGCCTAATGTCGGTATCAGCCATGCAGCGATGGAGTCTATCCCCTTTTCACTAGCGCTAGATCAAGTAGATTATTTTAGCGTCTGAGGTGGAGCGCCACACCTACCATCAGCTCCTTACTTTACCGCACAGATGCCTGTGCTACTCATACGCTGGTTGGCGAGGACCGGTATCGAACTAGGAACCTTGTGGTTTCTAGCCGAACGCTCTACCGACTGAGCTAACCCGGCCCCGTGAGTGGTTTCACAAGTCAGTATCTCACAGCATGTAATACTGAGTAACGATTTCGATCCTCAACTATATATATATATATATATATATATATATATATATATATATATATAATATATATATATATATATATATATATAAATCGTTATTCAGTATTACATACTGTGAGATACTGACTTGTGAAACCACTAATATGCTCACTGGTTTCTGCTTCTCGTAATGAACACAAGTATTTATGTCGATATACATTTCAGTTGCCTGGCCGCATATTCACCAGGAGACCATACAAGCAAGTCTCCGATTTCCTGTTAGTATATGAACGACAGTTGTATGGTCACCCATGTTGACGTGCATCGATAATTGTTTCTCATGGAGATCTCCGAACAGACAAAATAATTTGCTGTATACTCGATTGCTAGAGCAGATGGATTTATATGCCTGTTGCAGTTGACAGATTCGAAATTAATTCGCTCCATTCTAGCGACCTACTATCAGCGTGGCTAGGCGTAAAGCTCTCAGCAGAGATTACACAAGAAGTGCCAATAACGGCCTTGCAAATTTATTGAAGAATGGCAAACGACGACGTTTCTGCGGACCGCCCATTTCGCATTCACGCAACTGAACTTTGTTCGTCAGTTATTGTCGAAAATGCCAGACAAAGAAAAGGCGCGGATCTGGATTCCTGGGGCGGTGGAAAGAGCTCAAGTAACGCGCCAAGGGCTTCTAGCGAATCAAAATAGTTAGCTTTTAGTAATACGTGACAGATCGTTTCTATTGTGATCAAGGAGGGGAGACAGGATGATCATTGGCCGGGGGGGGGGTTCAAATCGAGATATCTTGAAATGTAGATTTGAAATTATTATATTATATATATATATATATATATATATATATATATATATATATATAAGTGTAACCAAACAACAATTTTACAACTATTCGAATAACATTATGCAATAACTAGATTTCCAGAAGAATATCTCGATTTGAATCCTCCCGGCCAATGATCATCCTAGATTAAAATTGAAACGATCTGTGACGTGGTACTAAAAGCTAACTATTTTTTATTCGCTAGAAGCCCTTGGCGAGTTTAGATCTGTTTCGATAGATCTTCATCAGGGCTTTCGTTAGTTTGAGGAAAAATAAATTATTACTGAAAATAAGAAGTCTACGAGCCTATGTTTTAGTCAATCTTGAAATGTGAGAGAGAAAAAAATCTATTTAAAACTGCTGACGAACGCAGTGTTCTTAGATTCTTAAAAACGCCGTAACGGTTTACGCGATTATGCAGATGAAATGTTGTGTGTGTGTGTGTGTGTGTGTGTGTGTGTGTGTGTGTGTGTGTGTGTGTGTGTGTGTGTGTGTGTGTGTGTGTGTGTATGTGTGTTTGTGCGTAAGTATATATTAAGATATAATTAATAGAAAAAATATATACCCTATTTAATTGAAATAACGGCATCCCCAATTTTTTCTTAAAATACGTTGATAAATGTGTGTGTGTGAATTTTATTTAGTGCTTATTTAATTTTTATTAATTTTTTTTTACATTATTATTTTTTGTTAGATATTATTAGTACGTAATGAACATTTTTATTTTTATTTTTTACAATAGTTTTTAATTAGGTGATGAGGTGTGTGTGTGTGTGTGTGTGTGTGCGCGCGCGCACGCGCGTGTGTGTGTGTATGTGTGAGAAATTTATTAGTAATTATTACATTATTATTATTAAAATATTATTAAATTTATTTTGTAATTACAATATTTTTTGTGATGATATTTTTTACAATATTTATACTATGTGAAAAGTGTGTGTGTGTGGTTTGTGAAATATATATAGTAATCATTGAAAGGTTGGAAAAACTCAATAAACCGTCATTCTGTAATAAATTTATTTCGACCAAAACTTAAAAGGCTTTAAAATGTTCTAAAACCTTTTACGTTTTGGTCGAAATAAATTTATTAAAGAATGACGGTTTATTGAGTTTTTCCTTCCTTTCAAAGGTAAATATTGCTCTGTATTTAATCTAAATTATATATTATTATACATTGACCTCTCTCTAGGGATTTATAAAAATCCTTGAATTTGCACCTACTAAAACATTCAATAATTATACAGTCAGATTTTGAAGATCCCATGTAGAATCATCCCTCACTACTAGTTTTGGATAACTTACACACACACCACACAGACACACACACACACACACACACACACATATATATATATATATATATATATATATATATATTGTATTGTGGATAATACGATGCTTTGAGACCAATTCTAAGAAACGCCTTTTGATTGAATAGTACACTATAACAAATTCATATTATATATATTATATCTATCTATCTATCTATATATATATATATATATATATATATATATATATATATTATATATATATATATATTTTGTTATAGTGTACTATTCAATATATATATATATATTTGTTTTAGTGTACTATACAATCAAAACGCGTTTGTTAGAATTAGTTTCAAAGCATCGTACTATCTTCAAGACAAGCGCCTAAGTAAAGCAAATTTGTTTTTCCTGGGCACTTGTCTTGGGGATAAGCGGTGAACACGCCGCTTTAAAACAATTGGTAACATAGGTCTTTTAATTGTATACACTATATCAAATAAATATAACACTTACATCAGTAATCGAGCACTTTATTTTACTTTCTCCAATACGAAATACCCCCCCCCACATATATATATATATATATATATATATATATATATATATATATATAATTTAAGCAAGTTTTTTTCAAATTCTTGGAATATTTCTTCCGTAGGTTTGACGAGTGTAGACGTTCAAGTCTTGTTATTTTACGTATATTGGGATTCAAATGGTACAGAGAGTTCCCATATATTGTACGCAAGCGGTTTCAACAATGAGATTGGTCTTCCTCAGAGGGATTATTGTAGTGGCTATAGTGGCTTGGAAGAATATTTTTAAATGGAGGTTAACAGGCTGTAATATGTGATACTTTCTTTACCAACTGGATCCTGATATACAAAAAATAACAAAAAAGAATTGAATGTCATATATATATATATGTGTGTGTATATCATGGTCTTGTCCTATGGGATATTTTGAAATTCCCGAACAATTTGGAGGCGCTGATTAAAAAAAATCATTAAAAAAATCATTTTTGCCCATCACATCTTGATGTATTACTACAAAGAGTTATAATATATTAAAAACAAAAATGCTATTAATTATTAGCGAAATCGTAAAGGAAAAATTAAAAAAATAAATTCATATATTCCCAAATCCAGATAAACCTTGTACTGTAAGTTTTAAGTAATTCTCTCGTCAATAAGTTGAAATAAATTATATAAAATTGTCATATGACAAATGCTTGGCAGAGAAATCAGAAGTTATGCTGACAACATATACTAACGTTATGCTAAACATATTAATATAATTTTATTTTAACTTTTATTTAATGTCATTTGCTTTGTTTACATTAGCTCAGTCGGTAGAGCATCCTCCTCGGAACCACAAGGTTCTGGATTTGATACCGGCCCTCACTAGCCCAGCGCAAAGAGGGGAGCTGATGATAGGTGTGGCGCTCAGATACAAAATAGTCTCACTGGTCTAGTTATAGTAAAGACTGGATAGCTTCCCTCGTTTTCCTGTTAATACGGACAATATATCACTCCACCGAATTTTCCTTTAATATAGTAGTAGTAGTAGTAGTAGTAGTAGTAATGTTATATACTCTTCTTTAGTTCTTCCCGTCTCTGCTATTTTAGATCGAATTAGCTGGCTAGGTGGGTTTATTGTTGGACTGGCATTTTCTCTGTTTTCGGGGTCTGGAACTACTTGAGTCCTCTTGGGTTCTTTTCCACCTTGCGTCCGTTGGTAGTTCTTAATAACGAACACAAGACGTTGTTGCTTTTCTTTTCAGAGCTGTTTATTTTTATTTCAAACACAAGTTAGAGATTTTGGTCTCGAACGGACATATCCCCTGTGCAATACGTCTCCTTTGAACGTCTCAGCCAGACCCCAAACCTTTCACTCTCTCTTTCACTCTTTCCTGTTGGCACTTCTCGACCAATCAGAAGATAGTCAGTCACCTTCACGTCAGCATTCACACACTTTTAATTTCCAGGTTTCTTCCATTCTTAATTTTTTTCTAAAATCTTTCAATTTTCACACATTTTCTTCACGCATGCGATACACGTCAACTCACTGCCAACGTCACACCTCTCATTATTTTACAGTGACCAATAATCCCAAACAAGACAATATTTTTCAACCAATGAAATTAAGGAAACCATATTGCAAAAATAATATTGAAAAAACAACTATTTCCCTATGAGGTATCAGGTGTGAAAGGACAATGAAGCGTGCGGCTTGAAAACTACTTGCATGCAAAAAACATTTGAAACAAGATACTTCAAATTGTGAATTATACTAGAATGCTTTCATTGTAAAAATCTAGAATACACATTATTACCACTTATTTCTTCATCAGTTCGTGTAAGCGACTCTAGGTGGGGTCGGTATGGAGGATGCTAGTAACACTGTTCAACAAAGTTTTCACTGCTGAGATAACATCTTGTGTTTTAGATTAAGTCGAATGAGCTGATTTAGGATCAATACAAATAACTAACAGAGCTACCTGCCGGTCCCCGTGATTTAAAAAGTAAAAATAAATCTAAATTACATTTATATATAGATTAATAAAACTAGCAGTAACCTCGCATATACGTCAGTATGATAATTTTATAATTAGAATGTTTGATATGTTTACTTAGTTTGGTTTGGTTTGTTTTGTTTTACGGCATATCAACCCCAGTAGGTCATTTAATGCCGATAAAGTTTGAAATAAATCAATTCTTAATGGATAATACAATTTTTTTATAAATACATTTTTTCTATTTAACCCATAGATGGGATACTAACAGGTACTACCACTCCAGGTCAGAGTGGACCAGGCAGCAATCGTGATGAAGGGGTGCTCCACATTCCCCAAACCTCCAAAACTGGAACCTCACCATCAGATAGAGTTTAACGTCATTCCCAGGACATGTAGACCCGCAGCCACCGCCTTCTAGCACCCATATGATAAAAAGGGGTTAGGGCTTGCCATAAGGGCAATAGGGTTGGGAAAATCATATAGGTGCTAGGGCTTGACGTGACCAGCCGATTGATCGGAGGGGGCCTCTCCGAACGCCCGTCTAGCCCAAGATAGGGTCAAAAGTGGAGTATTGCATATATGTTTACTTAAGAGATATTGCAAAAATATGTAAAAGTATAAAAATCTCTGCCAAAATGTATTCTCTCATTTTTTCTTTTTTATTGTTCCCTTCATTTGTTCTTTGTTTCTTTTCTGCTTTTTCTATTTCATTGAAACAGGCGATAAGTGCAATCGCTTCCTATCACTCATCTTTATTTCTTTCTATAGTTCTTTTTCCCCTACGACATTATTTTCTTTTTTGTTCTCACAATTACACGATACGGTCCATTATTTATCTGACGAAATGGCAGGGTATAAACATTCGAACAAATGCATTTATATCTTAAATAAACGGAATGGTCCATTATTTTTCGGGGTAATGGCCGGGCATAACACACAAAATTAGAGAATTAATACATAGACCATACTTATATATATTTTATTATCTTTTATTTTTAAAACCTTCGCTAAGAATTCGCTTATTACAATTTTCAATAATCATTTTTTGTTTACATGAAAAATACTATGATAAAATGTAATCCTAAATTCGTGAGTGTTTTGAAAAATTTACTTTTACGAAATACTTTTTTGTGAATATGGCAAAATTTTAAATTCTGTTATCAATTTCTTGTTGAGTTAAAGTGATAAAAATTCATTTTTACATTCATTTGTAATTACTTTTGAAGAACTGAAGAGTTCAACAACTCGATTTTAATTTTTGAATTTAACCAGTAGAAATCTAATTTTGTATTTTCCTTATTATAAACACTAATTATATATGAGCAGTTTTAATGCAAATGACATTTTTTCAATAAGGCATACCATACATTATATATATATACACATTATATATATATATATATATATATATATATAACATGGTCTAAAAGTATTTACCAAATTTTTATACCCAATACGACATTAAACCATTTAATATGATGTGCAGGTTGGTTGATTTGTTGGTTGGTTGGTTAGATTTAAGATATGTCAACCTTTGGGTTATTTTTTGCTGAAATTGTTTTTGTTTTATCCATTCTTGTTGGGTATTTAATTTTTCAAAACTCATATTTCTCAACTCATTTTTAAAAATCTTTTTTTAGCCGTATGTGGACTCTAACAGGTACTACTACACTGGGAGTGACCTGGGTTATTCCACAATCCCAAGAGCTCAAGAATTGGAACCTTGTCATTAGATGCAGTTTAATGTCATACCCAGTACAAATGTGTACAGGTAACTTTGTGTATATTATATTCAAACGTGAGTAACTTCAAATGAACGTGATGGTAAATTTCTGGCGCCATATTAGGAATTCACATGAGCTTTCTTTAGTAGAAGACGAACATTTTTATTATATTTTATTTCTATTTTTCAGTGTAATCAACTGTGAATATCTATAGTCAGTACGCATTTGAAGGTAAACCTGGCTATATGTTATTCACAATGTCATGCGTCTCGTTGGAAAATGAGGCCTAAAAAATGAAAAATAACTTTCCCAAGGTGTTAGTCTGAAACTGAAAGGGATTTTTTTTTGTTTTCGGAATGTCAACACATTTTGCGTAATTTTAGGTCGAATCAGGTCAGTTTTTCTTTGTATAAACAATGGACCCAGGTTTGTTACAGTACCTACTATTGTTTAAGTGGTCATCCAATTAAGTGTTGTACTTCTCATTGCTGCTTAATTTCGGTTATGAAACTGAACGTATTAACACAACTGGGATTTGATAAACGCTTACTATGATGTCCTTGTCTAGCACTACACGCCACTACACCACTTTGGCTCTCCTCTCTCATGCAGGAGGATCCATAACAAAATCCTTATGACATTTTGAAATAAACATCTTATTCAATCCATCATTAGATTCACGTATTTAGTTGACCCCTTTCAAAAGAAAAAAAAAAAAAAATGAATAAATAAAAATAAACAAAAAAAAGTTCGTTTTAAGGGGATTTGTTTTGTTTTTGTATACATTATAGTTTGGCCGATAATCGTTTTTTACACAACGTTTCGGTCGGTGTATTCTCCGATGTTTCATTCTAAAAAACAAAAAAAATTAATAAAAAACGATTCAAATCTCTTTTGTCACCTCCAGATTATTGAGACAGTTGTCTTTAAGTTTGTTTTATTTTGTTTTCTCAAATGAACAATAATTAAATCGATCAATATAACACTCAGCCCGCATTCTAATCGAATTAGGACATCAAAGGAAATTAAAGAATAATGAAAATGCAACTAATTGCATTAATCTAATTTGGAAGCCGAATTTTGTCAGAGATGTTTTGTTTTCATATTACATCAAACACCACTAAATATCAAACCAGTGTTTCCCAAACTTTTGTGAGCAAAGCACCTCTTTCATAACGATTTGAATTAGCCGAAAAACCTGCCTTTAAATATTCCCCGCGGTGGGATCAATTATAAATATGATTTTCCTGAAAGTACTTTCAACACCAAGGGAAATACATTTTAGCACTTCCTATGAAAGCTAGCACCCCAGTTTGGGGGACTCTATATGATTTTTTTTTTAGAATAGGCTTGATCATTAGTATTATTTAGATTTTTTGGATAGTTGTTCTTAACTTTATTGTTATATACACAGCGTTTCTGTCGATATGACCTCCTAATAGAACTCACGTGCCATCTTGTCGGAATCACGATTAGTTGGTCGGAATGTACAGCATAAGAACCTTGGTTTATTTTATGCTGAAGATGATTTTGTTTTATTCATTCTTGTGGGGTATTTTAAAATTCGTTTTAAACACAGTTTTAGACCCATTTTTTAAAATTTTTTTATCCATATATGGGATCCTAACAGATACTAGTACTCCGGCAGAGTGGACCTGGTAGTAATGGTAATGTAGGGGTACTTCACACTCCCCAGAACTTCAGAATTAGAACCTCACCACTACTTACAGCTTAAGGTTATACCCAAGCCACTAGGACCCTCAGCCACCGCCTTTGAGCACTTATATGATAAAAAGGTTGGGGTTGCTATTAGAGTAATAAGACCAGGAAAATCATATAAGTACTAAGGCTTGACATGACCAGCCGATTGATTGGAGAGGGCCGCTCCAACTGACCGAGTAGCTCAACTCAGAGACAAAGTGGAGTATGATGCATACATTGCTCAGACACAAGCATTGCATCTTGAAGCACCAGGGGTCGTCACCTATGGCCAAAAGGTAGCCCCATTTGATGGGGGTTCTTACCCCTATGAAGAGGTGCAGTCAGTGTATTCTAAAGTCCCTAACGAGCGACAAACAGGTTTGGTTTAGATTAGAATACCACGCGGTACAACGATCACCGTTTATATTTCCTCATTACAGCTACTCGTGCGTATATATATATATATATATATATATATATATATATATATATATATATATATATTTTGAAGGCCAATACAATGCGTATGAAAAATAAAAACAAAAAGATGTTATTTTTGTCTTATCGTTTCGAAGCGTGAACTTCATCATCAGAGTTTATTTTCAGAAATGGACGTGCTTATGTTTTTATTTGTGTGGTTATAATTTCTCTTCTTATTTCCTTTTCCTCTCCTTAGGTTTAGTAAGTAATTCTTCTCTATTTAGCTGGTTTCGCTAAAGTATGTCAAAGTTCCCACAAAATCCTTATTTTACAAAATAAATATACCCCCCATAACCGATTGAAAAAAAAAACTTACTAAAAATCAGTGAATTATCCGGTTTTAATGAAGTTTTCAGTGTTGATTTATCAATGAATGAATTTTTATAATTCACCAGTTATTTTATTTCAAAACATTCTGATTTTTTTTCAGGTCACATAACTTTGACCTTGACGCAAAATATCGGTAGGGTTATATAAAGTTGAAACTAATTACAGTATAAATAAAAAGACAAAAAACCGAAGGTGTGAATAGAAGAAAAAAATGAAGGGGAGCTATCCTAGTAGAAATTAAGTACCGAAAATCAAAAGTAAATTTAGAATAAAAACTAAAAAAATAATTTTGGGGATCTTTTTTTTTTTTTTTACTCTTTTCGACAATTATTCATCAAAATCGGATTGTTGGTAATTTTTTTAATCGCGAGAGGGGGGGGGTAATTTTATTTTGTAAAATACGTCATCTTTGGCGACCATGTTTATAATATATTTTAGCAAAATTGACCGAAAAAATAGTTTAAAATGTATTAGAAATAAATTGCATGTGTAATATTACTTTTCCTTTTTTAACTGATGTTACTACATTTAGACTTAGACAAATATTTGACCTAAAATAATCGATTTAATTAATTTTAATTCGTTTTTAAAATGAAAAGCAGACGACATTTTGGCAGTACCTATTTTATGCTTCTTTTACTGGCTCTGTAAATTTTTTATTTTGAATGCAATTAATGTTTAAAATAATAAAAGATTTGACAAAAAGTTTATTTATATTCATTTATTCTAAATTTTGTGAAGGATAAAGATACAAAAAATTCTTCTAAATGGAAAATATAGATACCGTTAATGACTTTGTGATCAAACATGTGCATTTATACAAAATTACATTTTTTTTAAGAAATGATGAAGATCAACTTGACTATCATGAATTCTTTCCAAAGTGGAAAACTGGCATTTTCCACTTTCAATTGTTAAAATACAAAGTTGTAACCCTAATCACCAAACCAACCCTAAACTTAACCCTAACAAGATGGAAACCTTGTCAAGTACCATTTTAAGAAATTAGATTTAATATAGATTGTTTAAAGTTTGTTTGCATCACATAATTGCACAACTACTTTTTAAGCTTTTAGATAATCCCAGATTGCTTGTCAACAACCATTTTAATCTTTTAGCTTTTAGATAGTTTGAAATCTACATAATTTAAATATTAAGATATTTAATCTAAATATATTTAAAGCATATTTGCTGGCAAAATAGCCTGTGGTCTATTTTATCAAGACCGGTAAAATAAGCCTAAAAGTAAGTATATATATTTCACTGAACCGGCTAAGTAGCCTATTTGAAAAATTCATATTAAATTACAGGATCAAATTGTTTTATTTCTAAATAAATGTAAATAAAATAAGATAACATAAATAAGAAACATAATCTTCGTAAATGAAGAGATTTTCAGCCGTATGGTAACGCAGACAAATCTAAGCATCTTCTCATGTGTAAAACCTCATAGTTCTCCGAACCGGATCGGATAAGTGTATAGTTATAGTAAAAAGTACAACCCTCATTTTTGTGTCTATTCTCAATAAAATCCAACTTATTTGGAGAGTTTTGGAAAACTTTAAATTGATGAAATCATTTCAATCTGTGATTTTTTCAACCAGAGCTCAATGGGTGACCCAGCGAGTCATGTTTTTTCTAGTATATATATTTACTAAACCCTCCACACGAGCAGGATGCGACACATGGTCAATTTCTTAAGAGGGTTTAGCTGGTTTGAATTCAGAGTTTTCCTTCACCTAAACTAGTTACCAAGCCAGGGTTAAAGAGCCCAGTCTGTCCTTGTATTTACTCATAGCGGGAGGGAGAGTAGTTGGATGCATACTTTTCACAGGTTTTAGCGCTATCTGAAATGCAAGGGCTCCGTACATGACTTGAACCCGGGCCGACGAGTCCATTTCCGACGACTCTAACCGTTACATTACGTAATTCCATAAACGCATTTTATTAAAGGAGAGTCCACAAAGAAAAGTGCAGTAATGCATTTTCTGAAAACAATAAGACGAAATGTATATTAACGGCTACAGAAGAAGATGAAGGAAGAAGACAAAGGTTTATTTTCACACATTAGGGCCAGTTTAGCTCAGTCGGTAGAGCGTTCGGCTAGAAACCACAAGGCTCCTAGTTCGATACTGGCCCTCGCCAACTCAGCGAATGAGTAACACAGGGATCTGTGCGGTAAAGTGATGAGGAGGTAGGTGTGGCGCTCCACCTCAGATGCTAAATAATCCCCTTGGTCTAGCGCTATTGAAAAGGGGATAGTCTCCTTGCTGTCTGGCTGATACCGACATTAGGCCCTGCCGACGACTACTTTTTACATAATATAACAATGTCACACAAAACGAAAGACGTAATATTGGTTGTTCTATTAGTGTGTAGAGGATGATCACTAATTAGAACTGAGCCTATTCTAGTAGTGACCACCTCAGTTGATTTTCTCCTTTTCTTTCTTTTTATTTTTTTGTCATAGTTTAAAAGTTTTTTTATAGTACTAAATTCCAACTCTAAGCTAAATTTGAACTCAGATCGACGATTCCACAGTCCGTTGTGGCAACTGCTACACACTACTCTGCATCTTGAAGAGGCAAACATGAACCTTGCGAAACGAGTAATCGTATGAGTATATGTATCGAATGAATATTCGTACATGACAAGAGAATATGATTTTTTGGTTATTTTTAAAGCTATGCAAACCACGATGAGAGAATTTTGTTCATTGTTCTCTGGATCCAGTGCCACAGATGCAAATCTTATGCAGACGACATCTAATTTGCCGTTTTCAGTCCGGTGCAGACACGCTGTCTACTTTTCGTCGTGTTGACACAAAAGAAAGAAACGCTGGGAAAGCGTTTTAAAGACTATTTGACTACAAAGATCGAGCAATATTTAGAAAATTGACAAATGATTTGGTCAGGCCGATTGTCAAGGAGAAATATGGGTTGTAATTTAAGAGACGAGCGGGGAAAACTATATGAAATTATATTTTTCCCTTACAAGCAAGAATGAATAAAATGTAGCCTAGCCTAAAAATTATATGATACTCAAAAAAATATAAAGAAAGAATTTCGAATCTAATGGTAACTACGTAAGTTGGAATTTTCTGGAATCAAAACTAGCTGAAATATATTCGGTTTCCTTAGCAACTGCGACCAATGATGAAAAAAGAAGATGGATGATTTTAGTTAGATCTAAATAAATTGTCAACAGTCGAAAACTGGATTTAAAAAAAAGAGGATAATGCGGAATCAAAAGAGATAAACTATCGATGGATTCTCTGATGTAGTCCAAACTTATTCTTGCAATTTCTATTGCGACACTAGTGCGAATAGTATAACAACCTCAACAGACTCACTGTCTCCATAACGTAAGAAGCCAAAAATATAGAAATTTTAATGGAATAGATATATCTAGAAAAACAATAAAAAAAAAAAAATATAATAATATAAAGAGAGATGTGTAATGACAAACGATAACACCGATAGACGTTGGAAAGCTTTGTTCCACTTAGAATAATTGGTACACTTATTAAGAGTTTATATAGTCTAGTATTCCCTAGAGAGTTCTACAAATGGGGAGATAATCATACTGTAAGAGAGGTAACTCTCACTTACCTATTAAAGATGTTATACAATCCGACTACCCTCCCCACCAAAAAATAAAAATAAGACGTAGAATACACAGAATGTATCCCCTAAAGAGGGGTAAGAGCTGCGTAAAAAGGGTATTCTCACTATGATACTAAACTTCACCTGATAGTCAGGCTCCAGTTCTGCAGTTCTAAAGGGGTATTCACACTCCTAATTATCATGACTACCAGGTCCACTCTGAGTGGTAGTACATGTTATGGTCAGATCTACTCGTCACACAATATGTTTGAAAATTAATTGTATTAGATAGGAATACTTAATACCATATAACTATGTAAATCATTTGTATTAAATATAGTTGCATGACGCTATAATAGTTTACTAAATATCATTATTATCATAAGTTATTAAACGAAGTCCAGCACGTTAGCGGTCATATGTTGATGATAATGATGATGGTGATGAATTTAGATGACTACGAACATTCTATTATGCTTAGTTGGTTTGTTTGTTTGTTTATTGATTTAAACGGCATATCAACCCGTCTGGGGTTATGTCATGCCTAACGGTTAGGAAGTGATACATATCGTATATTTATATTTATACTTTTAGTAATTGGTTTTAACAATATGTTAGCATTATTGGGGATTATGTTGTATGGTATTGATTTGTTTCATGTCTATATTCTATGATATAATTTCATTTCCCTAAAAAAGAGAGAATATCCTCCATGTTGACATTTTCAAACAGATCTTTCATATTGTTTGCTTTAAAATAACGGTTTCTGATGTGAGCAAAAAACCTGCATTTCATGAATAAGTGTTTGGCCGTTTTTTTGATTTAATGGCATATCAGGATTCGAGGATTATTTAATGCCAAAGTCATCCTTGTAGAAGAAGAGTAGTGGTACTATTTAACCAGTAACTGCGGGGACGAGTGGTGTTCATACCTTTACCAAGGGTATTAATCTGAAAGTGAACGTTATAGCGCGCATGAATTGCAAACTCGCTTACGACTATTTCACAGTCCAGAAAGTTAGCCGCTACGCCATGGAGATGAAATCCACACGGTTTGAAACAAGTTTCATAACGATTGCCAATCTGTATTACGTTACCATGACAACCTCATACACAGTTATAACGTCTCCAATATATTGTTTCCTAAACCTTAAATTCTATTTTTCAGAATGATTATTTGATTCGGCTGTGACTGTAGATTCGCCGATTGCATAGGGGTAAAGGCCACCTCAATTTTATTCCAAGGGTTGAAACAACGTAAAATCCAACCAACCAACATTCTCTTGTGAAGCTCGTAAATCTCGAAAAGTAATAAGTATATAAACATTTAACCAAATAAGTTTTCACGTTTTATTTTTCTTCACGGTAAAATATCTAAAAGTTACATTATAAACATAAAGTAATTTATAATAATTTCAACACAGCTTCAAATTGACAATTTAAAAAAGAAAACAATTATCGCGTGCTTGTCTGTTTATATTTATAATTGGTCAAAATAGGTCATTTTGTAATGTATTGAGAAGATAATAACCACTGCTGAATATTTGGTTTGTTGAATTTTACGGCATGTCAACCCTCTTTGGATTATTCATGCCAAAGATGTTTTATACATAAAAAACATAATGTATAGCAATAATGGATTTTATACACATTAACATAATGCATATCAGTAACTTAGAGGAAATAACTTCATGTGTATTAATAAACTTGGGGGGGGGTCACGCTCAAACTGAAGAGCATGCAATGGCGGTGTACAAACTCATGAATCCCTTCGGCATTGTTCTTTTAAGGCGCCTCGGGCACCGGGCAATAAACACCACCCTGCCCATTTTAGACGGGACAAGTATTGCCTGGGGAGATGGCCTACGGAACAAAATGACATATGGTTGAAGGCAGTAAAAAAATAATATGAGCTAGAATATTGGTGCAAACTTTAGAAGTAATTTTTTAATTTTAAAATTGTTACCATATGATAATTTATCAAAGCCGAGTCATCAAGCCCGTTTAGAACGAGATACTAATATCGCAACTACAAAAAACGATGTTAATGCATGTATAGAAAAGGCATGGATCACTATAAAAGATTATATATCATATGGGAATCTGATCTCACTGATAATATAAAGCGAGAATTGTTCCAAGTCGTGCTACTGTACGGCTGCAGCACCTGGGCTCTAACGAAGCGATTAGACAAAAAAGCTAAATGCGAGTTGTGCACTATCTTGAACAAATCTTGGAAATATCATCCCGCAAGAAAACAGCAGCACGATCACCTGCCTCAACACATTAGTATGTATGTATATAGATAAGCATTATTTATATATATATATATATATATATATATATATATATATAATGTAAATAGTGCTTATTAATCTTATTATAATGGAGATTGTGTGTTTTTCTGTCTGTAACCGAAACTATATCACTACTCAAATCATAATTCCCTTAGTTACTAATGTCCCTTTCTCAATGATTTTATTTTAATTTAAACCTCAATTATTAATAAAATTGTTTTAGATTATTAATACTGTTAACCATATATACATACTAACCATATCTAACATAACCATATCTACATACTAACAACATGCAATTATATTTATATATACAACAAAATAATGGTTTACAATGTGAACGGGAAGGCTAATTTGCATATTGATATTAAAAATTTGATTTTAATAAATATGTGCTTAGTATTATTAATTTCTGATTGTTTGGTTTTATTTTAATGAATATAAGCAAAAATCTCTTCAATGAATCTTAAATGAAATCCATTAACAAGAAAAATAACTGTCATTTTATTCTTTACTTCCTCTTTCAACTAAATACTTAAATTAGAAAAATAACAATGAAAGACGAGAGTGATGGAAGATAAGTTTCAGTTGTTCTATTTATTGATTATACCTGCCCTCTGTTTCAAATCTTTTTATCTGCATTCTTATTTAGTTTCATTAGCCTTTCTAATTTGATATATTTTATTACATTAAAACTTAAATACTTGCACCCGGAGGGTGCATATATTTGCTAGTATAAATAATGGTGGTATAGATAAGCACTATTTACATTCTCTCTCTCTCTCTCTCTCTCTCTCTCTCTCTCTCTCTATATATATATATATATATATATATAATATATATATATATATATATATATAATGTAAATACTGCTTGTTTATATACATACTTACTTGTGTTGAGATTTCTGCGAGTAGATTTCTACGGTAGAAGATGTAGGGATTACCTATGCTTCCCCTGTTTTTTCCTTGAAAATCGTATTTGTTATTATTATTATTATTATTATTATTATTATTCATTTAAAGAGTTAACTGTAAAATACACATTATAACCCTTTACTTCTTTCTGAATAGAAGCATCAATATAAAGAACGCTCTTACTACGGAAACCAAACTGTTTTACTGTTCGTCTCGTAATTCTATAAACCTGTTTCAAGAATGATTTCGCTGAGTTATAACAGTTTTGTCTATCTTGGTATTTGAAACTTGTAATAGCCGTCGCTAACCCACCACCACTACCGCCTCCGCACCCGCTCACCCTCCTAATGCCTCCGCCTCCACAAGTGTTTGCAGCAACACTCCATTCTATATTCTCCCGCCATTAACCACAAACAAACCATCCTGTTAGGATTAACGACAGAGCGATGTTGGCGCTAAGTCCAAATACAAATTACATGCTTATCAGTTAAGCTCTTCATTGTTCTAGAAGTGATTGTTCGAAGCTACTTTTGTTTGTGACTTTGTCGTCACACGGTTCGTCCGGACCCAATTTCGATTTTCGGCGATTAGATTCCAGCTTTACTCATTTCCATTTGTGTAACTTCTGCGATTCATCTTAATTTTTACAAACGGGTCTGGCAAGGCGATCCCAACTCACCTGATTAGAAGAAATCGATTGGAAATATTCAAACGACTTTTACAAAATGAATTAACTTTGTTTGTTGTAAAGATCCCGGCTGGGATGATAAATTATCCGAATGAGAAATCAGATAGAAGTAAAATAGAAAAGGAAAAAAATAGATGAGATACGCTGATCGTGGAAACGAAGACGAGAGGATGATCTTAAGAATAAATGGCGATCTTATAAGCTCTTCGTTTGATTGTTCTTATTTTGATACTATTATGTACCAGCGGGAATAGCTCAATGGTAATACACACTAATAAAAGATACGGGTATGACGTCCATTTGAAATTGCACTATTAGCGGGGATTAGGATATGCTGTGTCTATATACCCAGTTTATCTTCATAGACATAAGCGGGGTAAGACCCACCCGAAATATTAGGTATTCCTGAGTAGGTATTTACCAATCCCATTCGCCAGAAGTAGAATGTGACACGAGGTTGCATATCTCATCCACAGAAAGCGATGCTTATGCACGCATAGGAAAGGAACAGACTGGTATTGGGAGATTGACAATCATATGGAAGTCTGGTCTCACTGACAGGTTAAATCGAACTTTTTCAAGGCGTAATTGTATCAGTGCTACTGTATTGCTTAACCAGAGAATAAGATAGGTGGAAGTTGCACAAGAATGCTGCGTGTTGTCTTAAACAAATTGTGGAAACAGCACCCCACACGGATAATTATCTCCCATGGCACAAACCATCGGCGTAAGACGCAAAAATACATGCTGCACACTGCTGGATAAGCAAGAACGAACCTGTACACGGGTACAACAGTGCAGCCCGACCAGCCAGGAACTACATAGATCTTCTCTGTACGGATTCTGGATGTTGCACAGAGAACCTCCTGAGAGCGAAGACCGATAGGGACGGATAGCGAGAGTTTGTCATGGATATCCGTGTTGCTACCACAACCTGATGATGATGATGATGATGATGATGATGATGATGATGGAGCTTGCATCGAAACTCGCTATTCAGTCGTAATAGATCTGCGAAACTATGTAGTTAGCCTTGACACCACGATGGTTAGGTACTGTCTATTAGTTACGTAGATATGTTTGCAAATGATTTGTATTGGATAGGAATACTTGAGACCATAGTACCGTGTGCAAATTCTTATGTAGACTCCGCAGAGCTCCAGAACTGGAGATTTATCATTGAATGGAGTTTAGTGTCCCTCCCAGAACACGCCTATTTAGGAGAGCATTATTACTCTGTAGGGGTATCTGAATTATAAGCCTCACAAACAGGCAAGTGAGTTTTATTCGGAAGTAGGTGGGTGGTACGTTTTCATTGTCAGAGGGAAAATAGCTGTTAAAGATTCCTGTCTCCAGAAAAGTGGTCTGACAACCCATGACAGAAAAGTAGCCTGACAACCTAGGACCGTTCTCAGAAAGGAATACAAGTTATACAATTAAGAAGATTTTGTCTTAATTCCTTTCTAATGAGACGACCACCCTATAAATTTTGCGCGTGTAACGACAATCCAAGACTTCGTAGACAGTGACGAACGCAGTGAATCAATGGTCGTTCTGGAATAACTGGCTGAATATCTGACGAAAGATCTCAAGACTTGGGTATCCTTAATCTGATTATCCGCGAATATCCCCCCAATTATTGCTTTACGATTTGGAAATAAGAAGTGTATCGCCGTCAATACAAATATACACGAGATGCAATCTTATGCAAAGTAATTGAAACGAACGCTTTAGTTTCCTCTTTTCACCATACGTTCGGTTTTACACCCACTGGAGTGACATGGTGTAATCGAATTCTATTTTTCCTCAGATAAGGTAATTTGCAGTGGTGTGCAATAATATCAATCTATTTTTGAGATGTATGATGAAATTTTGTTTGGCCTTGAAAAATATCGCATCATCATATCTTTATCACGCCAAGACACTATTGTCTCAATTACGGCCATTATCTGCGATAGACATTACTCTGAGGAAGCGTACAAAAATTGTAACGCTGCTCGGACACATTGGCAAGCCGTACAGAGAGAGGCCGGATATTATAAAAATAACGGAATTATTCGTCTTGTTTTAATTAATTATATCTTATGCTCATATAATAAATTATCTGAATATTTTTTTGCACTTATTTAGTTTTGAATTCTTAACCGAATAATATTTACAATTTAATTTTCTTAGGAAATTTGTTTGGTTTGGTTTAGCTTTTGTTTTTAATGGCATATCAATATGTGTGGGTTAAGTAATGCCAAATCAATCCTTGTAAAAGAACCGTAGTGTACTATTTAACCTGTAACTGGACACGTGTGTGTGTTCATAAATTTCCTAAATGTATTAGTTCCATAGTAAACATCATAGCACGATTGGATGGTTTGGTTAATTTTTAATGGGATAACTGCCTTCTAGGATTATTTAATGCCAAAACCACCCTTGTAAAGGAATAGTAGTGGTACGATTTATAACCTAAAGCTGGCTAGCACGACTGGGGTTCGAACTCGCTTAATACGATGGGACTGTTCAGCAAGTTAGTCACTATGCCATGAGGACTACTTAAAAATCTGACACTGATTCATATTGATGTCTGGACATAATGTTTATATATCTTGCTCAACTGTGCATAAACTTACGAACTCTTTTATGCTCAAGTAGGAGGATCAACGACGGTGAGGGACATGTCAAACACCTTGCACTGTCAAACATTTCCTCTTGGAGTATGGAGTTTTGGCTCCAATCAGAAATAAGTATTTCAACGCAAATGATATGAAAGATCTGTTTGGGAATGCTAACATGGATGTCATTTTATCCTTCTTGAGAGAAATGTACCGAAAATTATGAATCAGAAATAAAATACATCTACGAAACTATCTACAAAACTACACGTGTAAAGGGAACTTGACTAGTAAATCTTATCTCACATTCTAACAGTTTTTGGCATTAGATAACCAAAAGGTTTGATATGTCCTTAAGCAAACTAAACCAATCAGCCATTCACACGTCTTCATTTAAATCTACAATGAGAAAGTTATCGAAAAAATTTAAAGAAGATTCAGTTTCGATATTTCTCTATCACATCTTGTTCTAATGAAAGGCTAGTGACATCTATGGTTACAATGTTTATTTTACTTTCGTCTCGGTTTTCTTTTCATTTCTTTGGCATTAATTATCTTTAAAAATTGTCATTTGAAGCCGCGACACATTTATATGGCTGAAAGCGAAAACATTATTCAATTCGCCACTGGCTTTTCTGGGTAACGTAAGGTTAATTACTTGGATTTTACGGTATCTAAACCCTTGGTTCTTTCTTTGTGGTGTATGGCTGCTATTTATGTCTTTGTGTATTATTTCATGTGATAATTATATTGGTAATTAGGTATAGTTGTAAGGATTCGGTAGATGTCCGCTAAAGTGATGATTTTGCTGATAGGTTGAACACCAAGAAAATATGTGCGTATCAATTTGTAGGTGGTTTTTGGTCTATAGACCTACATTCTTGATTGGAAGCCATTTTCTTTAGAAAGTTAATTATGTTGTCTCAAATAATTCTTTCATACTTTTTATGTTATTGAATTCTCTTCGAGTGTGGGCGACATTCTCTGCATTTCATCAAAATGTGTGTTGTATACTCATTATACAACCACATCATACGTCGGGTATATAATATATATATATATATATATATATATATATATATATATATATAAAAGTAATTGGTAATTTGCTTGAAGCGTTGTTAAGTATGTTAAAAAATAATAACATTCGAAGGCAATACAATGCGTATTGTATTGCCTTCGAATTTTATTATTTTAATAATATATATATATATATATATATATATATATATATATATATATATAGTATCCAATTGCCGCTTTAACCTTTCCGTCGCAGTGGCATTAGTAAATAATCCAAAAGTGCTTAATATATTAAAAATACAGAGCAGTAATAATACTACTAATACTATTATTAGAAGAGAAATAAAGGGTCTACCATGGATTCAATCAAATTGAAATGATTTCTACAGGACCCAACCCTACGTTAAACAAATCGATGTAATTCCTTAATTAAATTGAATTTAACTAAGGAATTACATCGACTTAGTTAACGTAGGGTAGGGTTCTGAAGAAACCATTTCAATTTGATTGAAACCATGGTAGACCCTTTATTTTCCTCTGATAATAATATTACTAGTATTAATAATATATATATATATATAATATATATATATATATATATATATATAGTAAGACAAGAAGACAATCAATTATCAACTCTACCCTATCTCTCCCTTTTTCTTTCTCTCTCTCTCTTTTATATATATATATATATATATATATATAAAGAGAGAGAGAGAGAGAGAGAGAGAGAGAGAGAGAGAGAGAGAGAGAGAGAGAGAGAGAGAGAGAGAGAGACCCTATTACTTAGATGATTGGCCCAATCCTATTGCCATGAAAAATCCACAACCATTTTTATCATATATGTGCTAACATGTGGTGAGATTTTTATATCTTCCTTGGTATGACGTTAAACTCTATCTAATGGTGAAGTTCATATTCTGGAGCTTTTAGGAATTGTGTGTACCTCTTCATCGCCATTAATCCCATATTCACTCTGCCCCGGAATTGTAGTATCTGTTAGGGACTATGGGTTAAATAGTAAAAATGAGTTTAAAATAATGTTTTAAATTTTTTTAATACCTATCAAGAAAGAATAAAACAAAACGTCTTCGGAATAAAATAACCCAAAAAAGGTTGACATGACGTAAAACCGAACTAACCAAGCAACCCAATAAAGAAAATCCTTCGTGAACAATTATAGCTTTAAATAACTCTTATTAATGGAACAAATATAGTCATATAGTATCAAGTATTAATCTAATTCTGATAATCTATTTGACTCATATGTGTTTGATTGTTTGATTGTTTGTTATGTTTTACGGCATATAAACCTCGGTGGGTCATTTAATGCCGGCAAAATTCGTAGCGATAGTTTGAAGGAAAACAATTTTAAACTGAATGTTTTTTGTGAAGAAATTTTCTGTTTGACCTATAGATGGGACCCTAACAGGTACTACACCTCCGGGTCAGAGTCGACCTGAGAACAATGGTGATGGAGGGGTGCCTCACATTCCCAAGGTCTCCAGAACTGGAATTTTCCGATCAGGTAGAGTTTAACGTCATCCCCAGGACATGAAGAACCTCAGCCACTGCCTTCTACTACATATATTATAAAAAGGTTGGGGGTTGCTATAAAGGCAATAGGATTGGGAGAATCATGTAGTTGCTAGGGATTGACATGACCTGCCGAATGATAGGAGGGGGCCTCTGCGACCGCCCGTCTAGCCTAAGTTAGAGCCAAAAGTAGAGTATTGCATGTCATGGACGGCTCAGCTACGAAGATTCCATCCTTAAGCATCCCCAACCACCGCCTTCTAGCACATATATGATAAAAAGATTGGGGGTTGCTATAAGGGGAATAGGTTTGGGACAATCATATAGTTGCTAGGAATTGACACGGCCAGCCGATTGATCGGAGGGGGCCCCTTCGACCGCCCGCCCAGATTAAGTTAGAGTAAAAGAGGAGTGTTGCATTTCATGGACTGCTCAGCCACGAAGATTCCATCCTTAAGCATCACGAGTCGCCACTGAGGACGGTATTCTAAAGCTTTAGACGACAGGGGTGAACTCATAAGGGACCTTAACAAGTACTACTACTCCGGGGCAGTGAAGCAGGGAGTAATGGCAATGAAGGTGGTCTACAACATTTCCAAGATCTCCAGTACTAGACTCTCGCCATCGGATGCTGTTTAGTGTCATAACCAGGAGTAATCTTTCTGGGGAGCGGAGTTTTACCCCTTATGTAGGCGTTACAACATATTCTAAGCCTCAGCAACAAGTCTGTAAATAAACTGAGTTACCCAAAATTGATCCTGCCGGAACGAGTATCGACTTTTTTGTTTATTCTTATCAAGAAT
>CM042146.1:89466636-89491636 GCA_023376005.1 Doryteuthis pealeii | reverse complement strand
TAAAAGCCTTTGCCTATCAATGAGGTTTTGCTTATGATTACGCAATTGTTAAGAATAATAACTTTTTTGGTGTCAGTTTTTTTGTCAGTGTGAAGCGACTGGAATATCTTGATTTAAATAATTTCTTTTCACACCCAATTAGCCGTCAAAATCATTTGGACGAGAAACCACTCCATACAGAAATGCCTATCCCACTCATTGGAAGGCATAATCACGTGGGACATTATCACTGGATCTTCAAAGCTTTTAAGAGTTTAATCTTTATTGTAGGAAGACAATTGATATGGTCATATCAATTGTCTTCCTACAATAAAGAACACTTTGAAAAATAAGTCTTTTTAACACTGGATAAAACAAAACCGGATTTTAATTCTAAAATTTCACTTAACTTGCCTTAGAATTGAAATCTGTCAAATACAGTTGTGTTTGTCTTGGTGGGTGGCCGTTGAATGATTGACTGAACCGAGTTTTAAATCGGAACTCTCGTGCCAAAAAACGTCCTAAAAGTTCCAAAGTTTTTATGGGCTAGCCAAAATTTGTTCAATATTTCATAGACTAATAGATATTTCAGACTGAGATATAAGTAACTTTTATAAATTGTCTTTTGACTGAAACAAAAATTTGTCTAATAAGCAGTCATAAAAGATACAGATATGAGTTTATTATCATAATTTTGGCGGGTTTTGTATTCTTTTATAATTTTTCGATGGAATCAGACGCAAATCTTAGATATTATTTGACTGATATGTTTGATAACTTTTATTCGTCTTAAGTAGATCACGTATAGAGATTAATACAATATGGAAACCAGTAATTAAAAAGACTAGTTTAGATTATCATAAAAATCGTAATATGAGTAAAGGTAAAATATTATACATGGTATAAATGTAATATTTTACGGTAAAAAAGAGCATTAGGTTCATAAGTACAAAAATTCAACCTGTGATGCACCTCTGCAGCCCCACCCACCACCCCATGGGACCAACTGTTGGTCTTGGGTAACGACGCGTGATGTTTTCTATGGAAACTTGATGGCTGATCAGTCCATGACAACACCCCATTTTGGCCCTTAATCAGGCTAGACGGATGTTCGGAGAGCCCCTACGATCAATCGGCTGGTCGAGTCAAACCCTAGCTCCTATATTTTTGTTGCAACCCTATTGCCATTATGAAGCATGCATAGGACGAAACGTTTTCAGCATAAAATAACATATCAAGGGTTGATGTGACGTAAATTCCACCAAACCAAACCAAACAGAATTGAGGTTGCTTACAGTACCTACTGTTGCTGCTACTTAGTGGTCATTCATCTAAGTCACGGGGGGTGGAGAATTGTTTTGGTTAGGGGCCAACTTTAAGGGTGTCGTGGTAAGAGGAGAACCACACCTTCTAAAATTGATGATATTCATTAGTTAACATTACTACTTAATGCGTAGTATAAATGCTTAAAACTAAAAGAAAAAAAACACACTAGTGGTACACAGAAGAGGTTTTTTTTAAAATTATTTGGGAGCAAATTACACATAAGTCAGTGCAATTTATTTAATGAGAAAAATGTAACCTCTCACAATTTAAGGGGGTCGGGATCAGTCAGTAGAGCGTTCGGCTAGAAACCACAAGGTTCCTAGTTCGATACCGCCCCTCGCCAACTCAGCATATGAGTAGCACAGGGATCTGTGCGGTGAAGAGAGGAGCTGATGGTAGGCGTGGTGCTCCACCTCAGACGCAAAAACTATCTCCTTGGTCTAGCGCTATTGAAAAGGGGATAGACTCCCTCGCTGTCTGGCTGATACCGACATTGGGCCGCCCGACGACTTTACTTACTTACAATTTTCTAAAAGTCTTTTGAAATGAGGAGTGAGTTTGCTTGTTGTGATCCTTAACCTTTGGTACTATCTATTTTTACTCGTTGATTTTCATGCAAAACATTCTTCAAAAATATAGGTGGATCCAATAAAAGAAAATATTTCACATCCTGAAGTTAAATAAATAAAACTCTAAGGTGGACCGTATGCGACCCGTGGGTCGTAAATTGCCTCTCCTGATCTAAGTGACACGGCGACATCGATGTTTTACCTCGATGATCTGGCAGGATTCGGGTGTTTTCAGCGTGACTTGATCCTAAATCGAATGTGTGATTTGTTATTTTGACTAAATACCATATTAAGCTTTAAATAGGGCGGCTTCTTTAGCCAGTTAAAATATAGCAAAACGTTCATTAACCAGAAACCAAAGGGTCTGACACTTTCTATGACTTTTCTCGATTACATGAAAAATTAAATCATTCTATGACTTTTCCCGGTGAGTGGTAAATCAAATAGCTTTTTAGTGAACTAATTAACATAAGCGGGTTATTTCCTATAAGTCTAATATGATCAAAGGGGAACCACTTTTGACTCATAAATTATTCATTTATTCATTGATCTACAAGGAAAAAAGACGGTTAGTATTAGGGTTAAGGGTTAGTTTAATGGGAAAATAAATAAATAATTCATCAGTCAATCAATGTTAGATTTATAAAAAATAACGCATAAGCGTATCTGAAGCTCAATGCTACTTCAAATTTTATCGCACAACAGAAAGCAAAACATCGACCACGTGACAGCTCGTAACTCGGAAAAATCGGAAGTTGTCCTAACTTACGATTTTTCCGCAAGTAATATTCTAAACTCGTAAGACAAGGTACCACTTGCTTTACTTAAAACAATCACAGGTTAATCAACATAGAAAAAGAAACATTATTAATTAAAAGAAATTTGTTGTTTAGCTAAAGTGAATTCTAAAGGAACATACACACACACACACACACACACACACACACACACATATACATATATATATATATATATATATATATATATATATATATATATATACAGGTTTCGTTGAATTGAACAGACAATTCCTGCCTGAGAAGTCTTTCATTGATCCGTTCTAATCTTCGGGCCATCCTTCTGGTGTCAGGGTGGAACTGGTATACCAGTCCACCGAATGTTTCAACACTAGCGCTTTCGGCAATACACTTTGCCATCCTCAGGTGCGAAAAGATGGAATAGTTTTCATGTCTCGTTTTTAACGAGAACGAGTAGAAGCAAAGAATTAGTGGGAGGTAATATCAATTGGTAGTGGGAGATTTTTGGAATGGTAGTAGTTTGAACAAAGCAGTGGTGATTTTTTGGAGGGGGGGCACAGGTTGTGATAAGGGGGGGAATAATGGAAGTAATGTAGGCAGAAAATTATAAGCATTTTAGGATATGTTGACTTACTTCAAAGTTTATTTTGTTTAGGGTAGGGTTTTTTTTGTTTATATATAAAGCTTCAATTATTTGACGTTTTTGTTTGTTTTTTTCTCTATGTAGTGTGTGTGTATTTTCAGTTAGAATTTTGTGGTAGGTAGAGGGGGGCATGAATGTGTTTTAAGATGTTGATTAATGGAGCTGGAATCTGATAAGTGTAGGGTTAATCTACGCGATAATGTAGTCGTCGTGTGGCCAATATATGTATTATTGATTTTGGAGAGACAGTCTCCTACGGTACATTTGAATTCATACACAATATTGGTCTCATTAAGACGGGTAGTTTTGGGGGAGGTGTTGTTGCAGGTGACCAGATTTGTAGTTTTGAATTTTTTGTAATAAATGATTAAATTGATTTTTCCGTTAGTGTCAGTGGAAGAGACATTGTTACGTATTAATTTTTTTTAATGCATTAATGCATTATCATGATAGACTCTAACAACAACAAATTCACTACCTCCCCATATAACAAACCTACGTCCATCAATTCTTGTATTATCAACTACAAGAGTGAATGCTCTGCACAATATAAAAAATCCATTATAAAAAAATTGATAAACCGCGCAAAACTTACTTCTTCTTCTAAAACAATATTCTTTTCTGAAATAAAAAAATATTAAGCAAACTCTCATCAATAATGAATTCCCTAACTGTTTTGTTGATGAAAAAATCCGGAAAACCCTCCATAATATTTACCATAATGAAAACAATAGCACACCCAATAGCCCTAACCAAAACATCTATTACTGTAATCAGATGCACCAAAATTATAAACTAGACGAAAATGCATTATTAAAAAAATTAATACGTAACAATGTCTCTTCCACTGACACTAACGGAAAAATCAATTTAATCATTTATTACAAAAAATTCAAAACTTCAAATCAGGTCACCTGCAACAACACCTCCCCCAAAACTACCCGTCTTAATGAGACCAATATTGTGTATGAATTCAAATGTACCGTAGGAGACTGTCTCTCCAAAATCAATAATACATATATTGGCCACACGACGACTACATTATCACGTAGATTAACCCTACACTTATCAGATTCCAGCTCCATTAATCAACATCTTAAAACACATTCATGCCCCCCCTCTACCTACCGCAAAATTCTAACTGAAAATACACACACACTACATAGAGAAAAAAAACTTCAAATAATTGAAGCTTTATATATAAAACAAAAAAAAACTACCCTAAACAAAATAAACTTTGAAGTAAGTCAACATATCCTAAAATGCTTGTAATTTTCTGCCTACATTACTTCCATTACCCCCCCCCCATTTTCACAACCTGTGCCCCCCCCCACTCCAAAAAATCACCACTGCTTTGTTCAAACTACTACCATTACAAAAACCTCCCACTACCAATTGATATTACCTCCCACTAATTCCTGCTTCTACTCGTTCTTGTTAAAAACGAGACATGAAAACTATTCGACCGTTTCCCACCTGAGGATGGCAAAGTGTATTGCCAAAAGCGCTAGTGTTGAAACATTCGGTGGACTGGTATACCAGTTCCACCCTGACACCAGAAGGATGGCCCGAAGATTAGAACGGATCAATGAAAGACTTGTCAGACAGGAATTGTCAGTTCAATTCAACGAAACCGTATAAAAGAAAAATGCTGCCTAAATACACTTATATATATATATATATATATATATATATATATATATATATATATATACAGTCATCCACAGACACCGTGTTTCGACGTATCACGTCTGTTCACTCTGGCTACACATTTGAAAGTTACCTCCTGCCGGGATGGAAACCCAATCTATTCATCATCAATCAGGCTCCTTAACCACTCGGCCATCATCACCTACAAACTGGGAGGGGGATTTTAACTAATAGAAACACACAGCTGTATATATGTAAAAGCCGACAGAGAATGTTCCATCCGTTTTATAGGAGACCGTTACACACACACACACACACACACACACACATATATATATATATATATATATATATATATATATATATATATATATCATGTGCTAGCATTCATTTCCCCGGGCAGGTCTTCTGCTCAGCATCAAGTAGAGTTAGTCAATTGTTGCGCAGCCCGCACTGGCTTTCCCATGTGTAGGCTTCCACAGGAGAACATCGCTTATATATATATATATATATATATATATATATATATAATATATATATATATATATATATATAAAGTATAGTGAAAAATTAAAAAAAACACAGGTTTAAATAAAATGAGTGGTAAGTTTATTAGCCAACGCTGCAGTGTTTCAATCTGTTTAGTAGATCTTCTTCAGGGCTTTTGTTTATGGAAAATAAGGAGATTGTGAGAGTCTTTGTTGATCAATCAACCTAAAAATACTGAATGAAAAATTAGCATTCTAAGATTGTTTGAAATAATTTCAAACAATCTAAGAACGCTATTTTTCATAATAAACTTACCACTCATTTTATTTAAAACTGTGTTTTTTAAATAGGTGCATAGCATCTGATGAGTCGGATAGTCTATAATATCTTCAATTTCTCTTAAGGAATATATATATATATATATATATATATATATATATATATATATATATATATATATGCATATCATGCTTTTAACGTAGCATATCAGTGTTACAAAATTGTGCCTGTCTCTAAAATATCCACCAAGAAACTCCTCTTAGTAAAGAGTGCTATTCAACCCGCTGTTGAAACTAGAAGCATTAGAAATACTTTTTAAGCCCAGTAAACATTACCGAGATTGCATACAGCAATTGAAATTTGCAAATCGTTATCAGTTTGCTAATGAATTGTTTAGATATTACACAAACAGTCTGACAGGAAATCTAGGTTTAAGGGGTTATTGAATTATTACACGGTTTGAGTCATGATAAAGCGACTACTGGTGCGAGTTTCAAACAAGCAGCAACATAAAAAAATGACGGGGTAGGAGACGTTGATTAAGAAACCGGAGAAGAAAAAGAATTGTAGAGGGATTATAGAAGATCATGAAAAGGGAGAGCAAGAAAACAAAGAGTAAGAAAACGGAGAGCAAGAAGAGTGTGGATGAAAAGAGGCTATTGTCCAATGACAGCGATGAAAGAAAAGACTATTGTATGGAAGAAGGATGGTGAAGGTAAATGGCAACGACGATGGGGGAAAGAGGATGAGGAAAGTAGAGAATGATTAGATTATTGGGAAGAGGGTGATTACCACAGGGTAGCAGATAGAGAAGTGGAAAAAGTTGGAGAAGAGAAAAAGAGCATGGAGGAGAGGAAAAGGGAAGAAAAAAAAGGATGAAAGATGAAGAGGAAAAAGAGGAAAGAAGAGGAAAAAGAAGAAGGAAGAGTGAAAAGAAAGAGAGAAAGGAAAGAAGAGAAAAAGAAGAGGAAAAGAGAGAAAAAGAAAAGAAGAGGAAAGAGAAAAGAGGAAAGGAGAGGAAAAGAAAAGAAGAGGAAAGGAAGAGGAAAAAAAGAAGAGGAAAAGGAAGAGAAGAAGAGGAAAAGAAAGAAGCGGAAGAAGATGAGAAGGAAAGAAGAGGAAAGAAGATGACGAAGGAAAGAAGGGGAAAGAAGAGGAAAAAAAAAGAAGAGGAAAGGAAGATGAAGAAGAAAAGAAGAGGAAAGGAAGAGAAAAAGAAAAGAAGCGGAAAGAAAGATGGAAGAGAAGAGGAAGAAGATGACGAAGGAAAGAAGGGGAAAAGAAGAGGAAAAAAAAGAAGAGGAAAGGAAGATGAAGAAGGAAAGAAGAGGAAAAGAAGATGGAGAATAATAAAATATGAGAAAAAGGAGAAAAAGAGGTGCTGTGCAAACAATAAAGAAGAAAAATAGAAAAGAGGGAACGGTAAAGAAGAAGTAAAAAAGACGACGGGAAAAGAAGACAGAGAGGAGAAACAAAGATGGAGAAGAAAAAAAGACGAAGAGGAAAAGATGAAAAAAAGATGGACAAGAGAAAAATTGGAGAAGAGGAAAAGATGCAGAGGAAAAAAGATGAAGAAGAAAAGAAAGAGAAGAGAAAAGATGAAGGAGAAAAGATGAAGAGGGAAATAAGTTGGAGAAGAGAAAACTTTGAAGAATAAAGAACAGGAAAACGATAGAGAGGTGGAAAAGAAGACGGAGAAAGAAAAAGAAGCAGCAAAAAAGACGATGAAAACAAAGAGGAAGAAGGCAAAGAAGAGGAGTAATACAACTCATTTAGTTTTCTGGTTTGGTTTCTTTAATGGAATATCAACCTCATGAGTTGTTTAATGCCAAATCAATCCTTACAAAAACTCATAGCTGGGGGGATAAGGTGTCATACCTTTCTTTATTAGTCCGAAAGTTATTGTAGGCTGGAATTAAAACTCGTGTAATACGATGTCAATGTCCAGCTACTACTCTGCGGGGAATTCCCCGTATTTGGTTTTACATATAATAAATATTTCAAATGCCCTTATAAAAACCTATGAAAAAGTAAAATAGAAATAAAGTGAAATGCCATTTATCCGTTGCAGCCCTCACCTTTCTAAAAATCACACTAATATTGTTTTTTTTTTTTTTAAAACAACATAAAATAAGTGGAAAATAGCACTATATTATATAACACATAAGGAAATAGAATGTAATGAATTATGTACTGTGATTTGTTTCCATGTTTTTTTTTAGATAATATTTTTGAAAACTTAAATGTTCTTAGTAAACTTATTAACATAAGCGTATTTGAAGCTCGTGCGTACCTTAAATTTTACCTCTTAACACAAAAAACAACGACCAGTAATTCGCAAAACTTGTTAGTTAATCACTCGTAAGTCAAGCTACAATTGCACTTTGAATCAATTAAACCTTTTAGTAATTGTTCATTTCTCTAATGCGAAATAAAGCTTTAATCTTAATACGTTTTGATCCTACATCGTATATAAATTCCAAATCAAGTAGTAAGAGCATTAGTGGGATTATTTAAGTGGGTTTCATATATAGAACGGCTCCACACGGGGTAAACCTAGATTTTTGTATTACCTACACTATACTTCGATAATTTATTTGAGACGGTAGTAATGAGCGTAGTGACTGGACCTGTTCACAGGAGCCCAGAAGAAATACTAATGTCTTTTTTAATGTCCTGTGATTGATATTCAAACAGATTAGTTTGTGTCTTGTGTAAAGTCTAACAAACCTTGGTGTTAAAAATAGTGATCTGAATTTGATCTTATCTGTACAAAATCGATAAAAATCAACGCATCCATAAACAATGAGAACCGGGAACCATTATTTTTTCACTAATCTTGAACAAGTTTTATTTATGTTTTATTTTTTATTTTTTTCACTGGGATATATTTCATTTTCCGACTTGACTTCTCTACCTAACCTGGCCATAAATATTATATAAACTTCTGTCGGCCATATAAAAAAAAAGAAAAGAGAGACTTTGTAAAGAGAAAGGCAAGAATCATAAGAAAGCATTTTCATACGACAATCTCATTACATACATTGTTCATCATCTTCGCCCTTTTACATCAGCCATTATGAGAAAACAGAATTTTAGAGATTCAGGAAACGGATGTTAAAATATACTCTCATGATATTTTCCATCTCTCTCTCTCCCCTCTCTCTCTCTCTATCTCTCTCTCTCTCTCTAACTCTCTCTCTCTCTATATATATATAACTCTCTCTCTATCTCTCTTTCCTTCCCTTTTTCTAAAATCTCCGTATGCTCTATATAACTCTAGCGCTCATTCCATACGCTCTTTCTACTTTCTCCAATCTCTCTCTCTCTCTCTCTCTCTCTCTCTCTCTAATCTCTCTCTCTCTCTCTCTCTCTCTCTATTCTTCGCTTTTTATCAAATCTCCGTATGTTCTATATATCTCTACCGCTCATTCCATACACTCTTTCTACTTTCTCCAATCTCTCTCTCCCTCCCTCTCTCTCTCTCTCTCTCTCACACACACACACTCTCTCTCTCTCTCTCTCTCTCTCTTTGCACAGAAAATGTAGAGAGAAAGAAAGAGAGAGAGAGAGAGAGGGGAGGAGGGAGGGAGGGAGGCAGAAAATAGACGTAACAATTTCAATGAGGAAAATTAATTTGATATACGAGAAAATTGAGTTACGAGCAGAACAAATTAAAGTCGTGAGTCAAGGTACCCGCTATCGAAATTACCAAAACGAACTCCTTATATCTACTTTCTCTGTGGGTTTACTTACACCACGAACGAGAAAAAACAAGACCAGAATCTATAAATCAGCCTGGCAACGGAGGCTACGTTCCCCACTGACTTTACTTGCTTTTAATAGTAAAGTAAATTAGACAATAGCCTATTATCGGTACCAGCCGTACAGTGAGGGAGTCGATCCCCTTTCCACAAGCGTTAGAAGAGGGAGATTATTTTTGAGTCTGAGATGGAAATCACAACTACTATATGCCCCCCCCCCGCTTTACTACACAGATCCAAGCCGTGCTTCTCATGCGCTCAATTGGTGAGAACTAGTATCGAACACTGAACCTTGTGGTTCTGAGGTTGATCCTCTATCGACTGAACTAAACTGGTCACCAAATAGTACTTGGTAGTGAAGAGAGTAGTTCACGTTGCATTCTGAGCTTTTGTTACCAGGAAACGATTTCTGTCCAGGCTGTATTCTGATTGGTTTATAATCGGTAGCCTCATTATCATCCGACTAATGATCATACAACCAACTTGATTTGAACTTAGTAGATTATTTTGTCGATGTCTAATCCCCACGGTATTGGTTTCTTGTGTAAGCAATCCGATTTTCTAAGCAGTTTAATGATATCAAGTTTATTTCTATTCTGAGCGGCGCTCTGGAGATTCTAGGCGCGCGTGACTCCAGTCATTTTTCATGACCAGTATGTTTTGGTTCGTCAATATAGAGAAAGACAATTCAAAAAGAGATTTTGCTATGACTCGGCACTATGATCCCAATCTATTATCTACTGGCTGTATGTTCCCGACATTGCCAGGTTATATAGTATCCGGCTAAGTTTTAGTGTACACTTTTTAAATCTTATATTGCTCACCACTGGAGCAATATCGCTCGATATGTTTATAGTGAACATTTTTACGAGGGAGATGTATGCATGTTAATAGACCTTTTAGCAATAACGCTATCATACTACTTTTTGAAAGGGAGGGAGAAAATGTTATTATTACTGGTCCTATTGAATAGAATGTTTGATATAGAAATTCATTAAATTTTCAAATTTATCAGATACTCTACTTAGTCTATTTTTTTCTTTTTTCTTTATTTATCTATTTTAATTAGGTCTCTAATTACCCTAAATGAATTCAGGAGTAAATATAACTAAAATCACTGTATTCACCGTAAACTTCTACAATAAAAAAAGTTGTGTTTGGCCTTGGAACAGGGCTTTATTTACAATTGCATCCCCGGACAGACAACACATATGTAGTATAAGATAGTCTAAGATTTATAATATTTTGCAGCACGGATATCCATGACAATCTCTCGCCAACCGTCCTTATAATTCATTGCCGCAAGTCACCTGCGCAGCATCCAGTATCTGCGCAAAGTTGGTCAATATAGGTCTTTACTAGGCGGTCCGCACTGGCGTTCTCATGTGCTGCTTCCAGAGGAGATCGTGGCTTATAAGTTCGTCCTTGCTTCTTTATCAGTGCGCAGCATGCCTAATATTTTGTAGTGATCCGAAAAAGATTGTAATATTCCAGAAAGTTATACTAATATATGCACTTACATGTTAAGTCTTTCAACGAAACGCTCGGGAACTGATATGTCAGCTAACATAGCGTAACGGATAACGTTGTATGAAATCAGATCGGCAACACGAGTTCAAATCTTGTACATGACTTCCTGTTTCTCTTTGTGCTAATGTACTTTAGTAAAGACAGAAATTTGGCTGTTCTACACCCCTACACCTATGGATAAATAGTAGGACTGGTTTCTTTAGCTTTGATTTCTATAAGCAAACTGATTTTAGAAATTTAGAATTTTTTGTATCCTGCTTGTGGCGGAGGGGTTGGGTAAATACATGTTGGAATTTGCCTATCACTTGTAGAAAGGTGTGATAGTTGGTCGAATATCGTTTGCTCGTATAAGAAGAGGAACGCAGGTGCGTTGTTAATTCTGTCGAGTCCGGAAGAGTAAGAAAAACAATTTGACTTTGGTATATCCTTTTTATATGTTGACAACACCACTTAGTGATTATTGGCAGACACGAGAGACAATTATCTTTGGTGTTCCCAAGTGTCAAAAAAGAGAACCGTGGCAAGCAAGGGATGTTATCCCTACACACTCCAAAACGTATCTAATACCCAATGCTTTGTGGTGCTTATGAAAGAAAGAATATTCGCCTGGCGATGGAATAAAATAGAAAATGCAAAACCGGTTGCGGGGCCTTTTGGAAGAGTATGTTTTATTGTCATTTTATAATTTTCGCATGTACCAATTTTGTCCCTGCTGTCGGGGTTTAGAATACACTGCATACCTTGCAGAGCGGTAAGACAAAAAAGGTGTGTCCTGGGTTTGGCAGTAAATACCATCTGATGATGAGACTCTGATTCTGGAGATCTGGGCTGTTTGGAATAACCCTTTGTTGCCATTCCTCCCAGATCCACTCAAATCCTAATTGGTAGTAACTGATATGACCTCCTTTATGGATCAAACAGGTATGTTTACAATCATTATTATTTCATAAGAATACTTGATGCCATATAACTAAATCATATGTATTAAGAAAAGTTACTTGAAACAATAATTGTTTACTAAAGATTCAATCGTATGCAAACAAGTCCGTATTAGAATTTAACAAAATTTTAACAAATTATCATTAAAAATAATTACTTAAAACCATATAATGATAAACTAGGAATAATTGAAACCATATAACATCTACGGAGCTGTACATTTAGCACTTAGTTTGGTAGGTATGCACTCAGCTGCTGCTTCTAATTTGGCGTTGTCAAAGTTTCCATATTCATCATTTGGATAAGTCTTTTAGATGTCTCCTGAAAGGTATCAAACTTGTTTCTTCCATTTACTGAATATTGATTCTATTCATTAGCAAGTGAGTACCATTCATGTCGTACATATTTACCTGTTTGATTCTTATTTCTGCGTAGGCTCAGGCGAATATTTACTGAAGACTCTGTAATTCAAAAGAGGACCGATAAGAATATATATATCATATGATTACAGGAATATAGATTTAATAATAACGAACTAGAACTAAACTACCAGAGAGAATGATTAGATTCATACCCTTGGGAACGGTATGAATCCAACTACTCTCGCTTCAGCTATGGGTAAATAGTAGGGCAGACTGGGCTCTTTAACCCTGGTTAGGCAACTGATCTAGGTGAGGTAAGACTCTAAATTCAAACCTGTTAAACTCCGCTTGGGGTGGTCACTACTTGAATAGGCTCAGTCCTAATTTGCGATCTATTTCACTAATTTTGATTTTTAAATCTAAAAAAAAAACAAAATCTGATAATGGATGGATATTTTGTGTCAGCATCTGCATAGATGTATAATGAATGCAATCCCCTGACCTCTTGGCATAAAATAACCCAAGACGGATTGACATGTTGAATTATAAAAACATTAACTGTAATATTTATTTTTTGTGCGTGGGGTGAACACTCTGTCTAATCACACCTTTCGTGGAAGTCGCTATAGTGAACAAACTTTTCAACTGAAAATTTCAATTTCTTTGTTTTTAATGCAATGTCAACCGTCATGTGTTATTTAATAGCAAACTAATCCTTGTAGAACCGCATTGTTGGCATCTCCCCGTCAACTAAAGACGATCGCGTAGTGTCCACTTTTTTATCTGCAAATGCGTGAGTGGCTGAACAGTCCAATTTTTGAATGGCAATCTCTGGTGCAGTGACTGCGAACACTTCGGCTGACCAAGTAGAATGTCTTCGATAGGTCTATGAATGCGGTGTAGAGTGGCAGCTGCTGCTCCTGGCACTTTTCCTGAGTCTGGCGTAGTGAGAAGATCATGTCCACGGTTGATCGGTTTGCTCGGAAGCCACACTGTGACTCTGGATAGATGCGAGATGCAAGAGTCAGCAGACGCTCCAGTGTAACACGAGCAAAGACTTTTCAAACTACACTGAAGAGGGAAATACCCTGGTAACTGTTGCAGCCGCTCCGATCTCCTTTGTTCTTGTATAAGCCGATGATAGTAGCGTCCTGTTTGTCTCGAGTGATGTGTCCTTATTCCCAGAAGCTGCAGAGTAGTTTGTGTAGTGGCTGGAGCAGCGCTGCCTTCTAGCTTTCAAGACCTCTGCTGTTATGCCGTCACTCCCGGTTGCTTTTCTATTAGCACGACGGTCCTTTCCATTTTATAGTGGCAAACTACGTAACCTGTGGAGGTTGTTATGGAGGATGAGCTGTCGCCCAAGCAGCATATCCTCCCTCTCCACACAGCCGTTGTGGTCCAAAGAAAAGGTAGGAACCAATGTGGTTTGGCAACGACGGTGCCACAGGAGTTGCTGGGAAGTACTGAGATTCAGCACCACCCACCCTAGGGAATTCAGCTTCGCATTTGTTTTCGGGGTTGACTCCCTAGCCTGTAGAACAGTAGTAGTACTATTTAACCCATATCTGGGGAGATGAAGGAGTTCATACTTTTCCCAAGAGTATTAGTCTAAAAGTGAACATTATAAACAACTCGAGTTTGAACTTGCTTACTACGATGTCACAGTCCAATATTTTAGCCACGACGCCACGGAACTTTCACTGCAAATTTGGCTCCGAAACTACTTTAGAACTTCAAAGTTCTGCTATTGGGGAGATCGTTTCCGGTATCCAATCTTCATCGCAATTCAATATTTGATCATAAAATTTGTTCTGTACTAACAGCATCAAAGAAAATTTCGAAAGCTTGAATATTTGTTATTTGCTAGGTTTATATGACTCACACTATTAAAGTATGTCTACCTTTCCATTTAACTTTAAATGGTCTGGAATTATTTAAGATAAAGCCAGTAATTTTGTGGCCATTTCTCAAACGGAGAATTGGACAGAGTTGCTTTTCGATAATTTCTCAATTTGATGGTTTTGCATCTGTACCAGAAAAAATCATATAGCATTAAACTTTCCATTTCATAACACCGGGAATCCATAACGTGACATATATACTGGAGTAGGTATTTACGCAACCCTTTTGTCAAGGAGATGACGTGACACGAGATCGCAAGTATGAGCACCATGCGAGGCTCAAACTGACTATTCAATAGTAATGTATACGTGAGGATAATTTGCTAACCATTAAACGACGATGTACTTTGCCAACCCTTACGCTACGAGAAGGGTATGATTCAAGGTCGCAAGTATAGGCATCTAGCGAGGATCGAACACGCTATTGAGTAGTAATAATCCGCCAGACGTGCTTGTTAACAGTTAAACCACGATAGAACACCCTGTATTTAGCCAACCCGTCCACTATGATTAGGATTTGCCACAAGGTAGCCAGCGTGAGCCATCCAATGAGGATTGAATTCGCTATTCAGGGGTAATGAATATGCGAAACTAGCTTGCTAACCATTACACAGCGACGTGACGCCCTTATATTTAATGAGCTTCGTTGTAAGACCAAACCGCATGTATGAGACTCGAACTCACTCGAACTCACTTATAATGGCTTGATGGCCTAGTTTGCTCACCACTGCACCACGCAAGGCTCCCGTATATATTCTGAAGTATTATTACATTTACCAACCCCTCCACACGAGCAGGATGCGACACAAGGTTAATTTCTTAATCAGAGTTCAACAGGTCTGAATTCAGAATTTATCTTCTCCAAGACTGGTTACCAAACCAAGGTTAAAGAGCCCTGTCTGTCCTACTATTTACACATAGCTGTCGGGAAAGTAGTTAGATTCATACCTTTCCCAAGGGTATTAGTGCTATGCGAAATGAAAACAGCCTCGTCCAGGATTTGAACTTGAGAGGGGGTCGAGCCGCATCCGTGTCAGGACTTACATTTTAAGCATGCTATCGTGTTCATGTGACACGAGGTTATTGAGGCGCAAATCCACGTAACTGTGAACAGGAACGCAAATAGCGCGTTGTTATTTCCTATAATGTTTTCGTTAGAGCCTTTTGATTCACGAGACAAATATAAATAAGACCCCTTTTCGGCCAGCAGATAGAGTTCAGAAAGTTCAAAGAGTTCACGACTACAGCTGACAGCATTACTTTTCCAGGCTGCCTTGTCCAGGATTTGAACTCGGGTCGACTAGTCCATTTACTACGACTGAATACATTACACCACGCAAATTCTGAAATATTACGCTCAGCGAAGGCGTATTCAATTTTATAAGCAGTTTCTTAAGTAATGTGGGTAGGATTAATTTAATGCAAGAATATGGTAGAGTACGTCATCAAATTTCATTTTATGTCTGGGCCGATTAGACACAATTATTGTAACTATTATTACTCTATTAAGGATTGTGATTATGTCACTTTAAGCTGGAGTAAAATTAATAATGATTATAAACTAATAATAATAGTTTGGCCAAGATGACGAATGGTATGTGCACACACAAAAACTGTTCGGTTTTGGGATTTCACGACATGTCAACCTGTGCTGGGTTATTTTATGTCGAGTACTTTTGTAGGTTAGCTCAGTCGGTAGAGCGCTCGGCTAGAAACCACAAGGTTCCTAGATCGATATCGGCTCTCGCCAACTCAGCGTATGAGTAGCACAGGGATCTGTGCGGTAAAGTGAGGAGCTGATGGTAGGTGTGGCGCTCCACCTCAGATGCTAAAATAATCTCCTTGGTCTAACGCTATTGAAAAGGGGATAGACTCTCTCGCTGTCTGGCTGATACCGACATTAGGCCGCCCTGACGACTTTACTTACGTTTTTGTTCCATTAATCATTGATTTCTAAAAAACTCAATAACACATTTTTTTTAAACTCATATTTTTTTTATTTGACTCATCGATGGGACCCTAACAGGTACTACCACTCCTGTGATCGATGCTATTAATTTTACTTTACCGGTCCAGTGGCCGAAGCACACTGGACCCCCGAGGGTGCTAACGGTAAAAGTAAGTAACGTCGTCGGGTTGGCCTAAGTCAGTATTGACACATATCTTAATAGAAACATCAATTAATTTGAATAAGTTTACACTGGCATGATTACAGGTTTCTCTTGATGAAGAACCTGCTCGAGGGAAATTTGATCTTGAACCTCGTATTTATATACAAAACCATTCAACCATCTTGAACCTGGTTGTTGTTGTTGTTGGCACCACTAAATACGATGGCGTAGTGTCCCAAAAATAAATAAATAAATAAAATTATCTGCATCTGGGCACGTGTCTGTGCAGACCTATCCCTGAGTGACAGTCTTTCGTGCACTGACTGCACACAAACTGCGATGTTTTCTGGGGCTGCTGTTTTCTCTCCTTTTTTTTCTGGCACTCTTTACTGTCGCAGCTACCCTCCTCTCCGCCTCACTCCTCTTCGTGTCTTTGGTTAACATTAAAGCGCGAGACCGCTTGAACCTGGCATTATGTATAAAATCATTCAACCATTTTCAGCCTTTATATACCCTTAATAACATTCATGCATACATGCATTTGTAAGTATAAATTCAAATAAGATAAAACATTCTCTGAAAACTAAACGGCTGTTATGTCACTGGAGAAATTATGCTTATATTATATAAGTTTGTAACCTGCTCTGTCGCAGCACATTACGTATAACAAAACAATGAAACTTTTACGTGAATCACGGTATAACGTCATGGAATGCGGAAAAATAAAATGGACGCTTTCCTTAGATATAATTGAATAAGGATTTTACTGGTGAGCGGATCTGTAGGAGTTCTTCCCTTCCAGTCGGGTAGTTTATGCTTTGTCACCTCCCATTTTTGCCAGCTCGGTGTTTAGAAAATGCGATTTAGCTTATCGGAAGAAAAGCAACGTCTTAATTTTAAGCGTAGATATTGTTCGAGGGTCGGAAGTGGTCTCTTCACATCACACAATTGAAGAGTCTGTGCCATTGGCAAATAAATCCAATTATTTCAGTGATATATTATCAGTATCTGTTTGTGTACGTTTACAATTATCACCATGAATATATAGGGATATATATATATATATATATATATATATATTATATATATATATTATATATATAAGTTAGGTTAACGTGTACAAGGAGAGAGAGTAAGGCGCATGGTAATATGTTCAGTGCAATTGGTTTGAAAATAACTTAGGCGAGAAACTGCCAGATACCAAGCGCTGTGTTCACGAATACTTATTTACAGGTACGAGATATCATACCACGTATTGGACACAATCATATCATCACAGCCTTCACGCATTTTACGCGCATGTACGCACAAACAAAAATACGCACACGTATTCCGCATCACGTATACAGTTACATTTGGTCATTTTTAAAGGAACTTTTCGTATTACCCGATGAATGCTCTAAGCAAGAAATAATAGAAAAGCAAAAACTTTTATTTGTTTGATTTTATTGAACATATATATATATTATATATATATATATACATATATATATATATATATATATATATATATATATATATATAGAGTGTTTGGGATGAATTTGACAGTTTCATGAGGCAAAAGAAAAGTGCTTGGTCACTACAAAATTTAATGTATTGTAAATAAATTCAACAGGCACCGTAATTATACTACTATCAACAAGTTTCACACAAAAATAACCACCATTAGCGTCGATCACAGCCTCAATCCTACTCCGGAACCTGGACCAAGTTGATGTTACAGTTTCACTGGGGAGGGTCTCAAAAATTACCTTAATTCTGTCTATTAACTGGGCTTTTGTAGTACTGACACGGCGATTGGTGTCTTTCCCAAAAGCGTCCCATAGATAATAATCCATCTGGGTTGTTCGGAGGCCAAATATTGGGACTGGTGCAGTCGTAAAAATTCGCCGATCATTTTTGACTTTTCCCAGATGTGTGTCAGGGGCCGAATCCTGCTGCCATACATATGGCCTACCATTGGCTTCCCTTCTTATTCAGGGCTTCACTACAGTGTTTAGAAACTCCACGTAGGCATCTGAATTCAACCTGATACCCTCTCTAAAAAAATGCGGAGACATCACATCACCCACAAAGAACAAACATCCGAAAACCTTTACCGTTTTGGGGAAATTTAGTCTGTATGACATGAGAAGTGCCCTTTGGAGATTTTTGTCTCTGACTATGGTATGGTATATACCACAGCGTAAGGGATGGATTTTATGAAGTTTTTGGTGTGGTGGCTTTTACAATGTAGATATTGTAGGGTGTCTGTGGGTTTATGGTAAATGTCTATGATAATTTGGCCACTTAAATTTTAATCATGATGTCTAGTTAGATGGTATTTCTTTAAAATTGTGTTCCATAGGGAATTTTATTTTGGGTGTAGGTTTTGTAGTGATATGTTTATTTTATTGATATCACCCACAGTAACAATATAAAAATAAATATTGTTAGATAAGGGAAAAGTTATTTGGATGACTGTTTCATATTCTAGGAATGCTCATGGGGTGATATCAACGAAATACACGAATTACTACAAAACGTTTACCCTCAAAACAAAATTCATCATGGAACACAATTCTATTCCGCTTTTATTAGAAAGAAAAGAAAAAGGACATTCTACACAGAAAATATTATAAGAAAGAAAGAAAGAAAGGAAGAGAGTAGGGGAAAGATAAAGAGGGGTGGTGAGCGCGTGGAAGCAACAATAGTAAAACATAGTAAAAAGATTAAATGAAGGAAAGAAAAAAACAGTGAGAGAGAATTAAATCAAGATTATTATACTTTTTGCCAATTGAATTATTTAGTAATAGCTCTTAAGTAAACATATAAAACATTGTAATGATTAAATTATCATACAGTGGTACATTCACAGGTCCCGGTAATGATGATGATAATAATACTACTTATAATAATAATACTTCAAGATAAAGACGGATCCCCCTATCCCAGCCAGGAGACTAGACCTAGTGCTGATTAACAAAAAAAAAAATAAATAAATAAAAATAGAACGTGTCAACTAGTGAACTTTGCGGTCCCAGCAGATCACAGGGTGAAGCTGAAGGAAAATGAAAAGATGGATAAATACCTGGACCTTGCCAGAGAATTGAAAAAGCTGTGGAGCATGAGTGAAAGTGATACCAATTTTAGTTGGTGCACTTGAACGGTCCCAATAAACTTGGAAAAAAGACTGGAGGATCTAGATACCAGAGGAAGAATTGAGACCATCCAGACTACGGCACTACGGCTAGAATACTCAGAAGGGTCCTGGAGACCTGAGAAGACTTGTTGTCACTCAGACTCCAGTGAAATACCACCAGCTAACACTGATGTGAAAAACTCAAAAGGAGTGAAAATAATAATAATAATAATAATAATAATAATAATAATAATAATAATAATAATAATAATAATAATATCATCATCATCATATTATTATTATTATTATTATTATTATTATTATTATTATTATTATTATTATATTTGAAATATGAACATAGTGTTGCCCTCTATAAAAATGCTAGGCTATTTTCAAAACAATCTCGTACAACATCTGCATATATTGGCTTTGTTACAATCCTACACATTTTACTAAACGCTTTTGTTAAGAAATCGTCTGGATGGACAGTGTTGACATATAAGAGGAGACAGAGACTGTGTGTGTGTGTGTGAGAGAGGAAGAGAGGAAGAGAGTTGGAATGTGTAGAATTTCTTTGGAAAATTCCAACTAGCCTCTAAGCCAAATCTTACAACAGAACATGAATTAAAGAGTGTATAAACATAACTGGAAAATGCAGTGTCACACGGGCAGACTGTGGTGTGAGCTGGAAATAATATTTACTAAACAACAATGACGCTAATGATAAGAATCAGTTTTTCTGGATTCCTAATAGAGAATTTCAGATTATTTTTCAAAACAAATTCGTTCTACAAACACATCTCGGAATTTTTTCCCTTCTTAATTTGCTGCTTTTCAATACAATACAAATAAGCAATGGGTTCTTACATTATATTGTCTACATATACTTAGAAAGAAAAGTAACCAAAATAATAAAAAAATATCCAACAAAAAAAGCCCCCCCCCCCAAAAAAAAAAATATCTAGAATTTTATATAACTTAATTATAGTTTTGTATATTTCATATAGGTTTCTTTTACTTTCAGTGACAAAATATAATGAATTTTACAATTTCTTCATGATCGCCTAATTTTTTTCTGTTTTATTTTGTAAGTTATTGTTATGTTGTGTAACGGTTATCGTAGTAGGAAATGAACTCAGCTAGCGAAGTTCAAATTCTGAACAAAATTGTTTTCAATTTTCGATAACATCTTTTTTTTTTACCTTCAGTGACAAATGAAAATAAATGAATTTGACAGTTTCTACTCGATTTTTCAATTTTACTTTTTTATTTTCATCTTTACATTTACTAGTAAATATATACACCCTCCGGATGCAAGTACTTAAGTTTTAATATAATAAAATGTCATATTAAATTAGAAAGGCTAATGAAAATGAATAAGAATGCAGATAAAAAGATTTGGAACAGAGGGGGTATAATCGAAAAATAGAACAACTTTAAAACTAACTCTTCCATCGTTTTCCATTACTCCCGTCTTTCATTGGTAAATTTTCCTAATTTAACTATTTAGTTAAAATAGGAAGTAAAGAATAAAATTACAGTTATTTCTTCTTGTTAATGAATTTCTTTTAAGATTTATCCCCGAGATATGGTCAACAGTCTTAATGATGTAAAACAATTTTATTATTAATCGAGGTTTAAATAAAAATAAAATCATTGAGAATGTGATGTAAATGTGATTTGTATAGTAATATAATTTCGGCTACAGACAGAAAAACACACAATCTCCATTATAATAAGATGATAAAATGAACGTTTTTTACGTCAGTATAACACTAATCTATCTATACATTTACCAACCCCTCTGCACAAGCAGGATGTGACACAGTTAAAGTTTAACAGGTTTGAATTCAGAGTTTTCCTTCTCCTAGACTGGTTACCTAGTCAGGATTAAAGAGCCCATTCTGCCCTACTATTTACCCATAGATGGAGGGAGAGTAGTTGGATGCATACCTTTCCCAAATGTATTAGCGTTATGTGAAATGCAAACAGCCTCATCCAGGATTTGAACTCGAGAGGGCGTCGGGCCGCAACCGTGTCATGACTTACATTTTAAGCATGCTATCGTGTTGACACGGGTTATTTGGGGTGCAAATCCACCTAACTGTGAACAGGAACGCAAATGGCGCGTTGGTATTTCCTATAATGTTTTCGTAGAGCCTTTTTTTCACCAGACAAATATAAATAAGACCCCTTTTCGGGCAGCAGGTAAAGTTCAGAAAGTTCACGACTAGAGCCGACAGCATTACTTTTCCAGGTCACCACCTGTTTGTCTCAATATTGCACAACGATTAGCAAACAAAAATTTAGCTAACAAAAAACACTCGACCGTTTAAATCAGTGTGAGTCAATAAAAAATCCTATCCATCCTCCTTCATCCATATAATAGAATAATGGATTCATCCGGTTTTAATCATGGTATGTTAGTCCCTTTCTTAAACTAACCTAATTAATCTATTTGTTATACCTTACCACATTCTACACTCTTACTTACCTATCACAGACGGGGTCCAGTGTGCTTCGGCCACTGGACCGGTAAAGTACAAATAATAGCGTCGATCCTAGGGAGCTTTCTCCCCAGGCAATACTTGCCCCCTTGGGGGCAGGGCTAGGTTTATTGCCCAGCGCCTGAGCCCCCCCTTGGAATGCCGACGGGATCGACGCATATTTTGTGCCTACTACCCATGAGCTTCGGCTTGTGAGTGGGACCCACATAAACATGTCCTTGTGTCAAGCCTTCATAAGTGGGATGAGAGGCAAATACCCTTATCTGATACCTGACCTCGTCGCGGGTCCAGTGACCTTCGGCCGCTGGATTGGTAAAGTAAATTAATAGCGTCTATCCCAGGGGGCTATCCCGCCAGGCAATATCTGCCCGTTGATTTAAAGGGGCAGGGCTGGGTTTATAGCCCAGCGCCTGAGGCCCTCCTTGAGAGGGAAGGCCGACCGGACCGACGCAATTTTTGTGCGCCCACCTTAAAACGAGACTTTGTGTCCAACCCATACAAGTGGGATATGCGGTAAATATCCTTACCTGATACCCAAAACTACACACCAACCCTTACACTGTGAATCATACTTTTATATTGAAATGTGGTAAACATATTGTTTTGCCCGAGGCCGAGTCCGAATTTGAGCATGGTTACTGGTCAATTTATTAAACTCTTCAGTCGGCTAGTTTTACTTAGCAGGATATTTCATTTCTCTCTTTATCTGGCTTAAATAACCTCGTCCACAATCGATCGATAAATCAATTTGTTTATATCGACTAATCCCCACCCCCGTCTCTTCCACTTGACCGTTGTGAAACAAACAATGGCGAATATTCTTTGTGACAGTAATTTCATTCATTAATTGGACGGCTTCCACATCAATTTGGCCATTCAGAAATAGGATTTAACCTCTTGTAAAAAGATATTGGCTACTCGATCTTTGGCTTCATTTTTAGAGACGTGTGAATCCTTTCAAGATTCAATTTCTCTGCGAACCTGAAATTGATGGCCGAACGGAAAATCAAAGAATATTTCAAAATTCTTGCAGAGAGAAGGATAAGTTTTCAATCTATTTGTAGATATCTGGAATTCCATAACTGTACAAGGAGTATAACGTTATCCCCCCCCTCATTGAAATCCATTTTATTTCCCCCGGATGTATGTGTGTCCTGAGTATGACGTTAAACTGCATCTCATAGGGAAATTCCAATTATGGAGATCCAGGGGATGCGGAGTACCCCTTTATCACCTTTGTTCCACCCTGATTTGGTGTGGTACTACATGTTAGGGTCCCATCTATGGGTTAAATTGAAGAAAATGTTAACAAAAATGTGTTTTAAAAAATTGAGTTTTAAAAAAAATCAGTACTCATCAAGAATGAATAAAACAAAATCTATTTGGCATAAACTAACGCAATACGGGTTTACCTGTCGTAAAATTCCTCCACAAACCAACCAACCAGCCAACCGAATATATATGCACATGCAGTGTTATTAATAAAAAAGAGACAAAAATTTCCCTAAGGGAACGGACATATAGACGCGCGTGTACACACATATGTCCGTGTGTATGTACAGGGTGGCCAAGAAGTCACTGAGGGAACAGATATCATATATTTTTTATTATAGAATTACACAAGATAGAGAATCCATTACACAATATACATAGTCTGCCATAAAGTCATAGGTGTAAGATAGGAAATAGACACGTTGAGACGTGTTCAAATATTGGACGATGCTCTTTGCATTTTCCATAGCGCTAATTAAGTGACTTCTTGGCCACCCTATACGTGTGTGAGTGTGGGCACTTTCCATAATGAAGGAAAGGATTATATGTCTAGAAGACCATTGTTACTGTTCCGGGTTCAATTCCGACTGGATTTTAAAATTTGTGAGCCTGTTTCAAACAATAATGACCACATTGTGTAAGCATGGGAAAATACATTCACTTACACACACCTTTCATACACACACATACATTATATTATATATATATATATATATAATATATATATATATATATATAAGGACGCGTAAAAGCATATGCATTATGTAAAATAAATTGTTTTTTTTCTTTCTTTCTTTTTAAGAAAAAAAAGAAAAAAAAACAATTTATTTTACATAATGCATATGCTTTTACGCGTCCTTATTAAATTCTGTACTGTAAATAAACTTTTCATATATATATATATATATATATATATATATATATATATATATATATATATATTGGTAAATAGCAAAACAGCTCAATATCCAAGATGTTTGGAAAAGTTTTTTCAATCATCATTATTGAAACATTAAAAGTTTCCAATATAACCTGAAAATTGTAAAAACGTGAAACGGTTAGTGACGATTGATATTGTAATGGTCTTTCATGCCCAATAGTATATATATATATATATATATATATATATATATATATATATATATATATATATATATAATCAAAGATCAGGTGAAGAAATCTTCCTTACGACGTAGTAGTTTTTAAAATGTCGTAGTTTGCCGAGCGTAATGTATGCTCTATTTGTCAGAGTCACAGACCAAAATTATATTAGTAAAAAATGACAGAAGATTTAGATTTTTAGCGTTAGAGCCTATTTCAGGGAGCCTAGAGAAATCGTCTAGTGCCCCCACCCTCAGATGCAAAATAAGGATTTTTATTATTCTTTTGTCAGTTGAAAACATATTTTATTTTTTTTTAATCTTGTGTTCCTCTATGTGGAACATTCCAAGATATCTAGCTCGAATTTGAAATGGATTGGTTTGACAGTGACTCTTAAAAAATGACCATGAGCAGAGAGCCAGCTGGACAAGATGTCAATTTATGACTTACAGTTAAATGGGAGTGGCTAACACAAATGAACACAGGATAAGAAAAATAAAATTTTAAATTAAAAATAATATCTGTTTTCAAATGATTTAATAATAATAAAGAAATCCTCATTTGCTTCTGAGGATGGGAGGCACTAGACGATTTCTCTATGCTCCCTGAAATAGGCTCATTTTCTACTATATATATATATATATATATATATATATATATATATATATAGTATTGCACATAAGCCTGCTACAAATTAAC
>CM042146.1:89359136-89461636 GCA_023376005.1 Doryteuthis pealeii | reverse complement strand
TTTATTATCCCGAGCACAAAAAAGGAGTTTGTAGAGAAAAAGTCTTATTTACTATTTTTTGCAGCATAACTAAACTGCATTTGATAGTGGGGCTCAACTTCTGAAAACCTGGAGTGGTATTACATGACATGTTTAAAAATATTCCTATCTAATAGAACAGTGTTAAATGATTAAATTTGGACCCCTCCCACCAAAAAAATATGTAAATACGAAAGTATAAGAAACTTGAATCTATGCATAAAAACCCTAGTTAATCAAAAGTGATCGATAAATAATACTCTTTCTCCAGGAACAAACTTAGTGTTGCATTGTATGTACAGTCGGTGGAGTGGCCTATCTGTCAACCGGACAGCATAGAGTGTATCCACTTTTAACTATCACTAGACCAGGGAGATATGTTTGCGTCTGAGGTGGAGCGCCACACATACCATCATCTCCACCTTACCGTGAGGATCCAAGCTGCGCTACTCCTGTGCTGAGTTGGCGAGTGCCGGTATCAAACCAGAAGCTTTGTGGTTCCTAGGTGGATAGCATAATATAAATAAGTGTTAATAATCTAAATTTTTAAAAATTACATTCTCATGATATAAATATGAATTCTTAATAATACACCTGTGCCTCTAGTCCGAATATTAAATGTGTGTGTGTGCGTATGTGCATGCGTGTGTGTGTGTGTGTGTGTGTGTCTGTCTGTCTGTCTGTTTTTTTTCTGTTCATTGCACTATACATTACTGTGCGGTCTGTACATAAAGTCGTGCAGCGATTATAAATCTGACTTTATATTACGTTTTTATTATTGCACAAAAATGTTTATAGATTATAAAGTAAAATTTAAATATTTCATTATTTACAGCACCTCCTATTGTTTATAATTGAAAAACTTTCTATTCGAATCCCAAAATTACACGTAAAAACAAAACATCAAAAATTATTGATAAAAAGGTTTTAATTCTTTTTATTCTTTTATTATTAAAGAAAAAATTTTGTCATTCAAAAAATTTAAAAATTCTAATAAAATCTTTTTCCTCAATTCGAAGAAAACGCGTTATTATTGCAACATAAAAATCGGTGAATGTTAGGAAAATTTATTTCTAAAACAAAATTCTAAATCCAGTTTTTTTTTTAAAGTTAGATTTCAATTCGTTAATTATTATGCAGCGGAAATAATAATTAATCACAGGATGTTTACTTTATTTCTTTTTTTCTTTTTTTAAAAATTCAATCCGCGGAATATATTTTTCTGTTCATTGCACTATACATTATTGTGCGGTTTTTATGTCATCAGTTTTTGTTTTACCTTGAAGCGCTAACGAATCCAGTTTTACAAATTTTTAGAGGTTAGCTTCCCTTCTAATCTAATTACTGCGTTTTTCTCTCAGGTGAATTGTTTGAGGAAGTAATTTTCAAACTTCACCGTATCACTGTGAGAAATAATGATAAGGCACCAGAACATGGAACACAAATTAGAATTATATGCATTAAATCCGACACCCAAAAAGACAAAAAATCAAAAGAAAACACGAAAAGTAGATTCAACCAAGGGTAATGAAATGAATTTAAAAAATACTCAGTTAAGAATAGGTTTGGTTTGTGTAAGATGTAACAACAACGAAGAAGTAGTATTAACGCTATGATACTTTCTATAATTCAGTGGGAATACAAATTCCCCGGCATCTAAAACGCTAGGTTCTTGATACTATTGGAAGAAATAAATTGTATAGTTTAGCCCTTCCTGTAAAAGCCCCCATTCATTAGTGGGATAGCTGATTTCTACTTTATAGTTTGTGTTTTTCATTAATAAAATATCAACCTTCATTTTTTTTCCACACAGTCTAATAATTACAAGCATCCCTGTCTTATACAGATAATTTACACACGGTTGCATGATTTATAGTTAATAATATCTTGTTACCCATATAGTGTATATGTCATATTGTTTCCCCCATGTTAAAGAGAAAAATAATCATTCTTATCCCTTACTGTATATTAGGGTAAAATCTGAAAGCCATCCTTGCAGAACAACAGTAGTTGCACAACTTAATCCATAACTGAGGAAATGTGGAAGGTTCTTACCTTTCCCAAAAGTATTAGTCCGAAAATGAACGAAATAGCACGACTGGAGTTCGAACTTGCTTACTATGATATAACCTCTAGTTAAAGCACCGTGAATTATAGGGAAAAGACGGCCTTGAATATAAAATCCACCATGACACATGATTAGAATAATATATATATATTTACCCAACTCCTCCACCAAGAGCAAAATGCGTGGAGTTTAACAGCTTGAATTCAGAGTTTTCCTTCACCTTAAACGGTTGCCACACCAAGGTTAAAAAGCCAATGACCCCTTTCTATTCTCTTATTACTAGAGTGAGAATAATTAGATTCCGATCTTTTCCAAAGGTATTAGCGCTATGTGAAATGTAAACAACCACCGTCAGGATTTGAACTCGGTTCCGCCGTGTCCATTTCCTACAACAATAACTATTATACAACATACGCCTGCATTAATTATTATTGTTATTAACAAAAAAACATGGACAATATATATTGAGAGTTATTAGCCTTTCATTAAATGGAGAGAAGTATTGAAAAAAAAAGCTGGACCTACAAACAAGGAAATTAGTTACTAAGCCTCAAGGTATTTATCAACAGAATACTGATGGAAAATAAATTCATAACACACATTAGTACAGTTCATAAGCGCAATGGACAATATAGCTGAGATACATTAATTTCTCACATTTACAGATCAATGCGTGCATTAGTTCGAAAATAAAGTCTATTAACATTAATGATATTCCATTGATGTTCTGTATCCAGGTCCACGTGGTTTGGTTGGGTTTCTTTGTTTAATGACACATCAACCTTTGTGGGTTATTGAATTCCAAAGACAACATTGTAGGAGAACAGTAGTCATAATATACAATCCATATGCTGGGGGTAAGTGGAATACATACCATTCACAAGGGAATTAGTCCGTCAGTGTTCGTAATAGCACGTCTGGAGTTCGAACTCGTTTACTAGGATGTCGCAGTCCGGTATACTAGCCATTGCACTATGGTGACTTTCTCATGTCAAACTGGTAATTCTCCTTCACGCTATTGCAATATTATATACGTCCCGTGTTATACTTCCATGCAATAAATGAATATATATACACAAACTAATATATATATATATATATATATATATATATATATATATATATATATATATATATATATATATATATATATACAAGTGGTATAGATTTAATCCTTAGGTTTTTACGCAATTTCGTAATTATGGGGCACTCAAAAAGAAAGTAGAATACATTTGGGATTATCAAATAATTACCAATGCATCAACAGTTACCTTTGTAGAAAGAATGCAAGTCAGTAGGAGTATCAAAAGACATATTAGAATAATTATAATAATTTAAACACGTTTATCCGTGGATTAAATATCTTCTGTGTCAGAACTTAAAGCTTTGTTGGCTTAGAAACCACATCATTTCAAGGCATAGCTAGTTAATTCAAGAAATTCATGCCACGACCATTAATCACAAACACTTACACAAAGCCTCCCATCACAATGTAATGGTTTGCAAGCTAGTTTTTCAGATTCACTATTACTGAATGACCCATAATTACAAAATTGCGAAACAACCTACGGGTTAAATCCATGCCCACTTATATATATATATATATATATATATATATATATATATATATATATATATATTAGTTTGTGTATATATATTCATTTATTTGACATTCACCAGGCAGATATATATATATATATATATATATATATATATATATATATATATAGTATGAACAAAAAGTAATAAGACACACAGGAATATTTCTTATATGTGGTTTATTCTCAACTAGTTTCGACCTTAGGTCATCGTCAGGAGAAAATTTCTTATTTGAAGAAATTGTTTATAGATTTTTTGAAAGGGAGCATTATAGAAGAACTATAAAAATTGAAGTGTTTTTGAGGGTGTGACATGCTATTAAAATCCGGGTAGACGAGTGTGTTAGTAGTAGCAAGTCCATTTGTTCCGTGAAGAATCTCTATGAGGTGGGTTATTTTTTTAATGCTCTTATATATATGAGGGAGGGTTCATGGGATTGTATATATATATATATATATATATATATATATATATATATATATATATATATATATATATTACGTTGGTGGGATCAAGACGGTAGGGCCGAAAAGGAGTAAAGTATAAAATTGATTTTGTATGCAAAGAGCAGGACGGTATTTGTTAATGAGGTGGGCCTCGAGTACAGCTAGGTGTATTTCGTTGGTTGAGGATGCCAAGAGGTGTACATTGAGGGCTTATATGCTGACACACAATCAGGATTGTCCGAAAGGTGTCGCCCAATGGTGGAAGGTGAATATGGATTGCTTGGTGGAGAAGAGCGGTCAAAGTTATTTTTGGATAACAGATGTCATGTGTTGATTTTAACCACCAATCTTTGGTAGTGCGTCCAATGTAGAAAACATCGCATTTGAATTTAAATTTATGAATTAGACAAATTTTTGGGTGAGGGGTCAAACTATCTTTAAGACTGGGGGAGAGAGCGTGTTGGATCTGAGAACAACCCGCAATTTAACTGAATTGAAGCAATGGTGGACAGATCGTTTGATGCGTTCAAGTAATTGTAGAGATGTGTTGCCAATCCACGGTAATTTTAGATATACAGGACACTTTTCAGGTCCAAGTCTAGGATTGGTGGCAAACTGCATGCACTTGCTTCTAATTGTGGTGGTGATTAGGTCCTCATGATATTCGTTTTCCAATAAAGTGGTTCTAATGTAGTCGGGCTCGGTCGTGAGTTTAACCTTGTAACAGATTATCAAGGCACGGTGAACTAGAGTTTTAATTAGATTGATTTTGCGTCTTAAGGACAAGATAATGCAGTAAAATATTGGATTATATATATATATTATATATATATATATATATATATATATATAACTGAAGGGCAGTAAATAAGAAAAGCGTATGCATAAAAAGTACTCAATACTATAATAGCAGAGCAGGTTTAAAATATAAAATTATGGATACTATATTACTATTACTCAGGTTTCATGTACATAACAAAATCACATAACACATGAGAATATTCTCCCGTCTGAGGATTGCGTTAGAGTCATGAAACTTGGGTAATTGTAATGTAGTATCCATGAAATTATATATATATATAATATATATATATATATATATATATATATATATATATATATATATATATATATCAAGTGGATGATATCAAATGTTACTTTGATAGGATTCAAGCAAAGTTGAAACGGGAAAATCACACCAGTAAGACTGACGGTGAAATATTGAAAACAAAATCAACAAAAATCAAAACTGATGGGACTATAAGTTGAAATATTTTTTTTCTAATATATATATATATATATATATATATATATATATATATATATATATATATATATAAGTTAAGAGAAAGGTATGAGTATAGATAAAAGGATATGAAAACAACACAATATGCTGTTAAAGTGAAAAGATTTTATATCATAGTCATAGCTAATATTGAACAATATTTTGATTTATAAAAATCATCTTCAGAGCTTGTTTATACTCCACTTATCAATAGCGGAGACGAAAATAATATGAATTTAAAACGAAAACATTAATTTTGCAAAAAAGATTTTAACTGTCAAAGGTGTTTGACATATTCCACATTGTGGTTGTTGTTCTTGTTTGAGTATATAGGAGTGCGTTAGTCTTATATGTCCAATGCATAATCGGGACACAATTACTTGTTCCTTTCTAGACTTGCTAATCAGATATAGTGAGATGTTAGTGTTATTTTACTTTTACTTTTTTCCTTAAATTAAAACGATAATTTACCAATCGCACCATATATATGTTAAAATAGAAATAGAGATATCACTTCTCGAATTTTATATTTTAAATACTGTGTGAAAATAAAAGATATAAAAATGTTGAAATGGAAATATATTGATATAGTATTCCACATTTAATGTATACCGATTAGCAGAACAGTTATTATGATGTCATATATCAACTCGAATGATATGTATTTGTGTTCGATATTATTAACTTGATTTGGTCTGTTTTGTACTATAAAATATAAAAACCAAGAGAATAAATTAGAATAAAACAATCAAAATCATATATATATATATATATATATATATATATATATGTGTGTGTGTGTGTGTGTGTGTGTGTGTGTGTGTTATTGAATAACACGGAGTACTTTTTTCTCATTTTTGGGATCTGTCTTTTTCCAGTCTTCTGGCGATCTTTCTGGTGTTTGGATCCAATTGATATAGAATATTTCCCATATTTTATCCCGAGCGCTTTCGACTATTTTGTCAGTCGTCATCATGGGGTATATAAGTTGGTTTTACTTCATTTCTTCAATTAAATCCAAACACCAGAAAGATCGACAGACGACTGGAAAAAATACAGATCCAAAAAATGAAGAAAAAGTACTCCGTATTATTCAATAACATATGCCTGAAAAATAACTTGCTGCCAAAATACACAACATTTAAATATATATATATATATATATATATATATATATATATATATATATATGCTCCCATAATTTGGTATGGGCTCTCTAGGGGGTGATTTAAATTAACTTTCCCTTCTAAGCATATAAGCAATGATCGTTTGCCCGCAAACTAGATCTCTCTGTGGATTACTTATTAATATATATATATATATATATATATATATATATATATATATATATATATATATATATATATAATTTGTTTGTATTTTCAAACATAACCATTTGTATCTGTTACAAACTGTTCAATTGCGTATATTCTTATATATATATATATATATATATATATATATATATATATAGTATATGATGTGTGTGTGTGTGTGTGTGTGTGTGTGTGTGTGTGCGCCTCTTTATGATAGCACATAACAATTCCTTATAAGGCCTTTATATTAAAGACACAGAAAAAACGCAAGAAAATAGTAAGTATAAAATATGTAGATATAGATATGAATATATAATATAAGCAAACAAATCAAATTGCAAAGAGTAAATAAGAATTGTTACGATAGGTAATCCATTGGGAATCGAGAAAATGGCGGCAATTTGATCATACAAGACACTTCTATATTTACAAACTAGAATATGTCCTAGAGGAAAAGAATACTACGTATTAAGTATGTACAACATTTCTAACCAAAAACACATTTTCAAGCAAATTTCAAGTTTTTAAATGTAACAATGAGAGTGACACTTTCATTGGATATTCAATAATTTGGGACTTGAAAATTTAAACAGACGAGACATTCAATGCAAGACAGTATAAGATTCAAAGTTAATTAATGAACATACAATTCCGACACGTTGTGAGACAAAACATTTAATATATATAACAGCACATGGAAACGATAAGATACATAATGTACAGGAGAATAGAACATGTAAATACATATACAATATTTAGGTATAAACAAGATACCCAAATGTACCTAACATATAAATGTTACAGACATGGAACTAAAGGATAGTCCATGCTGTATAAAGGACTTACAGGAATGTAGGAGGGGGCAAAAACCCACCGAGAAGGGGGTAGATAGACTCTAGCCCATAGCAGTTCTTGAAAAGATCCAGCTAAAAAAAAGAAGACAAGTTCTAATGAACGCGCTTAAATACCAGAGGTTCCGTAGTGGGAACAAAAAGAAGCGCAGCGAGAAGATAACTCTTCCGGCAAAGGGAAGATAATCCCCTACAACAGTCACATCTAGGCATTTATTAGATATACTATCCAGTGGATACAGTGTCCCATCATGGTGTAATGCCTAGCAAGATAGTCTCACAGATCCCTTTGTAGTGAACGAGATAAATTACCTCCCGCAAAATGCATCTACTTGGCATGCTGATTTTAGCTATAAAAGAGCATGGTCTCCATTAACAGTCGGATTTACAAGGTGTGGACTCGTTATGTTCGTTTGTGGCGTAATTATGGCACCGCCGATGCAAATTATGTCCACAGAGAGACTGGATATAAGGAGTTCGTTTTCGTCATATCGAGTGTCGTGACTTCAGCGCGAATGTAGATTGTCGTTGTGACATTGGACGTATGTAACAAAATCTGGAACTGAGAGACGTTCCCGAAAGGAAAGAGACAATTTACGAATTATTTCATCTTACAATTGAATAAAGTTTTTGATCCTTGGTGGATGCCCCATACTTGTAACATTGTTTCCTATCCTACACGTATATATTTGGACTACTATAGACATATTATTCATCATATGGAAATCTAATTTCCGTGATAAGTTTAAGCGATAATTCTTTCAAGCCTTAGTTGTGTCAGTGCTACTGTACAGCTGCAGCACATCGACCCTATTAAAGCACTCAGAAAATAAAATTAGATGGGAGCTGTACGAAGTTGACTCGCCGCAAAATCCAACCAACCAAACACAAGCCTTCAAACTCTTCTAGGTGATTTTTCACGATATTGTATAAAGGCAAAATTTCAAAGAAATATGTTACTATATAAACTGATTAATGATCAAAAAGTTTAGAAGTGTACCTGTTTTTAGACAAGTATCATACAGAAATTTTCTACTAGATTAAAGATAGCACAATATTTTAAAATATTTTCACTTGATTTCCGATATTGGCCAAAGCCAAACTGGGTAAAAAATCTAAGCAAGCAAGCATTAGTACTAGTAACATTCTTCTTCCTAGGTCACACTGTTTGATTAGTTTGTGTGCAATCTTTTTTTGGTTAAATTATCACTCATTATTAGATCGTAAATGATAGTTTTTATCTCTCCTTTCAAGAGAGAGAGAGAGAGAGAGAGAGAGAGAGAGAGAGAGAGAGAGGAGAGAGAGAGAGAGGGGGGTGGGGAGAGGAATATTAATTAACAATGAGTGGTGCAATGGGCGTGACTTAATTTTGATTACAAGTCATTAGACAACGTCCAACGGTCGGTGTCATATTTCACTCCTTCTGGTTTGTAATTTATCGCCAATACAACAGACTTTGTGTCCACGCAAATCTGGGGTGTTGTGCACTTAGTCCGCTGCCTTCTGCAATTATATCCAGCCTCCTAGTCATTATCTATAATTCCCGCGTTTCCATTTTTACACCACGAGAGATGTCAGTGGGGATGAAGTGACAGCATATCTCCAGCACCTTACTCTGTATTATTGCCAACCACGAGACTGCCGGTGTTGGGATAGTCTCGGTAATTAATTTAGCTTTGGTTATATTCTAAGCGCTGTAAATATTACGTGCGCAACTTTGTCTCTATGTTCATGTGAAATATTGGCATTTTCCTATTTTCATTTTTGTCTGGATTAACAATAATAAATAGCTCTGTCCGCTGGGTATTTAGAATATACCGACTGCACCTCTGCAGAGGACTAAGACTTTCCCAAATAGGGGCACTTGTTGGCTGTGGGTGGCAACACATGATGCTTAATGACGGAACCCTGGTGGATGAGCAGTCCATTTTATGCAACACCACACTTTGGCCCTTACTTAAGCTAGACGGGCGGTCGGAGAGGCCTCCTTCGATCAATCGGCTCGGACGTCAAACTTTAGCACTTATATGATTGCCCCGACTCTATACTGGCTGGCCGCAACACTTTTTATCATATGGATGCTAGAAGGTGTTAGCTGAAGGTCTTCATGACCTGGGCATGACATTAAACTAACTGACGGTGAGGTTCCAGTTCTGAAGGTCTGGGGAATGTGGAGCACCCCTTTATCACCGTTGCTTCCAGTTCCACTCTGACCCGGAATGGTAGTATCTGTTAGGATCGCATCTATGGGTTGAATAGAAAATATGTTTAACACAAAAAAAGAAAATTTTTTTCTCTTCTTCCAAACTATCACTACGAATCTTTCAAAAACTTTGCCGGCATTAAATGACCAACAATGGTTGATATGATGTAAAACAAATACCCCCCTCTCTCTCTCTCACTCTCTCTCTCTCTCTCTCTCTCTCTCTCTATATATATATATATATATATATATATATATATATATATATATATATATTAGGAAATGGACTCGTCGGGCCGATTTCAATTCCTGGACAAAGCTGTGGGAAAGGTATGAATCCAATTCTTCCCCCATCTATGGGTAAATAGCCGGGCAGACTGAGCCTTTTAACCATGGCTAGGTTACCAGACTAGGAAAATGAAAACTCTTAATTCAAACCTAATCAACTCCGCTTAAGAAATTGACCCCGTGTCGCATCCTGCTCGTGCGGACGGTTGGATATATATATATATATATATATATATATAATATATCAACCCCTATTTGAGCATTTCCTTTATATATATATATATATTATATATATATATATATATATATATATATATATATATATAAAGGAAATGCTCAAATAGCATTCACAATAACAGTTATAAATTTATTTCCTCCGATTTCATGTATTTGAGAGAGATGACTTCCTCAGACTACTACATTCTGCGTGGTAATATAAAAGAATCCGTTTATCTTGAATACGAGATATCGGTGGAAACAAATTTATAACTATTAATATGACTGATATTCAAACTTTTTCTTTGTTAAATATATTGCTCTGTGTATAATACCCCAAACATTATCCATTGGACAAAACTTGGACAATACAAATCCTAATATTTCGATATAAAAAAAAAACAACCTGCCTAGAATCAGTTTTAGAACGTTCTTGTTATATAAACCTAGCTCTTGTCTTCAAGTTGATCCGTTTATATCTCAAAATACGAGAGATTTTTTTTTCCAATCATTGGTTGGATTTTACAGCACGTCAACCATTGTTGGGTTATTTTATGTCGAATATATTTTGTTTTATTCATACTTGATGGGTATTAAAACATTTTAAAACACATTTTTTAAACATATTCCTTCAAATACATTTTTCTATTTGATGGGATCCTAACACGTACTTTAACTTCGGGTCAGAGTATCCATTAAGAATGACTTTATTTCAAAACTTTATCGGCATTAAGAGAGATAAAAGGAGAGATAAAAGGAGAGATGAAAGGAGAGACGAAAGAGTCACCTAAGTTTAATATGCTGTAAAACAAAACAAACCGAACCAATTTATGAATTAGGGTAGCGTAGACATGAAGTCAACCGTACTTGGATAGAAACAGTTTCATGGTTTTTGTTCAAACCAAGACTTAGTTTGAATAATCACATAGACAAGACACTGTCAGTAACCAAGAGTCGTTGGTTCCATGGCCATGCAAACCCTAACTTAGATCTAAGTACTCTATCTACACTATTGAGCACTGTTTATTTATAAATATGACATGCATATTACTAATATCATATATACTAGTACACAATAAAAAACACCCCCGGGCGATGTAAAAATAGATTTTTGAAACATATTGCCTGAGGGGTGGGAGTAAAAATTCAATGTCAGCGAGTTTGTATCCTAAGTAAGTAAAATCATCAAATTCATTAAAGATTAAAAAATAAAACAATTTGAAATGTAAACTTTAAATATGTATTAAAATAAAACAAACTATATATAGATATATAGTACCAGTCATGTATTTATCAAAACTTGTTTTAAAAAACAATGAGGACTGTCTAATGTTGCATGTTCAAATTTTGAGTGTATTTATTCTATGTTATGACGATTTGGGGTAATGTGACGTAAGCAGTAACGTAGTTTTGTTACAGACAAAAACCGGAAGCGAATCTCCATTATTAATAGAGAGATATATTATTCAAGCATGTACATTGAAGTCTACGCAGCTTTTCTTTTTCTGATTTAACTTCCATGCTATTGTGTAGGTGTCGGATTCCAATTGGGAACGGAGTTTTGCTAAGTTCAGTTTCCTATCGTATCAATTGATCAACTTCGGAGAGATTATTTGTTTTATTTTTATTTTTTGTAGGTATTGTTTTTATTTAATTCGTGTGCGGAATTTGCTTGTTATATGGGATTATTGTTGGCTGGAGTGCTTTACTTCGTGTGTCAGTTATTGAAAATGTTCAATATTTTAGTATCGGTGCCGAATGATGGGAAAGGGAATATATAAGGTGATTGGAGAGAAATGTATGACCAGCTGTAAGATAATGAGAGTGACAAGGTCAGTGCGTCGCATACGCAGAGAGAGAGAGAGAGAGAGAGAGAGAGAGAGAGAGAGAGAGAGAGAGAGAGAGAGAGAGAGAGAGAGGGAATTGAAAATGTAATAATGGAAAAATAGAATTAGTTAGACATGTGAATGATACGTGGAAGTCACTAACCTTGGTTTCTGATTTGGTCAAGCCAGAGGCAACAGTGCAAAGACTAAAAGAGAGAGTGAGAAGTTCGAGAGTCTGGAAAGACAGACGCAAAGAGACGGTCTGTAACCTGAGGCCAATTACGTGGGTTAAAGAAAAAATAAATAAAAAAACTCGGGAAAAAAAGTCAAATCATTTGTTCGTTATTAAAAACTACCAACAGACACAAACAAGACCCGTGATGAGAATACCAAGTGTTTCCAGACCAAAAGAGGAACACAGAGAATTCAGCTACTCAACGGCCCAGATCCAAGATACAGAGAATGCAGAATAGGATAGAAGAGACACCATACTCAGACCGACATTAGACTATCCAACCAGATCAATAGATCCACCAGAATAGAAAAGGGCTATATACGTGATAAGTATAACGAGTTAATATACATTCCAAATTGCTATCGCAACGTTATATACTAGCCCTTAAATTTAACACAATGTATGTGTTATTCGGTATAAACTTGCATACTACATTCGTTTCATTTAGGGGGATTTAAGTGAGCTAGTATTATTTTAACGATGGGATTTGGTACAATAGATAATAAGTTTAATATGTTTCGATGATTCACAATGTGGTGTTGATTAATCTAAAGATCTTGTGCATTAGATTCCGATAGTATAAATCAATAATGTTCTTATTGTTGTTATCATTCGGATGGATGCTATATATATATATATATAATATATATATATATATATATATATATATATATAATCATTATTAGCCCTAATACCCTTGGGAAAGGTATGGATCAAACTAATCTCCATCCTGCTATGGATAAATAGTAGGGAAGACTGGGGTCTTTAATCAGTCTAGAGGAAGGAAAAATCTGAATTCAAACCTTAATAAATTGACCTTGACCACAGCTCCCTCCCTCTCTCTCTCTCTCTCTCTCTCTCTCTCTCTCTCTCTCTATATATATATATATATATATATATATATATATATATATATATATATATATATATAAAAGATTAAACAACTAAAAATAATATTTTACCCATTTAAAGTTCATGTAAAAAAGCTCTTTTTAAAAGTAATTCATTTTTAATATTATGAATAATGGACTGCACAACCTTTTAACCTTAAAAATATATCTAAATAACCTTTAGAAAGAACATGTCTATATCTATATCTATATCTATATCTATATATATATATATATATATATATTATATATATATATATATATATATATAACTTTAATTGCACCCGTCTGCTCTCTGATCATAATGGTTTATTGTATACATGTCTGCTTTTTAAGTATAGTCAACTTATATGGAAGTAAAATGGTTCTATATAAAAAAGGTTCCTACTGAAATATCATTTCCAAAACATTTACTTAGATTAATATGACTTTTAATGTTTCTAAGTACTTTCTTTATAATTATTCTATTATAAGATTTTTTAAAACTTTATGAAATAAGTTTTTAGAAATGAAAAAATCTAAAATCCTAAGAAAATCAAATCCATATGTTGTTTGGAAAAAATCAATGCCATCCGCAATAATTTATAAACACTTAATGTAAATAATTTTCGAAAACGGTGAAAAAAAAAAATTACTTACGTGCGCAGACTAATTTGAATAAAATTTCTAAGAAAGTATTTTAAATAGGATATACAATTTTTTTCTAAAAGCCCATCAAGAACCTATCGTTTGATCTTCAATAAATTTAATATTGATATTAGAAAATAATTTAATTCTAAGTTATAATAATGATCGCAAACGTGTTTGGTGTTTTTAGGGATTCTTTCCACGTTATTTTTTTTCTTATTTTTCTGTGAGTATTACTCAGACACACGTATTTTCCTGTTCAACTCTTTATATAAAGGGTTCCTTGTGTTTTCACTTCTTCCCACTCATGTCAGTCAGTATTCAGAGAGAATGAAATACGAGGTGTCTGTAGGACAAAAATAAAAAGAAAGAAAGAAAAAATTATTGGAAAAGAAAGAGAAACTGATGTTCAAATAAAAAGGAAGAAAACAATAAAGAAATTGCATTATTGGAAGCAAAGTAAGAAATAAAGAAATGTGAAGAAGAAAAATGAAATCTGGAGTGAACGCAAGTGCGATAAATACGGGCGTTTCAGAAAAATTGATATCATTTCCCAAAATAATAACTTGGTCAATTCTCGTTCAAATAATCTCATTCTAAAAAAATAATCATTTTCTGATTTAACAGCCTCAGCTGACAGAGTGAACAGCATTTTTTAAAAATTTGTTTACACCCAGTGCATGTCAAAGGATATCAGTTTTTTCAAACCCTGTATAAACAAGTCAAGGTACATAATTTCAAAAAGAAATAAACGGTTCTATTAGAAAGAAAGAAAAAGAAAGAAGGCAAGTCAACAGAAAGAAAGAAAATAATAGTTATATTGCAAGAAAGAAAATATTTCAGTACAAAGAACAAAAAAAACACTCTGCACGAGCAGGATGTGACACAAGGACAATTTCTTAAGCAGGTTTAACGGGTTTGAATTCAGAGTTTTCCCTCTCATAGACGTGTTACCTAGCCATGGTTAAATAGCCCAATTCTCCCTACTATTTGTTCACAGCTGGAGGGGAGTAGTTGGATTCATACCTTTTGCAAGGGTATTAGCGCTATGAGAAATGCAAACAGCTTTGTCCAGGATTTGAACCTCGGTCTACGAGTCCATTTCCCACGACTCCAACCATTACACCATACGTGTCCAACAATATTTGTGTTTGAGTATGTCTACAATACTTCATACGATGGACAGACGAACGGATACCACATATTTTATTAAATGATTGTTTTTCCTCTAAGAAGTATCTGGTAGCTGCTGATGGAGACCAAATTACAAGTCTTCTCAACACAGTAAGCACGCATTGTTTTGGTCTGGTTAACAATTTTATACCAGTAGTTCTGTTTACTCACACTGAAGCTTACATTATAGCAAGGCCATTATTTTTCATATTTTTTGCAGATTTTAGTAATAGAGCCTAAAATATTTTAGACATTACTCGGTTTTCTTTAATGGTTTTAGTAATAAAAGTGACAGCTATCACTTTTATGGTTAACCAATTTCTGTCATAGCTCAGATATTTATCAAGCTTTTCGTTCTTTTTTCATTTTACCCTGTGTTTTACTACTATGTATGTATTTGCCAACACCATTCGACCACGAGAGGATGTGGCATAAAGTCAATTTTTAATGGAAGTAAAGCTGGTTTTAAAGACAGTATCAAGTGACAGTGTGGCGAAAGGGGACAACGATTTTCGAGACAAAGACTCAGAGACAGGATAAAAACAAAAACAAAAACAAAAAACACCGTCTCAGAGAAGACTTATTTACACACCCTATCACCTTTAAATTCAATATACAACGATTTTCCCAACAGATTTTGGAATCTAAAAAAGTGTTCAAATTGGTCAGATAAGATATATACAAGGGTGTATTAAAACAGTATCTAGATGTAAGTTGTATTTACCAAGATAGTGATGAACAATTAATGGAACGTTAATTTTTCAGAATACAAGGTGTGTCATAAAAGTGCCGAGTTTGAAGATGCATTCACCAAGATAGAAATGATCAATGAATAGAAAGTTAATTTTTTTCAGAATACAAGGTGAGAATAAAAGTACAAATAATCTCAATACTTTTTTGAAACACCTTTTATATATATATATATATATATATATGGTTTGGAGGTTGGTTTTGAAGGCTATCACAATGCAAGTGTAAAGAAAAATAAGGTAACAATGGTTGTTTGTTAACCTGTGATTTATTCTTAATATTTCGAGATAAAATCTCTTCAGAAGAAGAACACTGGAACTGAAATAGTTGTCGTCTTGATATGGCATTTTTAGGTAATTCTTTTCTAAAAAAAGTGCCATAGCAGGACGACAACTATTTCAGTTCCAGTGTTCTTCTTCTGAAGAGATTTTATCTCGATATTAAGAATAAATCACAGGTTAACAAACAACAATTTGTTACCTTATTTTTCTTTACACTTGCATTGTGATAGCCTTCAAAACAAACCTCCAAACCAATATATACACAATGCTTCAAGCAAATTATAAAACCCTATATATATATATATATATATATATATATATATATATATATATATATATATATATATATGTGTGTGTGTGTGTGTGTGTGTGTGTATTAATGCTTTTTTACAAAAAGAATAATTCTTAAGGTTGAAGTCGGTTATAAAAAGAGGATCAAAATCAAAATATAATGTGGAAGTGAATACATTATTTGAATATTTTATATACTAGATATAACTAGAATACAATCTGAGTGACAAGAAAAAGGAAAATCTTGAAAAGGTTAAATATAGTGAATTGGTTGTTAAAACCTTTGCATTGATTCTTTTAGTGATATATAAACCCACCGTCAATTTTGACGGACATCACGGTATATAGAAACATTCTGAAACAGTTCCAGAATAGACTAATTGCTTCTGTTTGCTGATTGGTTAATCCTATTCTTTTTCTGATTGGTTAGAAAAGGTGGACATCAAACTTTCTGGTTATGTAAGAAAGTACATCAATATATTTGCAAACTGTCACGAAGTATATTAGCTGAATTTTGATCGTATGAATTTATTGTATATTATTCACTTTATTTGATTAATACTGTTAGTCTACAGCAAGACATGCGTATTATTGGGAGTTATTCTAGCACACTAACTGGAAGTTTTGAAATTAAAATTCTCGTAACTTGATTAATTTAAGCGGTATGTCAACCAGTCTGTATATTGATATTATGTGCTGGAGGGCATATCGGCCGAAACGTTGTACAGATAACAGATAACATCGGCCGAAACTTTGTACAGATAACAATAAAGATGAGGTAAATATTCTGAATGATCCAAATAATACTAATTATCAAGCCTCTTCTAAAATATTCAGAATAAAAATCTGTACATATTTACCAATACCTATACACTAGTAGGATGCGGCACAATGTCAATTTATTTAGCGGGGATTAAAAAGTTTGAATTCAGAATTTTCCTTCTGCTTAACAAAGAGTAAAGAGCCCAGTCTGTCCTACTATTTACCCATAGAAAGAGGGAGAATAGTTGAATAGGTACCTTTCACTAGGATATTGGCATTATTTGAAATGCAAACGACATTGTCCAGGATTTGAACTCGTATCACCGTGTCCATTTCTTACAACAATAACTGTTACACGACGAGCGCCTCCTTAAACGTTCATGCACAAATACAATTATCTTGTTTATTTTGAATAAGAATATCACACATGCTGAATTGTCATGTACGTATTTACCAATCCCTTCACATGAATAGGATGTGACACAAGGTCAAATTCTCAAGCGGAGTTTAAGCAAATTTGAATACAGAGTTTCCCTTCACCTAGACTGGTTAACTAACCGAGTTTAAAGAGTCCATTCTGCTCTAGTAGTTATCCATACCTGGGGTAAAATAGTTGGATAGATACCTTTCCCAAGGGTATTAGCTCTATGTGAAATGCAAGCCACCTCGTTCAGGATTTGAATTCATCTCACATAACTATTACACAACACGTCTCCAGTCTTTAAGCAATCACGGGTTTTATTGTGCTTTGAGGTTAGGAAATCAACTGCATTGTACGTTGATATTTACATTTTTGTAGTTGTTTCTTAAGAGTTCCTTTTGCACAATACTTGATACCTTAATCTAAAACTAATAATTCACCATTATATAATTGATATATATATATATATATATATATATATATATATATATATATATATATATATATATATATAAAATAAATATGTAAAGGTTTTACATATCTATTTATTTGATGACAAAGGAACATTCAGATGAAGATGTTACAAATTGCATTTGTAACATCTTCACCTGACGATTGCCTCGCATGAAACCAATATGGTCGGGAATGTTCCTTTGTTACCAAATAAATAGATAGGTAAAATCTTTATATATTTATTTTTATCATATTATATAACAGCTCTATTTTATATTGAGCACTCTATCAATAATACTGTCTTTGGTACACCGTTCCAGCAAAAGCTGAAACAGGGACCATACCTCACTATATATATATATATATATATATATATATATATGCGTGTATGTATGTAGAATTAAACAAAAGACACGTCTCCTGTTTAACAATTTTATTAACGATATTTTCAAGCTTTCTGGTCAACTTTTTACATTTGGATGAAATCCGTAGATTAGTCCACCAAAGTTGATATCCCAAGTACTTTCGGCACTAATTAGTACTTTGGTGGACTAATCTTCCATCCAAATGTAAAAAAAGTCGCCCAGAAAGCTTGAAAAGATCGTTAATAAAATTGTTAAACAGGAGACGTGCCTTTTGTTTAATTTTACATGTATAAATGAAAGAATGCTGCCCAAATACACACTAAGTCTTTTGTTATTTCTTTACTTATATATTTGCTCTGTGACTCTAACATTAAGAGCACATTGAGCTCTCAAATTGCCACAGGTTTTTTTAAAATAAACTCTTGTGTCGTAAGGAAGATTTCTTCTCTGGACTTTTGGATTATATATATATATATATATATATATATATATATATATATATATATATATATATATATATATATATATATATATAATATATATATAACCTATTCAATAATAATAATTTTTGCATAAAGAAATATATTTCAAGTATTCCTATCTAATTAAAATAATTTTTAAACAAATGTATTTAACACATATATGAGACCACTACTAGGCAGAGACGCTCTAGGAATAATGGCAGTCACATGGTATTCCACACAATACCTACAACTAGAGCTCCACCATCATATACTGTTTTATGTCATACCCAGGACACCTTTTGTAGGGATGAATACCCTTCTGCAGAGGATACAGTTGTCGTATTCTCCGCTCCTCCGATATGGCGGAAAATTCTGATAGAGTAATTTCCCTAGTAATATGTATACAAGGTGTGTCAAAAAAGAATTGAGATTTTTTGTACTTTTTGACACGCCTTGTATTCTGCAAAAAATAACGTTCTATCCATTATTTTTTTCAGAATACAAGGTTAGTCAAAAAAAGTACCAAGTTTAAAGTTGTATTTACTAAGATAGAAATGAAGAATGCATGTAACGTAATTTTTCCGAATACAAGGTGTGTCAACAAGTTTTAAAGATCTTGATACTTTTTGGACACACCTTTGAATGCGCATGGTGTAATGGTTATGGTTGTAGAAAATGGACACAGCAAGACGACTTCAAATCCTAGATTAGATTGTTTAAATTTTACATAGCACTTGGGAAAGGTACGAATCCAACTATTCTCCCTCCAGCTATGGGTAAATGGTAGGGCAGTCTGGGCTTTTTAAGCTAGGTATGACCACTCGTCTAGGAGAAGGAAAACTCTGAATTCAAACCTAATGGCCCCTTTTCTCGTTAGTCAAAACTACTTTGAAAGTCCCCCCATCCCGACAATATGTATAACCATTGCTAGTTGATGGGGGATTCATTAGTTCATGCCTTTCTCAGACATATTAAAGTTTAGTAAAAGTAAAAGCAAACAGTAAAAGTCTCAATCGGAATTTAAATATAAATTTGAGGAAATTATCAAAATTAAACAATACACATTTTTTCGAATTTTTAAAATCTTGTTTTGAAAGTTATGCTTGGAGCTTAATAAGTGTAAACACAGACAACCGGAAGAATTAAGTTGATGTTTCGCAGGTAAAGTAATGCATTTAATTTAATCTATCATCATCATCATCATCATCATTATCATCATCATCATCATCATCATTATGCCGTGCCGACAGCACGGATATCCATGAAAATATCTCACCAACCATCCCTATCGATGTGTTGAAAAATAAATGTTTGTTGTATGAAATATCGTTTTTTTTTGTTTATCGAAAAAGACTAGGGAAATATTAATTAAAATGCATACAATCCGTTATGCTAATTTCATTTAAACATATCTGTGTCTGGAATAAATGTAGCTTGAAATTGTCATTTACGCCTATGTTTAGTTGTTTTATGGATTAAACAATTCTTCACAATCATCCATATACATATACATAGATATAATTTCTTTTTGTCTATATGCCATCATGTATCGATATATAATCAAATCTATATACGCGCCTTGATAGAGAAGCTTATCTTACTTTCTCTTCCACATAAACTTAGTTTAGAACAAAATGGCCGATCGATTTTCTTTGACGGCACAAAGTCTGGGAAAGACGAATATCTCAAATGCATCGTGATTTAAACTCGATTAGGCTTGCAAACATCTCGCTACGTCAAAATCAAACCAAAAAGAAAGTGACTCATATAAATTTATGTCTTTTCTTTCTTTTCATTATTATTATTATTATTATTATTATTATTATTATTATTATTATTATTATTATTATCCCATGACACCAGAGCTTACCTAGAGGCGGTGACATTAATATATGGTTTTAGGCTGAAGATTCACCCCCTTATTGTTTCGGTGAGAATTCTTGCAGGTTTAACATATTGCAACATATAAAACTCCTCTACAAAAAGTAGCTAATCTATTTCTACACTGATATAACAAAAATTAGACCCTAAATTTTACATAAATGTGCATACCTATTATTTGGATTTGTTTCTACTTTTGTGGTGAAATACACATACACATTGTTTCGGCCAATGTATCCTCTAACTTTCTTCAGGTGTTTCCTGTATACCATTTTCAGACAAAAAATAGAAAAATCACAAAATTTAAAAAAATGTATGTGTCTAGTCATTTCTTATTCTCAATAGGAAAGTGTATATTTGACAGGAGTTCAAATACAGGACGATGTCGTTTCCATTTCACTTAGCGCTAATGCCCTTGGGAAATCTATCCATGCCTTTTCTTCCAGCAAATATTTGAACAAATTGGGTTATTTAGCCATGGTTAGGTAGGTAACCCCTCTAGGAGAAATTAGCTTAAGAAATGATCTTTTGACACATACTGTCTATGGTGAAGGGGGGGGGGGTAAATAAATACTTATTTTTTACAACCCAGTTTATCACGATATCTACTAGTTCAAAACCAATATCCCCATATGGCAGTACGAAATGTTACAAAAAGAGATTAGATTTCTTTAAAACAACATAACCAAAAAGATAGTAAAATAGCCATCGAGGTAAAGAGCAGATAAGTAACAAAGTTGATATTTTTAGAAATATATTTCCAATTTTAGTTCATATGGACGGTTGGCGTACTTCAAGCAATACACATTTTAAAAAGCCATGCAGACCGTCAAAAACGGCACCGGTCCAGCAGACTGGATATGAGAAGTATTGGTCTAGAGTACTCGATAAGAGTGATGAGTGATAGGGATGGATGGTGAGAGGGAGTCAAAACAATCCATTCTGTCGATGATGATGTTCATCATCATCATGGTCATGAATGTCTTATTGTTTTATACGAAGCAATACCTGTTTTGTCTAATGCGTTGGAAATCTTCGAATGGGTTGGAATCCACTCAATAATTGAAATTTCATTTTTTGACAGCATTTCACGTAGAATTTCAATTTCGTCTTTTATCAAAAACAGCTGAGTTGGTGAGTGGGTGGAATCGTGCAAGACATTATCGGTTTTACCCGTAATGGGAATGTTTCTTACACTGTTGGCCATTTGTAGTAGATAAAGAATAAGCTTTACGAAGAAGACGCAAGCCTCTGACAGATCTACTAAAGCCAAAGTCCCCGAAGCCTGTGTACTCTATATACAAACCAACTTTTCTCAAGAGAATCGTTTACTCTCTAGGTATGGCTTGTTTTTACTCCCGCCTCCAAATCGAATTAAAAATGAAAATTAATAATGAATTAACAAAACTTAGAAAATATGAACGAAACTATTTGCTGTTCTATGAAGCAAATACTATCAGATACGGCTTAGGGTCATAACCCTGACATCCCTTGGATGATGGGGGAGTTACGCATCCACTGGGGATAGAATCAGAGTATTTCAAACCCTACCGTCAGAGCGATCCAGCTAGTTTGGACGGAGGACTTAGATATTATGCAAGATGTTCTTCGCGTTTACCCTCCTGCTAATGCACTATTCAATGAGAATTTTACATCTTTCAGATTATTGACAACCATATTTAAAAAAAAGTTTTGTTACTACGTCTCTTGTTCAGTCTATAAGAGGTTCACAGAGTGTTAACTCTGGTTCTTATAAAGCATTAGGTTACTTAACGGATAAGTACCCAATGCGGAATGCTTCAGTTAAGGCAGCAACAAACGCGTTAGTTACATTTATATAACTTTTATTATAACATATATAGGGGAACGAAGTTCCACAGGCTATATAATGTCACAAGTGTCCAAAAATACATAGTAGTGTAATAGAGGCAAAATAGGTGGAAACCACTTATTGTAAGTAGATGCTGTGGCGTCTGACATGCACCATAGGTGTCTGCTGGAGAGAGGTGACAAGCACGTCCGCACTTGATCAGTGGCATCGGAAAAAGAGGGTTCTCTTCTTGGGTTCCTGTGTCACGTGACCAAAAACAGGGTCTCCTGACACAGGAGAATACCCAAAACCCTCAGACAAGGGAGACTGCTCTTACAGGTCCATTACTCCAGACTCTTTCAACTGCGTTGGTTTTTACAACACCGTTGAGGTTTTGGTGGTTGGTTGGATTTTACGTTATGTTTACCCTTGTTCGCTTATTTTGTGCCGAATACATTTTTATAACAAACCGGTAGAAATAATTTTCAATATCAATAGATGAGTTTGGTTTGGTTTTTATTTATTTAATATCATAGCAACCATGTTATTTAATGACACAACTGTTAGAGTGCGAGATAAAAGTTGGTACTCAAGTTTCCGTTACAGGACTATTTTTGTAGAGAGTTTCGTGGATGTATTTTGTATCTGATTCATAATTTTCAGCATATTTTTATTTCTCTCAGGAAGGATAAAATGTCATCCATGTTAGTATACACAAAAAAAGTCGTCGTCGGGCGGCCTAATATCGGTATCAGCCATACAGTGAGGGAGTCTATCCCCTTTTCACTAGCGCTAGACCAAGGAGATTGTTTTTCTGTCTGAGGTGGAGCACCACACCTACCACCAGCGCTTTACTTTACGGCACAGATCCCTGTACTACTCATATACTGAGTTGGCGAGGGCCGGTATCGAACTAGGAACCTTGTGGTTTCTAGCCGAACACTCAGCCACCACAATCCTATCCTAAGGCATTACTGGTCACCACTTACGGCCAATAAGTAGCTTCATGTAGTGGGAGTCTCTCTCAATGCAGTTGGCTTATTCTACAGCTCCATTTGAGGTTTTGTATTATATTCTGCAGAGATGCCATCGGGTATTCTACAGCCCCAGCTGATAGTGTGATCCACATGGCGATCTTACTTAACAACAGAACGTCTGTCATAAACACATATCAACCCTTTCGTTATCTTATGCCGAAGTAATTTTTGTTTTGTTCATTCTTGTTGGTTACTTAACATTTTAAACACACGTTTAAAACTCATTGTTTGATGTATTTAATGCACTTACATGACCCTAACTCGTACTATCAGGTCTGGGTGGACCTGGGAGTAATATCAATGAAGTGGTACTTAACACTCCCAAGAACTTCAGATTTGTAATCCTGCAACTTAACATCACTATCATCCACTGCCTTCTAGCATATATATGATAAAAAGAGTTGGGGTTGTCATGAGAGCAATATGGTCCGGACAATCATACAGGCGGCAGGTCTGGCCTTGAACAGCTGATTGATCAGAAGGAGTTTCTCCGACCACCCTTCTACCTCATGTAAGGACCAAAGTGGAGTTTTGCATATCATATACTGCATACTACTCAGCTACCAGTATTCCGCCCTTAAGCATCACGGGTCGCCACCTACAGCAACAACAGTGGTGTAAATGGTATATTCTCGCCAATAGTGCGATCCACTTGGTCGTCTTACTTAATAAGAGAATGTCCGTCATAAGCACATTGGTGTTTAGATTAATTCTTATTTTACTGTAAACAAGGTAATTGGTTTGGTTTGGTTTTGTTTTACGGCATATCAACCTCAGTGGGTCATTTAATGCCGATAAAGTTTTGAAATCAATTCTTAATGGATAATACAATTTTTTTATAAATACATTTTTCTATTTAACCCATAGATGGGACCCTAACAGGTACTACCACTCCGGTCAGAGTGGATCAGGGAGCAATGGTGATGAAGGGGTGCTCCACATTCCCCAAACCTCAAAAACTGGAACCTTACCATCAGATAGAGTTCAACGTCATACCCAGGACATGTAGACCCGCAGCCACCGCCTTCTAGCACCCATATGATAAAGAGGGGTTGGGGCTTGCCATAAGGGCAATAGGGCTGGGAAAATCATATAGGTGCTAGGGGTTGACGTGACCAGCCGATTGATCGGAGGGGGCCTCTCCGACCGCCCGTCTAGCCCAAGATAGGGCCAAAGTGGAGTATTGCAAGTCATGAACTGCTCATCCACCTGGGCTCTATCCTTAAGCATCACGGGTCGCCACCCACGGCCAACAGGTGGCCCCATTGGGGGATTCTTACCCCTCTGCAGAGGTGCAGTCGGTGCATTCTAACGCCCCAGCCGACAGGGCGGAAGGTAATTGGGCAAGTTTGATTGATCGTAAATCTTTATTTCAGAATTTAAATCTATTAACCCATCTGTTATTTTTATGTATTTTTCTAACTTCTTTGTGGAAATGTTTCTATAAAACACTCCAACTACATATTTCCACTCACTTTTAGCACTACCTTCTGTCATTGCTCCAATGGTTTAAGCCAATAATGTAATATCTGCTTTTTCGTCCGTTAATACGCTACTAGCACTGTGGAGTGTCTCTTCTCTGATTTAAGCTCTTCTTCCGGATGCTGACAATACGTTTCCCAATGAAAGAGCCGCACACAGAGACATCTTGACAATTTGCCATCGGGATCCATAGGACTAAGCCTTCTGATTTTTCGCTCCATGAATTTGGAGTCGACATTGGCCCCGGGGGCGTCTAGCCCTTCAATTCTGAAGATAATTAACCCCTCTTCTACCATAGTAGACTTCTTGTCTGTTCCCGGTGCGGTCATGAATATTGCCGTTCTTTTCCTCTAGCGACTCGTCAAAAGAGACGTCGGGGTCCTTTTCGATTTGAACTAGCACATAATTGTTAGAATAGCCAAAATTCTTCATTACCGTTTTTGACTGAATTGACATTGGGTGTAGGTCAATGCATTCATAGTCACTTTTACCAATAATTCATTCTCTCCTTATATATTAGCTCATTTTATCATTCTATATGCCTACCCAGGTTCTGGTAAAGTAATAATTTGCATCAACAATAAAGAAATCATCTCCAGAGCTTTGCCCGCTTGTAGTGAAGCTACCACCTTTCGCTATAACCTGCGCCGGATGAAACACGAGGCTAGAATAGACTCCACTCATCTATACCAAATAATTCTCTTTGGAAAACTTGCCATTGGCAAGAGGCACCAGGGAGTGCAACAACGTCGCTTCAAGCACCAATAAAGTATGTCCTCTTCCAATTAGACAGCAACACTTGGGGATGTTGCCACAAACCAAAAATGCTGGCAATGTCTAATCCAGGAGGATGGAAAAGAATAAACTTTTTTCTTCGTAAAAATCACTTGCAGGTTATATTATTTTTGGATTCTTCTGTCATATTCACAAATTAAATCCAGTGCAGTGGTGCCTTGAGTTACGAGTCCCCCTACTTACGAGTTTTCTAGATTATGAGCTGTTACTTGGGCGACTTTTCGCTTTGTGTTGCGGGCTAAAATTTGAGGTACGACTGAGCTTCAGATACACTTATGTTAAGAAGTTCACTAAGAACATTTAAGTTTCCAAATTCATTACGCCAAAGAAAAATATTTTTCCTAAAAAAATAAACATTACAACAGATTACAGCACATAATTTATTACATTATTATATATTTTTATACAATACCGAGCTATTTTTCTTATTTAAAAAAAGTTAAATATTAGGGTTTTTGCGGGGAGCGGAACGGATTAATAGCATCTAAATTTATTTGAGATGGGAAAATTGATTTGATATACAAGGAAATTGTGTAACTAGTGGAACGAATAACAGTCATACGTCATGGTACCTATTGTATTCTGTATTCTTCTGTTATATTCATTGATTAAATTCAATAAATAGAAAAGTATATCCGCCCCGTTAGTGGGTCCTGGAAGATAGTGTATCCTGTTCTTGTAATTTCATAAGTTCTGAGAACAGGTTGTCAACTCGTTTTAACGCATGGATCTGCTCGAGGCCATAGCATTAAGTTAATCTATTGTTAGACCTGTACTTAGAAAATATATCCTTAAAAGGATTGAATGCCACCACTGACTGTAAGAACCTTTTCCAACGTGTATGACACTAAACTACATCTGCTGCTGTGGTACCATCTCTGCAGCGAGATGATTATTCCTTCATTGCCATTACTCGAAGGTCCCCTCTAACCCGGTGTTTTAGTGTCTGTTATGGTCTTATCTAGGATCAAATAGATCTGTTTTAAATTTATTAGTGTTGAATAAGTATATTTAATACAATACACACTACCTTGTATTAAGAATGGTTACTTAAAACTATAATTGTTTAATAATTACTGAATGTAAACCCCTTAAACTATGCTTGTGGCACATCCTGTCCGTGCGGAGAAATTAGGTAAATACTGATATCGATCTCACATTTGAAGGATTAAGAATAATAAGGTATTTTTAGAATACCGTATTAATTACTTCCAACGAAACCCAATATTTCATATGATACATCGTAATATAATTAAACTTACGAGGCGTCCGTGGGTAATGGTTATCGTTGGAGGAAATGAACAAAATGACAAGTGTTAAAATCCTCGATGAAGCTGCTTGCATTTCACATATCTCTAACAAACTGGAGAAAGGTATGCATCCAACTATTTTGTACTCTGTACTCTGTAACATCTGTTAGGCAACCAGTCTAGGAGAAGTAAAACTGAATTCAAACATGTTAAACTCAGCGGAGTGTCTGGAAAATACGTAATTCAACTAAGGTGATGTGCATGGCAATTTCTGAGGACAGGTCACTATAGAGCAATGTTTCCCAAAATTTTTCAGGCTAGCCCCCCCCCCGACTTCCTAAGCGATTCTTAGCTCCTCCTTTTACGAATGCGGACACACAGTTTTTGTTGGCCTCAAATTGAGAACAACGAAATGTGGTAACTTGCGACCTGTTGCATTCAAGCATCAAGCAAAACTTTAGACTTTTGACTATGATTTTGAACTACGTAAAACAACTAGGCATTCGTTTATAATTCTTTTGTATCTTCGAGGTGGAATGATACACAAAATAAATTGAGTGCTTAATATATTTGTTCAGCACTTGTATCCAGTGCTAACCGATACATACAGAACACAGAACAATAAAGTACAAACAATTAACAAGACAACACTTACAAGAATTAGAGGAGAGTCAAATGTGGTATAGCCAAACGCAGTAAGCTCAGTGGAATATTATTCAGCTTATTATTTCACTTTAATCGTAGATTATACAAGGTTATGAGCCAGTCTATGATATATAAACAGCATACGTGTTCCTTTACCTTAATATGTATGACATAGTTGGTTATTTAGATTTTGTAAAATACAAGTTATTTATTAATAGCTACAAATGCCATCACATCGCCCCCACCGCCCCGTTTTATCTCAGTTCCTTCTACGCCTTTTGTCACAACGCACCCTAGACTTTCCCCACAGAGAGGGGTACCCCCTACTTTAGGAATAACTTATTTAATTTGTTTGTTTGTTTTACGGCATATCAACCTCGGTAGGTTCTTTAACACCGACAAAGTTTTGAAATAAGTTCATTCTGAATGGATACTCAATTTTTTATAAACACATTTTTCCCTATTTAACCCATAGATGGGAATCTAACAGGTACCAGCACTCCGGGTAAGAGTGGACAAGTGAAAAATGGTGATGAAGGGCGCTCCAAATTCCACAGACCTCCAGAAAAGGGATGGGGTTTGCCATATAGGCAATATGGTCGGGGCAATCACATCGGTGCTACGGCTTGACATGACCAGCCAATTGATTGGAGCGGGCGTCTCCGACCGCCCATCAAGCTTAAGTAACGGTTAAGTGAAGTGTTGCATGTCATGAACTGCTCACCCACCAGGATTCCGTCCTTAAGCATCACGGGTCACCTTCCACCACTTATTTAGAGCTTATTCCTTTTTGTCAAGTATTTCGCAATTAATTAAAATGAAAATGAATCTAAACTTCCTGTCTTGATATAAATATTTGCAAATAATAGTTTCTAAAACAAGATTGCTCACCCACTAGGATTCCGTCCTTAAGCATCACGGGTCGCCTCCCACCACTTATCTAGTGTTTATTTCTTTTTGTCAAGTATTCTGCAATAAATTAAAATGAAAATGAATCTAAATTTCCTGGCTTGATATAAATATTTGCAAATAATAGTTTATAAAACAAGATTTAATATTAAAAAAGATAATGTTTTCAATTTATTCACACGTGAAATAATCAACAAGTTGAGAAGTGAACAAAAAAACAATTCACAAGGTGTCATATTGGGAAGAGCTGAAATTGAATTTTATATGTCATGCATTGTTAATCAGGCAATTATTGGGAATAATTCAAAATATAAAAAAGTTGTGGTGGTTTGAGTGGCTACGGGGAGTTATCTGGATTAGAAGAAAGAAAAAAGGAGGAAGGAATATAAATATATATTTATGTAATTCCAATGTAAAGAAAATGTACAATTGATTGTATCGAAAGAGAATGGTGAAAGTATACAAATATAATAGGAGAATATTAAAAAACAAAACAAAAATGGTATTGTTTAAAAATCCATTATATATTTCTGTCAAAATAAATAAACGTCCATGTAGAAGAAATATGTCTACCTATCTCTCAAAAAGATGATGTAATTCTAACGTAAAAACTCTACAATTGATTGTGTGGAAAAAATAGTAAAATTATACAAATATGATTGGAGAGCAATAAAAAAAATATATTGTTGAACATTTCTATATATTTCTGTAAAATTAAATAAACGTTTCGATAAAACAAATTTATTTGACTGTCCGTCAATCTATGTGCCTGTTTACCGATGTATCCATTTGTCTCTCCGTGTGTATATCTGTCCGGCTATGTGTATATCTGCCAATCTATTCATCCGCGTGTGTGTGTGTATGTGTGTCAATCCGTCTATTTATCCATCCAGTTGTGTGTCTTGCAGTCCGTTTATATATTCATCCATCTGTGGGTGTGTCCTTCCGTCTATCCATCCATTTATGTGTGTGTGTGTGTGTGTGTGTCAGTCCATCTATTCATCCATCTATCCATCCGTATGTATCTTAGTCATTCTATCGATCCATCCGTGTGTGTCCATCCGTCTATACATTCGTCCATGTGTGTGTGTGTGTCAGTCAGTCTGTCTATCCACCCAACCGTGTGTGTCAGCCCGTCTATATATCTATCTATCTATCCATCCATACATCCATCAACGTGTGTCAGTCAGTCAGTCCGTCTATCAACACATCCATGCGTGTCAACCAGTCGGTCTATCCATCCATACGCGTGTTTCAGTCCGTCCATCTATCCATCCATACATCCATCAGTGTGTGTGACAGTCAGTCAGTCCGTCTATCAACACATCCGTGCGCGTCAACCAGTCAGTCTATCCATCCGTACGTGTGTGTCAGTCCGTCTATCTATCCATCTATCCGTGTGTCCGTCCATCAATCCATCCATCCGTCCGTGTGGATGCCAGTCAGTCCGTTTATCTACGCTCACATCTGTGTGTGTCAATCCATCTATTTTTCCGCCAGGATAGGGATAGTTTGTGAATGGGGAACGTTATGCTGACATGATTTAAAGGGTACATGTGATAAAACGGATGACAACCACGGCTGAAATGACAAAGAGAGAGTATACGTAAGCTGACACGAGATTTATGTAAGCATATTTCCTCAGACACTAAAACTATGAGATATACTATATGCATTTGTGTAAAATGCAGAATATGACTTTAGTATTCATCCAGGAACCTCAAGTTTCCTGGTCCGATACCGGCCCTCGCAAATCAGCGTATGAGTAGCACATTGATCTGTGCGGTAAAGTGAGGAGGATGCTAAGTCTGGCGTACCGCCTTAGGCGCTAAAAAACAATCTCCTTGGTCTATCACTAGTGAAAAGGAGATATTCCCTCGCTGATACTGACATTAGGCCACCCCGACTATATATATATATATATATATATATATATATATATATATATGTTATGAAAAATAATATCTAATCTAATTCGTAACTGCTCAATGCAATATGATTTTCCTAGTATATATAGCTTATTATCCAGAAATTTAGATTAAAGCTAGCACGTGTTTAAGAAATATATTTTCAAATATAAGTTTAATTAATTATTATGTAGCGGCTGTTAATACTTTGAAATATTATTACTTAACAAGGCGTTGGTTTAGAAAATTCTAAGTGACAGTCATCTCTAGGCTGCGGGTTCAATCTTGGTCAAGGGCAACTGTAACAGAATAATAATTAACACAGCTTAACCCCAGCTATGGTTAGCGGAATGAGAACAGGAAACCCCCGTGGATCGAATAAAGGGTTGGGTTCAAAGTTCCGTGATGGTTCCCGATTGCGTCAGAAGGTTCGAAAAGAAGGTTTCCGAGTTCGATAATGCTCCTGAGTCTGACAAGAATTACCTGAAGGAGGCTGGAGGGCACATCGACCGAAAAATTGTATAGATAACATTAAAGGTGAGGTCAATAGTCCGAATAATCAAAATAATACTAATCATCAAGCCTCATCCCAAAACCCAAAGAAATAGTAAAATGGTTTGAAGCATTTTAAATTCCCAATCTGTCCTATTTACAAATAGCTAGACGAGAGCAAATACGGATTCATGCCTTTCACAACGTCATTGGCGAGAACTGGAATGCAAACAACGGGTCACCATTGTGCCACTCTGAGAATCTTAATAATTATTTACCATTCCTAGCTAAGGCAGGGACAAGGTAACTCTTAGTGGGTACATCAAGTTCACTACGCTAACCAACTGTTTTCCAAAACAATGCGTTAAACATTGCGTTATAGTAGGTGCCCCATCTATTTGAAATATATATATTTACCAACTCCTCCACACGAACAGGATGTGACACAATGTGAGTTTCTTAGACGGAGTTTAACAAGTTTGAATTCTAAGTTTTCCTTCTCCTAGACTGGTTACCTAACATAGGTTAAAGAGCCCAGTCTGTTTTACTATTTACTCATAACTGGCGTAGTTGGATGCATAACCTTCCCAAGGTAAACTTACCATTCGCTAAGTGAAATGCAAACAGCCTCGTCCAGAATGTAAACTCGAGTCGACGAGTCCATTTCCTCCGACGATAACCATAACCTCACGTTCCTCCAATTTGAAATATAAAGTTTTAATGTCGTTGTTTACCTCAATTATTCAAGCAAAATTGGGTTATTGAACGTAACTTTCAGGATTTTATTCAATTTACCCTTGATTGAATTTACTTATAAATTTTAAGTTTTAAGGAAACTTAGAAATTTAATTTGCTTGACACCCACACAACTTAAAACCTGAAAGTGTGATTATTCTCGTAGTAGGTTACACGTTTAGTGTAACGGTTATCGTCGTAGGAAATAGAATCGGCGACCCGAGTTCTAATACTGGACAAGGCTATTAGTGTTTCACTCTATGGTAATGCTATTGGTAAACACATGGGTCTTTCTCTTTGTCCACCTGCTACGGATAAATAGTAGGGAAGACTGGTTTCTTTGACCTTGGTTATCTAACCAGTCAAGAAGAAGAACAATTCTGAATTCAAACATGTTAAACCCCGCTTAAGAAATTGACCCTGTGTCACATCATACTCGTGTGGAGAGGTTTGATTAATATATATTTTTTAAAAAGCTGGGGCACCTATCATGACACAATTTTTATGGCTTGATTAGGTAAGCAGTCTAAGAAAAGGAGACACTAAATTCAAACCAGATTTACTCCGCTTAACATAACCTTGTGCCACACCGTGCTCATGAAAGAGGGGCTGGGTAAATCCATAATCTGCTAGGATTATTATTGGGCTATATTGTTCACTTACCGTATTTTATCTGGTTGCGTTAGTTTTGAGTGGAGTTTGGTTAAATTTTTCCTTCTCCGTACTTAACTATGGTTAACGAGCCCAGACTGTCCTACTATTTCCGATAGCTAAAGGGTTGTCCAAAGTATGACATTAAACTGCATCAAATGATAAAGTTCCAATTCTGGAGCTCTGGGGAGTATGGAGTACTCTTTCATCATGATTAATCTCAGGTTTTCTCTGACTCGGAGTGGTAGTATCATTCAGGGTAGCATCTATGGGTTCAATTGATAAAATGCATTTAAAATATGTTTAGGAAATTCAATACCAATGAATAATGAATAGAAAAAAAACGTCTTCGGTATAAAATAACCCAACAAGGGTGATCACTTAAGAAACAGTAAGTACTGTAAGCAACTTGAGTTGTTTGTTTATCAAAGTTGACTTGCTTCTGTATTAAATGACCCCACATGGTTTGATATGCCGTAAAACAAAAAAAGCAACCAATCGTTCAGGATTTGGACTCTTAATTATATTCCTCAATTATGTTAAAGAACCTATTCTGTACAACTAATTATCCATAGCTGGAGAGAGAATATCTATTTTTATACTTTTTCTAAAGGTATTAATGCTATGAGAAATATAAACAGCCTGGTCCAGGATTGAAACTCTGTTCCTCGAGACCATTTTCTAAAACGATAAGCATTACCCAACAAACATCTACAAAAAGATGTAAGTTATAATAATATCCACATCTCCGCTACTATCACTTTGTACCATGGAATTACACAGTAATCGATTTACATATGCCAGGGGAGAAAGCAGCATTGACCGCTTACAACAGACAGATTCTTATTCTCATTAGCTTCCCCGGTTCTGGCTCTTCCCGTCGGCAGGAATCACCAGACAACTGGTAATCCTGTTGCATGACCACTGAATACAATTACGATTTGAGAGAAGACAAGAGTTAGAGATAGAAAGAAAGAGAGTGGGGGAGAGTTGAAAAGAGAGAGAGAAAAGAGAGAGAGAGAGAAAGAGAGAAGAGAGTTGAAAAGAGAGAGAGAGAGAGAAAGAGAGAGGGGGGAGAGTTGGGGAGAGTTGAGGAGAGAAAGAGAGAGAGAGAGAAAGAGAGAGAGAGAGAAAGAGAGAGAGAGAAAGAGAGAGAGAGATAGAAAGAAAGAGAGTGGAGGAGAGTTGAGGAGAGAGAGAGAAAGAGAGAGAGAAAGAAAGAGATAGAAAGAAAGAGAGTGGAGGAGAGTTGAAGAGAGAGAGAGAGAAAGAGAGAGAGAGAAAGAGAGTGGGGGAGAGTTGAAAAGAGAGAGAGAAAGAGAGAGAGAAAGTTGAGGAGAGAGAGAGAAAGAGAGAAAGAGAGAGAGAGAGAAAGAGGGAGAATTGAGGAGAGAGAGAGAGAGGAAGAGTTGAGGAGAGAGAGAGAGAGAGAGAGAGAGAGAGAGAGAGAGAGAGAGAGAGAGACGCAGAAAAACTCCGGTTAAACACCTGCAGGAATCTTTCACTTTTCAATTGCAAATTCAATTGGCTTGCCGATGAACAATAGACTAGTTTGTGCATCTCGTCACTGAAAATAAACAACGGAACTGTTACTTCTGGGAATGGAAATTTGTGTCTGTCCCTCGCCGACAAGAGCAAACAATCGTGATCTTTCTGTTGAAAAGGAACTTTTATTTATGTGTGATTTCAATGATAAAGAAGAAATCGAAATCGCCCAGAGAACAATTAACTTGGGTTATCTTTACAACCTTGTACGTGTGTTAAATAATTTCAGTTTGAATTGTCTAATTAAAGGAAAAACTTGATAAACATTATTGATCATTAGTATACAAATTACTTGGATGAATATTCTAATCTTAGTAAATTGGTTGAACGAATATACTCCCACCATTTCTCTTGATTTCAATGACTTTTCTCGCTTCCAAATTGTTTTTAAAGGTATGTCAACCAGTCTAGCGTTATTTCATCCCTTGAAGTTAGGGCATCGTATTAATTGTACAGAGTGTCCCGACTTACGAGTCTTCCGTGTTATGAGCTGTCACTCGGTTGATTTTTTGTTTTATGTTGCGAGTGAATATTTGAGATAAGATTTCAATGACTTTTCTCAATTCCAAATTTGATTGTTTTTAAAGGTATGTCAACCAGTCTAGCGGTATTTTATTCCTAGACGTTAGGGCATCGTATTATTGGTACAGAGTGTCCCAATTTACGAGTCTTCCGTGTTATGAGCAGTCACTCGGTTGATTTTTTGTTTTGTGTTGCGAGCAAATATTTGAGATAAGATTTCAATGACTTTTCTCACTTCCAAATTTGATTGTTTTTAAAGGTATGTCAACCAGTCTAGCGGTATTTTATCCCTAGAGGTTAGGGCATCGCATTATTTGTACAGACTGTCCCAATTTACGAGTCTTCCGAGTTACGAGCTGTCACTCGGTTGATTTTTTGTTTTGTGTTGCGAGCAAATATTTGAGATAAGATTTCAATGACTTTTCTCACTTCCAAATTTGATTGTTTTTAAAGGTATGTCAACCAGTCTAGCGGTATTTTATCCCTAGAGGTTAGGGCATCGCATTATTTGTACAGACTGTCCCAATTTACGAGTCTTCCGAGTTACGAGCTGTCACTCGGTTGATTTTTTGTTTTGTGTTGCGAGCAAATATTTGAGATAAGATTTCAATGACTTTTCTCACTTCCAAATTTGATTGTTTTTAAAGGTATGTCAACCAGTCTAGCGGTATTTTATCCCTAGAGGTTAGGGCATCGCATTATTTGTACAGACTGTCCCAACTTACGAGTTTTCCGAGTTACGAGCTGTCAATCGGTCTATTTTTTGCTTTGGGTTGCGAGCAAGAAATTTGAGGTACGAGCAAGGTTCAGATAAGTTTATCTTAATAAGTTCTCTAAAAAACATTTAACCTTTATAATTATTACGCCAAAGAAAAATATTATTTATAAAATTAAACATTAAAGCATAGTAATGAATATAATTAATTTCATTCTATTCTTTCATGTTTGTAAACAATACAATGCTATTTTTCTTATTATAAAGAAAATAAAAATGGTTGTTATGGAGGGAATGGAACGGGTTAATAATATTTCAGTTTATTTCAATGGGTAAAATTATTTTGATATACGAGGAAATTGAGTTAGGAGCAGAACGAATTAAACTCATGAGTCAAGGTACTCGTGTATGTTCATATTTACAGTCGTTGTGATGTTTCCTAAGAGATTTTTTAAATATGGTTATATGATATCATGTAGTCAAATCTAATACGAATAATTTGCACATTGTATGGTTTCAAGTAACTAAAAATATATTTTCGCAGCTTCGAGGGGGTACTTCGTACTTCTTTGAATACCAATTTATAATATAGTTTATAAAATAATGTAAAACAATAGAAAAACAAAGTATTTCTAAAAAGATAAATTTATCATAAATCGGGAAGTCGACGTTAAAACATTTCAGTTTTTATCAACCATCAGGACATTAGGATAGAGAAAAGTATTGTCTGAATACCAATGGTAATCTTTTGAAAATAAAACGGGAGATTAGTATGTGAATAGATAGCAATATTCTTATCCGTTAGCAGCGTTCATTTTTGAAGAAGAAGGTGACGTGATTGGTACAAGTGATACCGTTTGAAATATGTGACATTTCGTACTTCCGGAAGTTTACCACATGCGACAAAAGGCACCTGAGGAAGGCCGGGGAGTACAGCGTCCGAAAAGTTGAGTATAGCAATCAAGATGAGTATAGAGTCTGCAATGTGTAGCTAAGAACAACACCACCACCTCCCAACATCACAGACTTATCGACAAGAAGATGGGAACTGTTACATTCCTAAATGATCACGCTACAATAGTATTTCCCAGCGGGTTCCGTATCGCCCCCACATAGGAGTCAATAAGAGTTATGAGGGTCAGGTGACTTACGATACAATCCAAGTGTTTGAGGTGGGCATTCGCGCGCGCAAAACAAACAAAAATTATAGGGAAATGTTTCTTAACCAACAATTTGGTTTATTCTAGTGTTACCTTGCATTGTCATTTATGAGAAAGAGACATTCTCCGTAGAACAAATCAACGCCTAAATCGCACCTATAACTAATTCCCTACTTTGTCTCCCCATCTTTCAGCGTCCTGAATTATAGGTGTGAGACTTGAAAATAAAATAGCTCTTGGGGCCTGTTTAGGAAAAGGGTTGAATCTAAAATAGTATCAGTCTCATAGAATGCTTTTATTTTGTTTCCTATTGTCCGTTATGTGCTATTCCTGGCTGTAGTCAAAATAACCTGAACGTGTTACAAGATAAAGAGGAATTTAAAAGATGAAATAAAACACTAGTTAAAATTAATTAAAAAATATCATAAGTTAATAATAACTAATTTGAAAATAAGTAAGTGAAGTAAGTAAAGTTTTTCGGGGTGGCCTAATGTCTGTATCAGCCAGACAGTGAGAGAGTATATTTCCTTTGCACTAGTGGTAAACCAAGGAGATTGTTTTTGCGTCTGGGTGGAACGCCACACCTACCATTAGCTCCTCACTTTACTGCACAGATCCCTGTGCTACTCATACGCTATTAGAGCATTTGGCCTAAATAAGCATTCTTCATTTGACCTTGAACCTAAAGATTCGTAAGCGACTTTCCTTTTTGAAGAGACAGTAAAGCTAAAAGATTCCACCGACTGCTCATGAAGACCTTATTGTTTAGATGTCTGAATAGATTTTCGGCCTGGAAACCGTTCTTCAACATGATTATATCTATGATTGTTTTTCATATTCATATTTCCTAAGAAGTTTACTTTTTTGTTTAATTGTTTTACACAGAAGTGATATCAATAGATTGATTAATTTTAACGGCATGTCAACCTGTTTCAAGTTATTTTATGAGGTTAGGAAATCCTGTTCATTGTAAGTTCATATTTACATTATTTGAGTATTTGTTTTTGAGAGATTATTTTAGTTTGCACACAGTCCTATTAAATACGAATAATTTTTAAACAGATCTATCTAATAGATAGATGGGAATCTAACAGGTAACTTCTACTCCGAGTCAGAGTGAACCTGGGAATAATCGCAATGAAGAGATACTCACACTTCCCAGAACTACAGAAAAAACCTCTTAAGCAAAAACTACGAAAAAAATGTAAATATTGACGTGCAATCAGCGCAATTCCATAACCTCTAGGTATGAGATAACCCTAGAGGGTTGATATGCCGTTAGGATCAATCAATCAATCAATCATTAAAAAAATTTGGGTGGATTTTAATTTTGAGTTTAACAAATGTAAAATTTGCTGCTTGTCTAGAAAAGGCCATTGATGAAATACGAGGTAAATCAAAAGTAATGCCCAATACCAACACCGGAAAATGTATCCTACATAAAAATAAAGCTGGTTCTCTGTGGATGACACACCTACTTCTCACAAAGTCAACGTTTCTATCAATAGCAATGTTCCACCTTCCACTAAATCTGGTGAGTATGGAGGATGCGGGGAATGAGATGATTTTCTCCCTTGTCCTGATGCTTGTGTGTGGTCGCGCATTGTCATGCAGAAGGAGGACATGGTCGATTATCAAATTGGGTCTAACTCGTCAAATTCTTGCTCTGATCCTCGTTAGAGTCTCAATGTAGGCCTTAGTGTTATAAGAAAAATAACATGAAATCAAGAAAATGGCAATATTTTTTGGCTCACCCTCGTACCTTACCCTTACTCCTAACAACTGAAAATAGATTTGAACAGGTTTTCTGTTTGTAGTACAGTTCTCCTTCAAAAACATTGTCCTGCAGAAGGACATTGTCAATTGGCAAGTTGGTTCTTACTCGTCGGAGTCGGGCTCCTAGCCTTGTTACGGTCTCAATGTAGGCCTTAGTTTTATAAAAATCTTTACATGAAATAAAGAAAATGGCATTACTTTTTGGCTCACCTTCGTCACTTACCCCTTACTCCCAAGAACTGAGTATAGACTTGAACAGGATTTCTGTTTGTTGTACAGTTCTCCTTCAATAGAATTCTATTCATAATTGTTATTTTTCCTTTGTTAATGTTGATGGAGTTGCCCATTAGTGAATTCAAAGTTCATTACATATAAATTGGGTTCATGCTGTTTCTAAAAACAAGACATTACTTCCTAAACAACAATTATTGTTGGTTGTTTGCATTTGTTTAAACAATTGGGGATCTTCCGTGGCAGTCTCTCATCTCCGGTAATCTTTTATCGTAGCTGACATCTCTGTTGAAACCGTTGGCGCTTGACAGAATAGAAAGGATGTGAACAATATACGCCACAAAATGAAATACAGACTTCTGTTCAAACATTCGCTGAAGGCTACCGGATGCAAAAATCACTTCGGGAAAAACCAAGAAGGGGAGGGAGTGTTGATGGGGTAAAGTAAGTGACTTGACAAATACGATGAAAATGAAAATCCGAAAGTATCGTATTAAGGTAATAAAAACAATAGCTTGTTTCATTAGTTCAAGCAGGATTTGTTAATTTTTCTTGAAGCAAAACAAATTATCTAGTATAACTACCAGTCTACGGTTATTTTACTGTTCATTTTTATATTTATATTTTTGGTGTAGTTCTTTATATTTTCATTTATGTATATACAAACCTCTCCGCTCAAGTAGGAGGTGGCAAACCATCAATTTCTTACTCGTTACCTACCAGATCTTTTTTTAAGCAATGCGTAATTAAAAACAACCTTAACCCCCAAATCCTAAACCGTAACCCAATTCGCAAAAAGTTAATCCATAGACTGTAGTTAAACTGTCATGCAGCACCACCAAAAAAGTTTCCGTTTTAATTCTAGGGTTTTATTTGCACGTTTAGCCGATATTTTCTTAAATTAATCACGTTAATGTTTATAATTTTTATTTTTATTTGAAATATCAATTTAACAAATGGCCTCATTCATATCTTATCTTTAAAATATTGTTAATTATTGAATTAAAATTTCTTACTATATTATTATGTGATGGCATTCCCTCTAATCTGACTGTACTAAATATGATGGAATATTTCAAAGTTGACTATATGTTTATGAGAATCACTCATTAAAATAAAGTCATATTATTATTGTAATCTGAGACCTGCTTAATTATAATGAACTAAAATCAGCTTTTGTACAGTGGTGCGAAAGCTGCTGAGTTTATCAGGTGTGAATTCATAATTTTCGTTCTAGACCTTTTAAATATTGCAATATTAAGGTTAAATTTACCCATAGCTGTAGGGATAATAGTTGGTCGGTTGGATTTCACAGCATGTCAACGCTTGGATTATTTTATGCCGAATACTTTTTTAAATTCATTCTTGTAGGCTATTCAATTTTTCAAACTGATTTTTAAACACGTTTTTTTAATCTTTAATTAATACATAGTACCCTTACAAGTACAACCACTCCGGGTCTATTCTGTCAAGCGCCAACGGGTAAGTAAGGGGTAAGGTATGGGGGTGAGTCAAAAAGTAATGCCATTTTCTTTATTTCATGTAAAGAAAGTGTGCTCTATACTCTTAAAAGCACCGGATTTGAAACCTCGCCACTAGATGCAGTATACGTTATAGTCACCACACTAAGACCCTCAGCCACCACCTTCTAGCGCATATATGATTAAAAGTGTTGGGGTTCATAAGCGCAATATGGTCGAGGCAATCATATAGATGCTAGGGCTCGATGAGAGCAGTCCATTGATCGCGGGGGGGGGGCTCTCTAATACCTCGTCTAGCCTAAGCAAGGAGAAAAAGTGGAGTGTTGCATGTAATGGACTGTTCAGCCACCGGAAATCTGCCCTTAAGCATCATGGGTTGCTGCTCACTGTCAACAAGAAGCCCCTACTGAGGAGGGGGGTCTTACCCTTCTGCAGAAGTGCAGTCGGTGTATTCTACAGCCCCAGCCGACTGGACGTTCTCCAATATAAGTTTTCCTACTAAGGCTCATATTTTTCTGATCTAGTATTTTACCATATATCCGTCGGTGATAAAAACAATACGCCCTTCCTTCAAATTCCGTCAAGTCACGCTGAAAGCATTGAAGAGCCTGTTCAATATTAGTTGGGTGACTAATTAAGCAACACCAGGTACTGTAAGCAAACTGTATCTTGTTTAGCAAAAATGTGTTGATTCGACATTAAATGACGCAAGAAGGGTTGATATGCCATAAAACAAAACAAAATTAACATTCTTCCACCCTTACATTTTTTTGCCAAGAGCCACATAAATTTATAAAACTAACACAGCTATCTGCTTTCATATTTGTATCACTTTAATCAAAATTGAAACACATCTACAACAAAAACACACTAACATATACACACGCATATATATATATATATATATATATATATATATATATATATATATATATATATATATATAAGGGGTGAGTCAAAAAGTAATGGAACGTTTATCATGCATCAAAATGAAGCTGGTCCTCCGTGGATCACATCCCTACTTCTCAAAATATTCACCGTTTCTCTCAATAGCAATGTTTCACCTTCGTATGAGAGCATGTATCCTTGCCACGTAATATATATATATATATATATATATATATATATATATATATATATATATATAGAGGGAGAGAGAGAGAGAGATACATAGATAGACTGATAGATGTATAATTATTCTGATGCTTATATGCAAATATATATATATATATATATATATATATATATATATATATATATATATATTGACACAGTGAACAGACAAGCACTATGGGACTTCTTACGGAGACTGGGGTACCCTGACCACTTCACCAAGCTAGTATCCGCCCTGCATACAGGAATGAGGGCATAAGTCAGTTTAAGGGGAGGGGCACTCAGAGTCATTTGAAATTGGGAGCAGCATGAAAGAGGACTGTCTCCTTGCACACACTCTGTTCTCAATATATATCTCAATAGTTTTATCTGATGCATTCACTAACTCTACCCAAGGAGCCTGGATACAGACAAGACCAGGGGCAGACCTGTTCAATATCAAACAATTCAGATCTACAAGAAAAATCAAACGCGTCCTGTTACGTGAACTCATGTATGCAGACGACACTGCCTTCCTGGTACACAACCACCAGGACGCCAAAGAAATAATCACACTATTTGCAGACTCTGCAAAGGCATTTGGGATGGAAAATAAACCTCAATAAGACCAAGGTTTTTCTATCAGCCCCCTACGACATCACATGACACTGGAAAAGACATAATGATAGAAGGTCAGATTCTACCTTAGGTAAATACCTAGGGACATGGACACCACAGTTGCCATCAACAATAGACTCATTACTGAGCTTGAATCTCCAAATTTCAAATGCTTCCAAAGCATTTCGCCGGCTGAAGAGGCGAGTCTAGTTCAACAGAAATATCGCGTTGAAAACTAAACCAGTATACCGTGCCATAGTTCTCTCAACCCTCCTGTACGGTGCGGAAGCCTGGACAGTATACAAATCTGATGCCCATAAACTACATGTCTACTACATGTGTCCCTTGCGCAGTATATTAAATGTCAAGTAGTGGCAACATGTTTCAAACACGACCATCCCGAAGAGAACTGAACTCCCTAGCATGCACGAAATACTTGTCTAACGCAACCTGTGATGTGCTGGCTACTTAAACAGACTTGAGTATGACAGACAGCCAAAGCAGATTTTGTACTCTCAACTGAGAGAGGGAACACATGGAATCGTTAGACCAAAGCTCAGGTACAAAGACAACATCAAAAGAAACCTGAATGACTTTAACATACACACAGGCAGTTGGCAAGACGCAATCAGAGACCGAATAAATTGGAGGAAAAGGATTCGTGTGGTGTCATCATCGAATACGATGGACAGCAAGTAATAATAATAATAATAATGAAAACAATATATATATATATATATATATATATATATATATATATATATATATATATATATATTAATTAGATAAATAAAAGCAAAAACTTTTATTTGTTTTGATTTCTCATTGAACTATATATATATATATATATATATGTATATATATATATATATATATATATAATTTATTTCAGTTGACTGTTCTTTGAGACACTTCTTCACTACAGATTTGACTTCCTCGTCATTTAGAGTGGATTGAAATCGCTGTGAATCGAACTGACATTTTGATGAATGGTGCAGTCCCTAATATATGAATTTCAAATGCTTTGTATTTCGTTTACAGACGATTTCGATTTGCTATATAAAGAGAATGCAATTTGTCGCTGGAAGCTAATTCAGAATACTTAGCTGCTTATCTGAAATACCTCTTTCGCAACTGCTTTTCAAGCCTTCGACAAGGGTTGATTTGCTCAAAGCAAAATGCTTATAGGTTAATGTTAAATATGCTGGTATGTGACCCTACTGAAAAGGTCATGAAATTATTTCACAGCAACGCCTGCAACGATATAACTTTGCTTTCTCCAATTTCTATCAATACAAAATAGATTTATCCAAACATATCAAATATTAATACTATTCCACATATACTCACCTAAAATATCTATATCAATCATTTGAATGCGCTTTTGTGTAATGGTTATCGAAGAAATGGATAGTTTGCATTTCACATATCGTTTAAAACATTGGGAAAGGTATATATATATATATATATATATATATATATATATATATATATATATATATATATATTATATATATATATATATATATATATATATATATAAATGTATGTATGTATGCATGCATATATATGCACGTACGTAGATATACACGTATTTAGGCATACAATTGTGTGCATATAACTACATACACACAATATATATGCACATATATGTAAGCCTATATAAACACACACACACACACACACACACACACACACATATATATTATATATATATATATATATATATATATATATATACCTATACACATATGTATACAGACAAATGTATACGTACAGATATAGACATACATATATACACTTACATATATATACGTATATATGTATATGTACATACACACATGTATATATATATATATATATATATATATATATATATATATATATATAGGTGTGTGTGTTAGTAGTAACATGTCTATTTGTTCCGTGAAAACTCTATGAGGTGGGTTATTTTTTAATACTCTTATATATGTGAGGGAGGTTCGTGGGAGTTGTGTATATGACTATATGTGTATATATATAAATGTATGTGTGTGTTTACATATATGTGTGTGAATGTGAGTGTGTGTATGTATCTCGTACTGGGCGCGTGACTTCTAGATTTTTAATTGGGTCAAAAGTGGCTTGTTTGATGCGTAGTGGTCAGTGTTTGTTTATTTAGGTGACATCGGCCACCCTCATAGGTGTAGACAGTTTTATTGCTCTTGTTAAATTGTTTCTTTTTTCTGACTAAAGCCAAACGGATGAAAGCTTTTTATCTTTTTTATCCATCTGTACTCGTGGTTTTCGATTACAGATTTGGTGTCGGTATCTCTTTGAATTCTTTCAATGAGGGTAAATTTGGCGTCTCTGTCAAAGTCATGGTCATCTTAGTCAGAAGTGTTGTTCGACTGGGATGAGCTTGCTGTAGTCTGTATTTTTTATTCGGTATCGGTAGTTATTAAGCCTAAAGTAAAATGCTCACACAGATTTCCCAACGTATTTCTTCTTGCATTTAATACAATCGAGTAGGTAAATCACGTTTTTGCTTTTGCAGTTTGATTCATGGTAGATTTTAAGGATTGTTTTGTTGTTGAGCTTATAAATGTGTCTGTTGTTTTTATTTGTTTGCAGCATAAGTTGATTTTTTGTACTACAGGGCCGGCAGAATTTTGTGGAGTTAATTATGGGTCTCATGTTGACAACTTTATTGTTTAGTATGTTGTTACCTCCTACCATTTTTCACTGAGTTTCTTCACAGAACAAATGGACATGCTACTACTAACACACTCGTCTACCCGGATTTTAATAGCATGTCAAACCCTCAAAAACACTTCAATTTTTATATTTTTCTATAATGTTCCCTTTCAAAAAATCTATAAACAATTTCTTCAAATAAGAAATTTTCTCCTGACGATGACCTAAGGTTGAAACTAGTTGAGAATAAACAACATACAAGAAATATTCCTGATTGTCTTATTACTTTTTGTTCATACTATATATATATATATATATATATATATATATATATATATACCAAACCAAACCAAATATTTGTATGTAAAATGATTAATTTTCAAACAGATCACTTTGACCCTTAGATGGGTACTCTGGAAACTGGACTTAATGTCAATGAAAGGGTACTCCTCACACTCCAGATCTCCAAAACTAGAGCCAATCCATCAGATGTAGTTTAGTGTCATAGACTGGTAACTAATGTGGGGGACAGTACTACACATCTACAGGGAATTCAGTCGGTTTATTTTAAGCCCCACCAACAGGGCAGTTACTGCTTCTGTTTATTTATTTTTTGTTTATTTTTATTGTCAATATTGCCCACAGCTGTTTCAACATAATAAAAGATATGGCGAAACAGAAACCCCGACTTCTTGAACTTGTTTACGTCATTGGCCTGATTTGCAGTACTTAGATAGCTCTTAGCCCTTGTTACGCATAATTTGCACCTGAAACAATAATAATCGATAACCTAAGTACTTATCTATTCTTTTTTCCTAGAAGGTGTTCTCCAATTCACAATCGGTCGATCAGATTCAATACTTATGTCTCGGCATGTGCCGACCGTAATCGCTTCTCTGAAGTATTCATAAGCGATAATTTCTATGCCAGCTTTTAACGAATATTACCTCAGATAAAGTGGCCGGCCGTCTGAAATTGCTCTCTTATTGCGGTAGCCAATAAATCATACGATCGCTTAGAACAACCGGAAACGTTAGCAGTAAACAAAAGCAATGACTCAGTATATACTAAGGACACGCAAAAGTGTTTTAAGCCTCATCCAAAAAGAAGAGCCACTTCTGATGAAGCTAGAAAAAAACTAATTCAGATGTATGTGTAAATTTCTGTACAGGTGAGGCCCATTCAAAGGTGTGACGTGTGCGACAAATCTAATAATAGTCAACACGGAGGCCACGGCTGTCATAAAGTATCTGGGTGAAGCTTATAACTTAAAAAAAAAACTGTGTAATAATTATTTACTAAGCTTAGCTTAGATGTGGCACAAGACCAGAATTATGGGTACCCAGTAAGAATTGAACTCACTAACAATCGTCTGCTAAGCTACCTTCTAATCATTTCACTATATGGTGCCTCCTCCAGTGTAATAGATCTCTCATATCCATAAAGAGAATTTCGGATTAATACTCTTGGCAAATGTATAAACTCCACCATTCCCCAAGATATGGATTAATAATAATACTTTTCTTCTACAATGATAACGTTGGCATTAAATAACGCACTAAGGTTGATATGCCTTAAACAAAGACACCAAATATCCCCCCAAAATCATAGCAACCCACATTTTTTCTTAAAACAATGCAGTTAATTTAGACCAAATTCCATTTTTACAGATTAAAATATGAATAGACCACACAAAAAAATTGTATCACTAAAGAACAACATTTTGAATTCTCTATAATTTAATATACTAGAGGCTTTTCAACCCTCGGTGAACCTTTTGACCGGCTTCTGTTGGGATTGTCAATTTACGACAGCTAGGTACCTAACAGCGACCGCCACAAGAGAATTAACAAGGTACACAATAAAGTTACGAGAGAAGCACATATACAGTTAACCATGATTATTCTATGCAAACAAAAACAACGTTATAACAAAGTATAAGGCTGCACCTACAGTTATTAATCTCCATCACTGAAGAGGTTCCTTGAATGTTCGAATGGGTTGTGTTCCCTCACTGAAGTAGATTGCTTAGTGGTCCCTTAAGGACTAGCATCAGAAGCCGAGAGTTAGGAGGTCCTTTCAGTTTATTCATCCACCTAAGAAAGGGCGAATTCGTCCCAGTAGGCTTAGGTTGATATTTAACTTCCTGTCTCCCCTGACACAAGAGGGTTCCTATATAGATCCCTACACTTCATTGTTCCGGTAAACCTGGAGACTAACAACAATGTGTCAACCAGAAAAAAAGTATTGTGGTAAGTTTGAAAAACGGTCACCTGAGAGTTGGCAAATTTTAAAGGCTCAGCGTTCAGTTAGTGATCGGTAGAATGCAATTCATAGGGGCAGATACTCTGTTCTACCGATACAGGTGCGGCGCTATGATTTATGGAATAATGGGATAATTTTCTTTATCGACTCAAAAATACCACGTCACATCTTTCTCATTTGAAGACAGGTCTAGAGGGAAACTGAATCACATTGATATGTGAGCTTTTTTTAGGACCACGTGTCTGACTTTTTCTTTTCTGTTAACTGTTGTCATCACTTTAACTCGTCTCTGTCAACTTATGTCGAGACACTGCGATGTGGTCATGAAATAATTGGAATAATACTGCTGAAATTTTTTAGAGAAAATAGTGTTACAAGAGAACTGGTTAGCTGCAATATACAGTGGTACATTTACTTACGAGTGCCTCTTTCGAGTTTTCCGAGTTACGAGCTGTCACTCGTGATTTATTGCTTTGTGTTGTCAGCTGAAATTTCCGTTGGAGGCAAGCTTCAGATTCGATTATGTTGATAAATTCACTAAAAAACATTTAATTTCCAAATTTATTACACCAAAGAAATATATGATTAAAAAATAAATAAGCATTATATCATATGACAGCACATAATTCATTACAGAGATATTTTTTCTTATTTAAAAATGTAACAAACATTTAGGGTGTTTGGGGGTGCTGGACCGGATTGATGAAATTTCAGTTCATTTCAATTCGAAAAATTGATTTGATATACGAGGATATTGAGTTACGAGCAGAATGAATGGAACTCGTAAGTCAAGTTACCACTCTCTCTCTCTCTCTCTCTCTCTCTCTCTCTCTCTCTCTCTCTCTCTCTAACATTAATTAAATATAATTAAAGTACATTATTAATTATATTTTATTGTGCCAATAATTCAATTTTTTAAATTTAAAAAACAGTAATAAAAAATTTGGGTGATTATTTTGATTGTTTGTAAACGGACTAATGACATTTCAGTTCATTTCAATGGAAAAAATTGAGTTGGGATCAGAACGAATTAAACTCACAAGACACACAGACTCGGATTTACCAACTGGATTGTATGATCAACTAAATGCCTAAAATGCGACCAGGATTTTGACACACACACAAATAATATATTATATATAATATATATATATATATATATATATATATATATATATATATATATATATAGAGAGAGAGAGAGAGAGAGAGAGATTTATAAGTAGTGTTCAATATGGGGATAGAGTGTATCTCTAAGTTTGGCGGTAAATTTTCAAACCATTATGATTGCCTAGACGAGAAACTGTTGGTAACCAAGCGCCATTGACATTATTTCCACACTACCATAACTCTAGCGTGAATTTTAGATAAATTCAATATGACCAGAGGGTTAAATACTTAAAACATTCCTATTGAAATAAACAAGCATTATAAAAAGTGTTCAAAATAATTAATAGGATAATTATGTTGCAAATTAATACGCGCTCTGTGATTCACCCAAGAAAATGCCAAAACCAGTTTTAATCAAATAAACTAAAAAAAAAAAAAAAATTCCAACACAAACAGAAAATACCTTGAAGTAAAAACAATCAGCTTTATACGTTAATGAAAGATAGATTAAAAAGAATTACATCCATATTTAGCTGGTATTATTTTATATTCTCATTCGTTCTGTATTTCGGCCATCGCGCGGGAAAAAATTCGCGCCAAATTGATTTTAACGACAAAGAAACAAACAAACAAAATAAAACGAAAAAAACTTTTCATTTACTTTATCAATATTGAAATCGAATTTCCGATTGAATATCTTAATAGCCGTCATGTCCTTCTGTTAGACAAGGCTGACCCAAGATCATTTCTATTATAGAATCTTAAAAGAACTAAATTTGGTGCAGTCTAAACGAATGAAAGAAGAAAATGATTATCAGTTATTCATATTTTTATTCGGTGATGTTTTCAGTGTGGCCTGCTGGGAAATCTCTAGATGTTGCAGTGAGCTTCCTCTAATTAAAAAGAGTTGTTTATTTGTTTGCTTGTGTGTGTATGTATATGTATATATGTTAGTGTCTGTGTGTATGAGAATATATGCGTTAATAATTGTATGTATGTGCATAAATACGTGTCTGTACATTTGTGTTTTGTCGACACGAGTATAGCTTTCCTTTGTTTTTTTCTAGATTATTATTATCGACAAAATATTACTCACTTAGTATTCATTGATATTTTTCCTGTTAATGTTACGATTTACTTGAAGTAAATCATTAATAATTTTCGTATTTCTACTATAAAACACGTGAGTTCTCGTTGTAACAATGATACATGATTAAATATTGATTCTAAAAAGGATTTCATGGTTATCTCCCTTAGTAGAGAAATTTTTGAGTAAAATGAATGCGCAAACACAGACTCCCACAAATTAGCATTCAATGAGAATTTTACATTTAAAATGTATTACTCCGTAATTATAAATGTCCATGATATACTGTTTTCTTAGGTTATTGTTACATATAGAAAACTATAATAAGAAGTTAATCATTCAATCAATTTCTTAAGCGGAGTTTAAAAGGTTTATATTAAGATATAATTTATATTCTCCTATACTGTGTAACCAAGAATTAAGAGGTCCTTTAGGCATAGATGGAGAGAGGATATTTGGGTACATACCTTTTCATCCTAGGAGTATTAGTTCTATTTTAAATGCAAACAACCTCGTCCCCCCCACACACACACACACATATATATATATATATATATATATATGTGTGTGTGTGTGTGTGTGTGTGTGTGGTATCCATATTATCCACCCTAGCTGGGAACCGCGCTGTCTGGTGTCTCACCACTATCTATGTGGTTTCCTTCTTTGAAACGACTGCCTAGACAATTCCCAACCATAAAATGTGCCGAGGGAAAACACAGCAAAATGCCATAAAACCCTGACCAGACCTTCAGCGGAGATCTCCACTCGAATAATATAACAATAAAATCAGGATTTATGTAAACCACTAATAAGGACACGGAATTGCAGACACCAGTAACAAACGCTTATTTTCCCCATTGTCAAAATTGACAATGTGCAATCGTATATCAATTACAAGGGTGTGTCAAAAAGTAATGCCAATTTGTGTTGGACAGGTATAATTACCAACACTGGAACATGCATTATATATCAAAATGAAGCTGATCCTCTGTGGATTACATCTTTACTTCTCTACAAATTCAACATTTCTTTAAATAGCATTCTGCCTCTCAAACAGTCGTTCATGGGGCCTAAGAGAGACAATTATTATTCCAGTGACGAAGAAGAGAAACCTGTAGTGAAGAAGTAGCTCAAAGAACAGTCAACCTAATTTTACGGGGCAGGGATACATGCTCTCTTTCAAAGGTGAAAAATTGCTATTGAGATTAACGGTGACTATGGGGAGGAGTAGGGATGGGATCATTTTGATGTATGAAACTTGTTCCTGTGTTGGTAATTCTATCTGTCCTAAACAAAATGGCATTACTTTTTTTACTCATCCACGTATTTAAGAAGTTAAACGTTATTTTTACGAACGTTAGTAGGTATTCTGATTCCATTAAAAGATACTACTTTTCCCTAGGTGTAATCAGAAAAAATCATTTACACTTCAAAGGGACAGAATTTTATCGACCGCGATTATATTAATTTTAATATATAAAATTATTCTTTAGTCCATTGTAGTGCAGTATGTTAATTTTTTTTTGGGGGGGGGGGCACGTGGCGTAGTGGCTATCGTGCTGGATTGCGATATCATAGTAAACGAGTTCGAACGTTAGACTCGCCGTCATGTTCACAAGTTGGACTAATATCTTTGGGGAAATTTTGAACGCCTTTTGACACCCAGCTATAGGTTAAATAGTACTACGACTGTTCATCTACAAGGATGGCTTTGACATTAAATTGAATTACCCACCAAGGTTCATATGCTATTAAAGAAATTTAGAGAAACTAAACCTTTTTTTTATGGACCATGGTTCTGATTGGTTCTTTTATTCGGCATATCAAACCTTTCCGGGTCATTTAATACCAAATCAAGTCATTTTGATAAACAAATGTGGCAGATTGCTTACAGCACCTGCTATTGCTTAAGATGTCACCAGTTAAGTATTAAACAGCGTCGACGTTGATTTACTACGGTGATCGGGCAAGAGGTGCTTTCAGCGTGACTTGACCGTAAAACCATGGTTCGGAGAAAGGCTAGAACACTTCACTGACGATTATGAAAACGTGAAACTTTGAGTATTTGAAAAAAAACTTCGTTAGTTAATATTGTTTTAATATTGTACAACGTTAGATTCATGCAATAGATGGTGCATATATGACGCGACTATTATATTTGCTTAGTTCCTATTACTCATACAATAAATTCTTTACACATGTTGTCAGCAAGTGTGCTACTTGATAAAGAGGTCCTTCATGGAGTTATTGTTTTTCCCGACAGACATTCCGGGACAATATAGTCACTGCAGGTGAAAAATGAATTTATTACGAGAATTCAAAGTAAAACGAGAACTGCGGCCATATTCAGACAACCTTCAAAGCTACAAACTAAACGAAACTAATTATGTTTCACTTTCTTATGATCATGTCTTTCTCTGTCTGAAATGCTACTGATCTGTCTATGATTCGAACAAATTAAAGATACGAGCAATATTTCAAAGAAACTATATTTCTATTTTAAATGGAGGTCTTATTTACATATGAATTGGAAGTCCTGCTGGTCTATGAGGTCGAGCCGATGGTGACTCAGAATCTGCAATTGACGGGAATCTTTTTAAAACCACTCGAATAAACAGAATAGATAGAGAAAGAATGAAACGGATCCTGGGAAGAAGAAGGTGAATAGAAAATAACTGGGTAGAAAGAAGAAGTTGATATAGAGGTAAAGAATTAAAAAAAAATGCAGGAGAAGATTGAAGTATTAACAATTATATTGAGGAAAAAAGAAAGAATCTTACATGCATATACGAGTGAAAGAGAGAGAGAGAGAGAGAGAGAGAGAGACAGACAGACAGACAGACAGACAGACAGAGACAGAGAAAAAGAGAGACAGAGAGACAGAGGGGGGAAAGAGAGAGGGGAAAGAGAATTGTCTACCTATTTATGTACTTACCCAAGAGTTTGAATTTTGAATCACTTGTAACACACACACACACACACACACATACACACACACACACACACACACACACACACATATATATATATATATATATATATATATATATATATGTGGAAAAACCCCAAAACATTTTTTACGAAAACATGCTTCTCCATGTGCATCATATATTCGCCTGTAAATTTCACATGGTTTGCAGTTCTCATCCACCAAGATTTGATAACAGACCTCTTTTAAAGCTTGGACATTTCGATTTGCTGTTATTTTGGATAGTCTCAAATTATACCAGGCTAAAGCGCCCTGCATGCCTTACTATTTACCCATACCTGTAGGGAAACTACTTTGATGCACATCTTTCCCGAAGGTATTAACACTATGTGAAATGGAAATAGCCTCATCCAGGATTTGAACTCAGTTTGAACTGCTCAGGATGTGACACAAGATCAATTCTTAATAGGAGTTAGCTGGTTTGACCTCAGAGTGTTTCTTCACTAAGGCTAAAGAATCCAGTATGCCTTATATATTAACATAGCTGGAGAGAAAAATATGTCTATCGTCCAGTACTTGAAATCAGATAACCGATTCCATTTCCTTATACAAGTTGTCTTAAAATTTAGCAGTATGAAGAACTTAGAATTAAAACCTAATAATTTGATTTGTTTGTTTTGTTTTAGGGTATATCAACCAAGGTGGGTCATTTAATGCCAGAAAAATTTTGAAAGATTCGTAATGATAGAATGGAAGAACATTTTTAAATCAATTTTTTTTGTAAACACATTTTCTATTTAACCAATAGATTGGACCCTAACAGGTACTACTACTCCGGTTCAGGGTGAACCTGGGAGCAATGTAGATGATGGGGTGCTCCACATTCCCCAGATCTCCTGAACTGGAATCTCACCATCACATAGAGTTTAACGTCATACCCAGGACATGAAGACGCTCTTCTAGCACATATATGATAAAAAGGGTTGGGACTTGCCGTAAGGGCAATTGGGATGGGACAATCATATGGATCCTAGGGCTTGACGTGACTAGCCGATAAAACTAATAAGTGCTCAATACTTGTTAAGTCGTACAATATTAAAACAATGTTAACCCCTGAGGTTTTTCCCACTACTCAAAGTTTCACGCTATTACAATCGTCAGTGATGTGTTTCATTCCTGGAGGTTCATTGTTGTTGATAACTAACTGATATAAATAGTTGGTATTTCAAAATTGCTTAGAAAAAGAACAAACTTCAAAATATAACTAAATGTATACACATCAACATACAAGGTGTGTCATAAAAGTATCGAGATCGAAGCTGTATTTACCAAGATAGAAATGAACAATAAATGGAACATTAATTTTTTCAGAATACAAGGTGTCTCCTAAAAGTACGAGTTTGAATCTGTATTTACCAGGATATAAATTAACAATGAATAAAACGTTGTTTTCTTTTCAGAATACAAGGTGTGTCGTAAGAGTACAAAAAAACACGATGCTTTTTTGACACACCCTGTATATGCGTATGTTTATATATGTATATTGAAATATGTATGGAGATATACATTATAAAGCAAAGTAATTATTGGCTTTCTGCTGATGTAAGAGATAATTTTAGGAAACTCCATTTTAAATCAGTGCATTTTAGAAAGATTACTTATCATTCAATTTTTGTCTGGAGGGCTAGAAAGTAATTTGTAATTATCTCGCATCGAAAAAAGGTAAACATGTTGTTTTATACGAGTCCACAGACAAACGTCAGTACGAATCAAACTTAAATACATAACAAAACCCTTCAAAAATAATCCAAAATTATATTTTAATATGGAAAGTTTCATATGTATCAAATCTAAACAACTAATCTAAACTCCGTGTTTTCATTGAGCACTTACTTTAGAGTAATTTTATTCAGTTATGTATAAGATTTATTCATTACTACAAATACTTAAAACCTATAATCTGGTAATTAATAAATACACGTTACGAAAAAGAATAGCAATACCTTATGGCCAAATAATGTAGCGTAGAAATTCACTTGCTTTTAGTAAAAACTATCTTTTATTCTAAACACTTGCTTAATTCCTATAGTATACAAACCAGTACTACTTTACCAAAACGCCTTAATATGCCAAATTATTGTAGAAAATACCCGACTAATAGATAGTTTTATTAGAATCCTGGACCATATGACCTTTAGGCACCCCTTTTTCATCTCGATTAAGAAAAGACATGTTTTTCATTTACACCATCAATATCCGGATGTTTTAACAGACGATTTTTAGATTTAAAAAAAATCATAAAACTAACCCCTAACCATAACCCCTAACCATAACCCCTAACAAACAACTGGATATTGACGGTGTAAATGAAAAACATGTCCTTTCTTAATCGAATCAAAAAGGGGTGCCTAAATTTAATATGGCCCAGAATCCCTTTATATTGAATAAAATCTAAGAGTATAAAACCTATTTTGAAAATTGTCCCCAGTCCTAATTATAGGAGAATTCCGCTAGAAGATAGTTATTTTGCTTTGTTTCATTAAAAGAACCTTGCTAACTTGTAAAGAAGGTATGGGGAATTTTCGCTGTTTCTGAATTAGATTTTTAAATGAACTCGTTGTCGTCTTGTTATAAACTAGAAATGCCATAACAAGACAACGACTTCAGTTCCAATGATCTTCTGAAAAAGAGATTTTATCTCGAAATATCAAGAATAAAATACAGGTTAACAGACAACACCAGTGTTACCTTATTATTTTTCTTTACATCTGCATTGTGATAGCCTTCAAAATCAACCTCCAAACCAATATATACACAATGCTTCAAGCAAGTTATAAAACTCTCTAAGTAGCTGATGGTAGGTGTGGCGCTCCACCTCAGACGCTAAGATAATCTCCTTGGTCTAGCGCTAGTGAAAAGGGGATAGACTCCCTCGCTGATTGGCTGATACCGACATTAGGCCACCCCGACGATTTACTTATTTATATATATATATATATATATATATATATATATATATCAACCCTTCCACACGAGCAGGATGTGGCACAATCTCAATTTCTTAAGCGGCGTTTAACATGTTTAAATCTAGAGTTTTCCTTCTCCTAGACTGGTTACCAAGCCAAGATTAAAGATCCCATTTTGCCCTTCTATTTACCCATAGCTGGAAGAAGTATAATTGGATTCATACCTTTCCCAGGGCTATTGTGAAATGCAAAAATCTCGTACAGGATTTGAACTCGCGTCTACGAGTCCATTTCCTACGACACTAATCATTATACCACGCGCCTCCTATATCTATATCTATCCATCCAGGGGCCGGGTTAGCTCAGTCGGTAGAGCGTTCGGCTAGAAACCACAAGGTTCCTAGTTCGATACCGGTCCTCGCCAACTCAGCGTATGAGTAGCACAGGGATCTGTGCGGTAAAGTAAGGAGCTGATGGTAGGTGTGGCGCTCCACCTCAGATGCTAAAAAACAATCTCCTTAGTCTAGCGCTATTGAAAAGAGGCTAGACTCCCTCGCTGACTGGCTGATACCGATTTTAGGCCGCCCGACGACTTAACTTAACTAACTATATATATATATATCGGTCAGTATATATATATATATATATATATATATATATATATATATATATATATATATATATATATATATATATAGGGGGTGTATTTTGTGTATTTATAAAAAATGAGTTATGTAATATTTCACAGTGGATTAGACACCTGCAGGGCTTTGTGCTAAAATATTTCCTTTTTTTCTCACTAAATCTATGCACATATTTACACTTGCGAAACCGCAAGTTCTTTCTTTGAAAATCCTTTGGCTCATTACCATATATGCCAATTACTTATATATATTTGCATGTTAGCAAACGTTGCATTGAAAAATAACACACGGAAAACCAAAACCGAGTGCAGTTCTAATATTTGCTCCTAGTTCTTTAAATTTAACCGTTTCTCCTTTTCTCGTCCTCGTTTTGACATTTACGCATAATGGACATTTATTTTGTCTGCGCCCAAGAGAAAAGAAAACAATTTTGAAATATTCAAGAAATAATGTCGACGTATTTTATGACCTTTTAGGTCACTGACAAGTCATTTTTCTGCATGTTAACACTGTGAACTGAGGCTTATCGAATTGTGTCTTTCTGCTGCCCACGTATCATTAGGTCGGTTGTGGGTTGGTTGTTTGTTGGTTGGCTCTTACGGCATGTCAACCCTTGTTGGGTTATTTTATACCGAAGATGTTTTGTTTTATTCATTATTTATGGGTACTTAAATTATTCTTTTAAACTCAATTTTTTTCATCAGGTAATACTGGTTGTACGGATATCCATAACTCCCTCTCTCTATCTTTCTCTCACTCTCTCGCCAACCCATGTGAAGTTCTCCAAGCAGCATCCAGAATCCGTACACAGCTGATTGATGAAGGTTTTTGCTTGTCGGCCTACACGGGTGTGTCTATGTGTAGGTGTAAATAGAAAAATGTTACTTCTGAGTTCATCCATGCTTCTCCAGCAGTCTTTTGGGAGAGGGAAACCTTAATTATAATAATTAATATAACTTAAAGATGTCTGCAGGAGAGCTATGAGGATATGCCATATTGACACAAATACGTGGAAGTAGATGCAAAAAATAGAACGGCCTGGCGCCTCAACGTTAAGCAAGGCACGGAGAGGGTGAGGCAGAGAGGAGATTAGCATCGAAAAGAGAGCCAGAAAGAGAAAGAAAAGCCAGCAGCCCAGAAAGCATCACAGTTTGTATGGATTCAGTGCACCAAAGACTGTCACTCAAGAATTGGCCTGCAGAGTCACTTGCGCAGATGCAGATAAATTTTTTTGGGGGGGACACTAGGCCATCTTCCTTAGTTGACGGAAAGGTTTCAATAATAATTATAATATATAACTAATAATTATTTTCTTTAACTTTCTACAGAATAAAATCCTTCAAAAACTTTTTTCTTCAAAATAGCAAATTCTTCGATGATTATCCTAAAACTGAAATATTCTGGACTGCGAAATCTTCTAGAATAAAATGTTCTAACATAATTAATAACACGGGTCTTTCGGGCCTGTGTCTATTAATGAAATATTAAAAGCTTGGACACTTCGATTTGCTGTTATTTTGGATAGTCTCAAATCATACCAGGCTAAAGCGCATGCATGCCTTACTATTTAACCCATACCTGCAGGGAAACTATATTGATGCACACCTTTCCCGAAGGTATTAACACTATGTGAAATGGAAATAGCCTCATCCAGGATTTGAACTCAGTTTGAACTGCTCAGTATGTGACACAATATCAATTCTTAATAGGAGTAAGCTGTTTTGACTTCAGAGTTTTTCTTCACTAAGGCTATAGAATCCAGCATGCCTTATATTTTAACATAGCTGGAGAGAAAACAGATGTCTATCTTTCTTTCCCACAGATAGAGCAGCCCCAGAAACCATCAGAGTGTGTATGCATTCAGTGCACCAAAGACTGTTACTCAAAAATTGGCCTGGATAGTCACTTGTACAGATAATTTTTTTGGGGGAGGGGGGCACTACATTATCGTCCTTAGTGGACGGAAAGGTTCCAATAATAATAATGATATAACTAATAATTATTTTCTTTAACTTCCTACAGAATAAAATCGTTCAAAAACCTTTTTCCTTCAAAATAGCAAATTGACTGCGAAATCCTCTAGAATAAAATGTCTTTCGGGGTCTGTGTCTATTAATGAAATTAACAGCGTCGATCCCAGGGGCTCTCCCCAGGCAACACCTGCCCCTCGATTTAAAGGGGCATGCTGGGTTTATTTCCCAGCCTGAGGCACCCTCCCCCGGAATCAAGGCATTTTTTGTGCCTACCACCCATGAGCTTCGGCTTGTGGGTGGGCCCACATGAAAATGTCCTTGTCTCACGCCCTTATAAGTGGGATGAGAGGTAAATACCATAAAATGTCTATAACGACTCCCTTCGGTTGTGTCCTAGCTTCTAGTTCAAAAATACCATTTAGGACCGTTGAAGTTGCTACAGTAAGAAAATCCATTTAGAGAAATAATAAATATTAAGTCTTACTTGTTTGACGTATATAAATAGCGTTATGTTATTTATTGGTATCGTGTGTGTATGAATGTTCACATCGCTCTGTAGGATTGTAACTCAATCGAAATAAATGTTTAATCTAGTAATAAAATGATATATCTATTTCTTCCTCGGCTCCGCCTACTGAATACTTACTAAGCTTTAAATAGTTAAGTGTACTTTTAGGACCCCGCAGTGAAACGATTTATTTTCTTCTATTTAATGCGTTTTCTTTATTTCAGGGTCTATAAATTCTTCTTTTTCATTGTTTTTTTTCTTCTTTCAAACTCTTTTTTCTCTCCTGTGAGATTTTTCAATTCTTTATCAATAAGATATCTTCTATGTTTCACACTTGGGAGTATAATTCCGTTGGAAACTAAACCTATCAATCGCGGCCTAGATTTCAGTAAAAAAAAAACGTTTATTCTAAAATATATTTCTTAAGTTTTACATTTAATATTGAGACGCCACCGACTTCAAACGAAACATACTAGTAGAATAAGAGATTTGAACGTCTATAGTACAAAAAGGATTTTGTATTTGGAAGTCACCCTTTTTCTTGAGCGACATCTACAAAAAATATTGTGTTGTGCCGTGGATTTACTTTTTTTTCAAATAAAGATCTTCACAAGCATATACTTCTTGTAGAAAACACTATTAATAGCAATAAATTTTGTTCTCTACTTAGCCTACTCCTCCATTTTAAAAGTACCTTTCAACATAGTTTATGATATCTACGCCGCAAACTAGCACGTACTAAAATACTTTTGATTTACCTTAGTATATATAATTTTTTCATCTAAGTATGTAAGCATCATCGATAAGAAATTGAAAAATAGCATTGTTTAGTTTGGTCTTGTTTTGTTTGTTTGATTCTACGGTACATCAACCCTCGGGTTATTTTATGCTGAATACGTTTTGTTAAATCCATTGATGGTTATTCAATTTTTTAAAACTCATTTCTTTTCTATTTAACCTAACAGGTTCTAGCACTTCGGGTGAGAGTGGATCTGGGAGTAATTGCGATCAAGGGGTACTCCACACTCTCCAAAGCTCCAAAATTGAAACTTCATCATTAGATGCAGTTTAAAATTGTGCAGTCAGGTCTCCCTAAATTTTTCACTCGGTCGGATTTTTCTCTCTCTCTCTCTCTCTCCTCTCTCTCTCTCTCTCTGTCACACACACACACACACACACACTCTCTCTCTCTCTCTCTCTCTTCTCTCTCTCTCTTCTCTCTTTCGCTCTCTCTCTCTCGGGGTTCCATCTTGTGTTCTTTTATTAGTTCACAACACGGAGACGTTTTGTTTACACTCAACTTCATTTTCACCGAATGCCTTTTCTCTCAACACAAAGTTGACCCACACCACGTGGGAAGAAGCAAAGACGAAAAAAAACACGTTTTGAGAGTAGTGGGCGTTGGACTCGAATTCTAATTCTAATTATACATTCACAGCGTCAGCAGGTCACGTATTCCTCTAAACAAATGTGAGAAAAAAGGTGGGTGGACTGGTAACTTACCGGGGAGTGGCTGGTTCGATCGAGAAGGTCTCTGACGGCATGTGTGCTAGGAGCGAGGCCGGGAGTGGACAGGATTTATAATCTCCTGACGGAAGTTGGAGGAGGATGAGGTGGTTAACCAACACCTATAAATAGGCTACCCTCTCCTTTGAGCTTCATTCTAACATCTTCAGAAACGACTGGTACCAGTTTCTGTAAAGTTACACCGTAGTTATTTGACCCAAAGCAGGAGTAATCGCTAAAGAATTATATTTTTCGTCGACCAGCTTTACCTTGGTCACCAGAATCGATACTTTTTACGGAAAAATGAGAGGCCTCGTTCCAGATTATCATGGGTTCAAGGCTGTTGGCATTCAGACTATATGACTTATTTTCCACTGTTTACCATTATTTTAAATTTCTCTACACGAATTGTTAAATGCATATTCATTATTTAATATTAGCTTAGGTCCAGACTTTTATTTGTATGTCAGCTCCTTCCTAACTTATTTAACTGGCATAGTGCCTCACCGATTAATATACCCAAGACAACCAAGTGACCTCATTCATAGTCATATAGTTATTGATTATAAGTAATTATAAACCTTAGATATATTAGAATCAATATAAAACTTTTCGATGTATCAGTGTATATCTTCTTATTATAATAGAGATGGTGTGTTTGTCTGTCTGTCTGTAACCAAAACTATATCACTACTCACGTTGAAATTCCCTTTGTTATTCACATCACATTTCTATGATTTTATTTTTATTCAAACCTTAATTATTAATAAAATTGTTGTACATCAATAATACTGTTGACCATATCTACTTACTAATAATATGCAATTGTATTTAAATACACAACAAAATAGCGGTTTATTGTGTGAACGTGAAGGATAATTTGCATATTGATATAAAAAAATTGATTTTAATGAATATGTGCTTATTATTATTGATTTCTAGTTGTTTTGTTTTATCTTAATGAATATGAGCCAATATCTAGGGGATAAATCCTAAGAGAAATCCATTAACAAGAAGAAATAACGGTGATCTTATTCATTACTTCCTATTTTAACTAAATAGTTAAATTAGGAAAATTTAACAATGAAAGGCAGGGGTGATGAAAGAGTAAGTGTCGGTTGATGTATTTTCCGATTATACCCTCATCTGTTTCAATTTTTTTATCTGCATTCTTATTTAGTTTCATTAGCCTTTCTAATTTGATATAATATTTTATTACATTAACACTTAATTACTTACACCCAGAGGGTGCATATATTTGCTAGTTTTATTAGTGGAACATGTTTCGTTAGAGAAAAGAATGCACTTTGACGTAGACAAAAGCTATGTAAAGTGAATGAGAATGAGAAATATCAATTTTATAACAACTTTATTACAGAATAAACATGAATGGAGATATTTCTATAGCTTACAACAAGATGACAAGAATTTGGAGGCGCGTGAAAATTGAAATGTAATTGAGTAGGGGTTTATATATTTTATATGTGCATTACTTTATGAAAATTGACTTGTACTAGAATGGATACCCAATATCATAAATTCGAGGGGGCGTATCATAGGATAGGGGGCATGAGAACTTAGCACCTGCCATGTCTATGCCTGTATTTTCAATTGAAGTCAAAGTGCACACAGTGCATACAAAAAGAGAACATCATGTTCAGTTGTAAATTAAACATCTAAAGAGATATTTCAAATTGCCCGTTCATTCATTCGATCATATGTTAAATTTCATTCAACGAAGTATTTTATTAGAAACGCTGAAAAGAATGGGATATTCCTTTGCTTGGTGTAAAAGAATTGTGTCACCTATACACCGTAACCCTGAAAAAATGGTCTCTCGTCGATTTCGACACATGAGGGTACATCCAATGAACAAACTACGCAGTGACTTGTTTATAGTAATGAAGGCTTGTGTTGGACCATCCGTGCTTTTTGGCATAGTCGATAGGAAAGAATAGGTGCACAAGAAAATACCACAAACTCAATCAACGCCTGACCTCAGGTTTTTCAAATTCAGAGTTTTCCTTCTCCCAGATTGGTTACCTGTTCAAAGTTCAAGAGCACACTCTATCCTACTATTTTACCCATAGATGGGGGGAGAATATATTTATTCATACATTTCTCAGTGTTATTAGCGCTATGTGAAATGCAAACAGCCTTGTCTAGGATTTGAACTCCGATCGACGAGTTCATTTCCTACGACGCGCCTCCATAACCGTAATCCTATTCCATGCATAAATATCATCTCACCGAAAAAAGAATCTCACATCGTCAATATCATAAATCTTTCCCTCTCACCATAATATATTTGGAAACTGCTTTTAATACGCAATAAACATTTATATCAATTCTGTGAAATTCACCTTGAAAAATAAACGAACAAAAATTACAAAGAAAAACTTGCTTGTTTTGATCTTTTTTGGTTTATTTGTGATATTGTTTATTGATTTAATGATGTTTTTCTATTAATTAAACAACATAGAATTGTAAATAAAAAAAATTAACATTTAATTAGAGATGTTAATGAAAACAATCTTTTTTCAATGTAACTGCATATTCACGCAAAATTGACACAGGGCACGTAAAATTCGATTTTAATTATCGCATAGTTGTCACCTATGTGCTGTAAGTATATTGCCACAGAAACAAATGTTTATCAATCTAAAAGCTGCAAAAATGATCAGTGTTCTCTTTATATTGTTTAATTCAGTCACTTTTAGTAATTTGAAGCACATGCAGTAAAACAGTTATCGTCGTAGGAATGAACTCAACGTGTCTAGTTCAAAACCTGAACAAGGATTTTTGCGTTTCAATTCGAACTAATACCATATAAAAAGACAAAGACATACATCCATTTCTTTTCCAATCAGGGCAAACTAGGCTCTGTAATAGGGAAGGCGGCCTTTCTTCTTCTCTCAACCAAGGAAAACTAAGCTCATTGGCTTTGGTAAGGCTATCTCACTTTTCCTACCAGCTAGAGAAAGCTAGCCTATCTAACATTGGTAAAGCTATCTCTCTTCTACCACCAGCCACGTTAAAGTAAGATCGTTATCTTAGGTAATGTAATCTCTCTTCTCCAAACCAAGGAAAACTAAGCTTTCTGGCCTTGCTAAGGGGACCGATCATTTCATACCAGCCACGGTAAACTAAACTTTCTAGTCTCGGTAAGATTTTCAATCATCTCCTTCTATCCAGGGAAGACTAAGCTCTCTAGCATTGATAAGGCAACCTCTCCCCTACCAGTCAGAGAAAACTAGGCTCTTTAGCCTTGGTAAGACTCCTCCTCCTCCTCGCCTACCAGACAAAGCACACTATGCTCTCTAGCCTTGGTAAGGTGACTCCTCTTTTCTTACCAACCAAAGAAAACTGGTTCTCTAGCCTTGGTAAGGTGACTCCTTTCTTACCAGATAAAGCAATCGAGATTCCCTAGCCTTGGTAAGGCGACCCCTCTTATACTACCAGCCAAAACATACTAGATTCTCTGACCTCTCTTCCCCTACCAGTAGCGTAATTTCTTTAGCCTTGGTAAGTCAATCCTGACCAGAAAGAAGAAAAAACTGAATTACAAAACCTCGGTAATACTGTTCGGAGAATCTCTGCAGAAACATTCTTCTGTTTTCGCCTCACCCCACAAGTGTGGCTGCTACTACTCAAACCTTCGACACTAGAGAATTATCACTTATGTAGTACATTTATTAAGGTTCGACTTAAATAATAGTTTACATAGAATTGATGAGTGAACATTATTTTATCAGTAATTAAGTAATTATAATCTTCCATAGTTCAAAATAATCTTACGTAAAATTCATTGATTTAATGTCTAATTTCATTTTTAATTATATTTAAATCGTCTGTATTCAATGATAGGTTTTTTGTAACATAAATAAGTTTCCAGAATTTTTACTTACTAATTATAAAACTTTTAACACTGTTTCTTAGTTTGAAAGGTGACTAAAGATTAAATCAGTGTGTTTCACAGATATTCATGTAATAATCTACATATAAATATATTTTGGAGGCTCTCTCTGCGTAACGGTTACCGTTGTAGGAAATGATGCAGCACCTCGAATTAAAGTCCTGGATGAGGTGTTTGTATTTCCCATAGCATTAATACCCTGGGGAAGTGTATGCATTCAACTATTTTCCCTTAGCCATGGGTAAATAGCTGTGGAGACTGGGCTCTTTTGCCTTAGAGTTGGAATATATTCTGGTGTAAGTTGTCACTTTATATATAGACTATAGCAGCAATTGTAGCAGCAAATTCCGGTAAGTATCAAATAAAGAGGCAGGACAAAAAAGCATATAAGATCGTTCTCTGTCTGGATATCAGTCACTGGACTATCAACGCCAAGGAAAGACAGCTGATCTCAATTGAAGGTTTAGTACAGACTTCTATTAACCGTGATTCAACACCAAGAACAATGGCCTCTAGAATTGCAAGACTAGTATAGCAACCGGTCTAGGAGAAGGAAAACTCTGATTTCAAACCTGTTAAACTCAGCGTAGCGGTTATAGTCGTATAAATGGACTCGACCACCTGAGTTCAATACAAAACGATACTGTTTGAATTTCACGGATCTCTAATACACAACAAAAAGCTATGCATCCAATTATTATCTCTCATGTTAAGGGTATATAGTAGGGCAGACAGGGTTCTTGTATCTTGGCACGGCAAACTCTAGAAAAACTCTAAATTCATTTAAAAAGAACTTTGGTACATTCTGATCGTGTGGTGGGGTTAGGTAAATACATAATGTAATATGAATGTTCTCTGGGGGGCACGGTTAAGTCCGACGATTTTACTCTCCCAGCAATGCTGCACTCTTCTCACCAATACTATCACAAGGTCTTGTCTCTCGTCCACTCGTCACCACAGCCAAAATGCTACTGCAAGCTTTTGCCCAGTTTCTCAGAGCTGGTTAAATAAATACATCATTACAGTGTTCATCCGGGCTCCTTCCTCTGACCAGCACGTGCGACACTAATCAGCACGCGTCAATCCTTCACGTCCTGGCCACTCTGGATAGTTTAGTCATTCCCATGCGTCGGGCCACGACTCACGATCACAAGAATGCGAGTTCAATCTCCCACTCGCCTCTGATCTTCATTCTGCATGCCAAACACAGTCGTGCACGCTTCGAACTACTACGTTCATGGTTTCTCTCGCCACACATAAATATAAATATTTTGTTATTCATATTATTTTGATGATCTTCCAATGTTGGTGACCGATTTATTCTGTGCGTTGCATTTAAAATTCCATAATCGACAACTGATTATTGTCCGTTTCTGGTCTTGTTTCAAGGAAGAGGACAACCACCGTCATAATGTTTAAACTATTTTTCGTAATACGACCAGATATTATTTCATCTCCTTCCATTTCCTACGTTAAAACAACATCTGAAAACTGCCCAAATGTCAATGATTGTCTTTACCTAAAGTAGAAAGATTTTAACGGCATGTCAACCCGTTCCGGCTTATTTCTTGTCCAGAGGTTAGTGAATTGCGTTCATTGTACAATTATATTTACATTTTTGTTTTGTTGTTTCGTAAGATTATTTTTGTACATTGTCAAATCGAATACAAATAACCTTTATATAGATCTGTTTAACCCACAGATGGAACTCTAACATACTACCACTGCGAATCTAAGTAGGCCTGAGAGTAATGGCGATGAAGGAGTTATGCAGTTGTTTTTGTTGCAACACAAAAAACAAAAAAAAAACAAACAAAAAAAACAGGATGAACCCTACAAAAAAGACGACTACAATAAATAATGCCCCCGAAGACGGACATGGTCAAAAGCGCTTAGGGAAAATATAGGGCGTCTCTCTACCATTTGAAACTCTATGTAAAAAGGTTACACGAGGAACGAACGTAAGCAATTGAAGATCATCAAGTAGTATTCAAGCAAACCTGTGGTGGGTTCAATTCTAACTGGGTGCTTCATACTCTTAGCCGTGTTCCACAACTAAGCTAATCCTAGTAATTGGCTGTATGCAACGCTTTTTCTTCTACACTCTATGAAAGAAAAAAATAATTATCCGTTATCAGTCTCTCCCAATAGGCCTCACATGACGTCTCGTCTAAAAAGTAAGGCTCAAATTTATTAACTGATGCTTGATGTGCCACTTCTAAGGAGATGCTGACAAGACTAATCGGAAGAATCGCCATATTAAAACGATCCTAGATAAAGGTGGGTATAACCCTAGAATATCAGGCTGCATGAATTTGGCATGAATAAGTATTTACCCAACCCCTCCACCTCGAACTGGATGCGACACAAGGTCATTTTTTAATGAATGAAACTGGTTTGAATTTAGATCCCTTCTCCTATACCGGTTGCCATAGTAATGTTTAAAATCTCAGTCTACTCAACCTGTGTAAGAGGGAATCAATTTTCAATCAGAGTAAAACTTGTTTAAAGTTAAACTTTTCCTTTTCCAATACTGATCGATATAAACAAGACAAAAACAAATGAAATAAGATAAATGAAGAATAAAAAACAAACAAAAATAATCTGCCCTATTATTTAACCATAGCTGGGGGAGGAGAGATTGATTCATACCTCTCCAAAGAACATTATCCATATTTTTATCAAGGAAATTAGCGTTAAATAAAATGCAAACAACCTCGTTCAGGATTTCAACTGGTGTCACCGTGTTCATTTTATACATCGATAAACGTTGCACGACGAGCTGCAAGAGTGTTATGGGTACACGCTTGCTACTTTAAGAGCCATCCAAATGCTTAGGTTTATAAATATCGAGTAGGCCTGTCTATATCGGCATGATTTATCATATGCCGAAATTTACTAATACACAGCCAGATGTTCTCTGAGTTCTTTCATTGATGTCCAAACACACACGCAAACTTATAAATAATAATAATAATAATAATAATAATAATAATATGGGATTAAAAAAGAATAACGAACTAGATAAATCTGGCCGCTCCTTCGAACGGCCGCTGATAGAATCTAAACTTGGCAAATCCGCGGAGATGGCCACATTGAATTAGGAATCGAATAAACGAATTGACAAAATTCCCATTTGGTTTTTGTTCCGATAATCTATAACTTATAATGCTATTTTTTCTCTGTCCACGGCGGAGAAAAAAAGATTAGTTTTGTTTATTTTCATTCGTTTAGATAAACAAATAAAAAGGCTGATGTCACATATTAACGCGTATAGGTCTGTGGAATTTATGATAATATCTATCGATATAACAATTGATTCACACACAGACACACGTACACATACACACACACAACAACACACACACACACACACACACACACACAGACACACACACACACACACACACAGACACAGACACAGAAGACACACACACACACACACACACAAGACACACACACACAGCACACACACCATATATATATATATATATATATATATATATATATATATATATATATATATGTATACTGGGGACTATCCAAAAGTAGTGTAACAGTATATTTAATAAAGTTTATACTTTACTATGCAACTACTTTCGGCTCATGCTATATACACAGCGGGGTGCAAAAGTAGGCAGCAAAACTATGCTCAACGTATTAATCGGAGAATGTGGTGTTAATTATGCTCTACACATTTTTTGCTGCCATATGTAAGAATGTAAAATGAGGATAAGTAAAGTAGGTAAAGTCGTCGGGGTGGCCAAAATATCAGCCAGACAGCAAGGGAGTCTATCCCCTTTTCACTAGCACTAGACCAAGGATATTGTTTTGGTGTCTGGGGTGAAGCGCCTCACCTACCACCAGCTTCTCACTTTTCCGCACAGAGATCTGTACTACTCATACGCTGAGTTGGACGAAGTTCGGTATCGAACCTGGAATCTTGTGGTTCCTAGTCGGACGCTCTACCAACTGAGCTAAATCGGCCCTACAGTGGTCAAAATATTGGTTATATTAAAACCAAGATTAGTACCATAGCATGAGATCTGTAAATAGTCCAAACAATAAATTCATTTTTGGAAAGTTCTTCGTTTTGGTCATAACTTGTATCTCTATATTTTCCCTTTTACGGTTTTCTCATATTTAACGATGTCCCTTCGTATTTCGTTTTTGCCAGTTTTTTTTCCATTCACTCATTTTATGATTGATGGTTTTATCTGTCTCTGCCAGGCGACATTTTCATGTTTTGTTTATTGTTCGATTACACTTGTTGTTTTGTCATTAAATAAATATTAAATAAATATCAATAAAATGGTTTCGCAGATCATTGCTGTTGATTTCTGATATCCACTTGTCAAAACTAAGCTGTGATTACTAAATTACATACTGTTTCGACCAAACAATTAAAAGTTCATGGGATTTAATCAGTTACCCAACATTAAAAATCAGCTTGAATAAAGTAAATGTAAAGTCGTCGGTGTGGACTAAAGTCGGTATCAGCCAGACAGACAGCGAGGGAGTCTATCCTCTTTTCACTTGCGCTAGACAAAGGAGATTGTTTTGGCGTCTGAGTCAGGGCTCCAAATCTAACTTCATCTCCGAAATTTACCTCACAGATTCCTGTGCTACTCATACGCTGAGTTGGCGAGGGCCATTATCAAACCCGAAACCTTGTGATTCTTGGTCGGATTGAGCTAAACTGGTCAGTGCCGCTCAGCGGAGATTGTTTGCTTTAATTACGCAGTATTGATATTAAAAAAGACAGAAACTCACTTCTCATCATCCATAAGCTACGCGAGAATAACAATGAGGGCGACTTAATGTTAAAATAAAAAACAGTCAATTTAGTGCGTTGAGGAGAACGTTCCTTGACGCTGGTCCTATTCATTTACCAACCACTCTGTACGATCACCTCGTCGGCTGGGGCAAAAGAATACGCCGACTGCACCTTTGCAGAGGGGTAAACTCCACCCAATGAGACCACCTGTTGGCCGTTTGTGGCAACCTGTGATATGAAAGGACGTAACATGGTGGCTGATCAATCGGCTGGTCAAGCCCTAGCACCTATATGATTGTTCCAAGCCTATTTCCTTTAAGGCAAGCCTCCAACCCTTTTATCATATATGTGATATAAGTCGGTAGCTGAGATTTAGTGTCCTGAGTATGACGTTAAACTGGATCTAATTGTGAAGTTTCAATTCTGGAGCTCCGGGAAATGGGGAGTACACCTTCATTATCATTACTCTCAGATCCACTCTAACGGGGAATGGTTGTACCTTTTAGGGTCCCATCTAAGGTTTAAATAGAAAAATGAGTTTAAAACATTTGAGTACCCATCAAGAATGAATTAATCAAAACGTCCTTGACATAACCCAACAAGGATTGACATTCCGTAAAATCTAACCAACCAACGATATTGTCCCAACGATCAACTTCTCATAAACAATGTGATAATTGAGAATTGTCGATACAAAAAGAATGAATTATACCTTGGATTGACAACCAAAAAGTTTTTGATAGCGTGATGGATTTTAACAATTCTAAACATCTAAAAAATATCCCCAATTATAACGACAGGCAAGAGATACCAGGTTAATTATTAAGCGATGAACAGCTGATGGTTGAATTCAGTGTTTACCTCTCAGATTGGCCATCGTATCAAAGGCTGAAGCATCCAATTTACCTTCTCACTACCCCAGTAAAAAATTATGGAATTACATCACTTAGTAGTTGTTCGACTTTCTTTGTTGTTTAGCACTAATCTAATAGCAGATACGGCGCATTTTTTTTATCTACACCCTTGTGTAACTAAAATTAAAACATACCGAATAAATCGTTACTATTATAGTATATGGATCTCTCTATGTAAGTCTTGCCAGTCCGTTTCTGCAGTGTTACAATTTTCGTATGCTTCCTTAAAGTAATGTCCATCACAGAAAATTGTCGTAGGATAAACTAATCGACAATCGAGACAATAACTGTATGATCATGATAAAAAATTGAGGCAAACACGATGGCGCAATATTTCTCAAGGTCAAACAGATTTCATCATACACCACGAAAATAGTTTCATATTACTGCACACAACTATAAACGACCTCATCTGTGGAAAGAATACCAATTACATCCTATCACTCCAGTGGGTCAAAAACTGACCGTATGGTGACTGATAGGAAAGTAAAACAGTTGTTTCTATTATTCTAACCAAAGGTGTAATAGCTAAATATTCCAGTTTTATAAGATATACCTTTTAACAGACTATTAAGTTATTCAAATCAATAGTATATTTTTTCCAAACCCTACCAAGGAAAATAAAATGAAATTACCTCAAAATTGAGGGGAAATTATGGTTCTGTATTTGCATACCAATAAATACCAACAGAAGCCTAGATATGCAAATTGGATTACAGAACTTATCTTCCTCTAGTTGAGTTTTCTTATCCGATATTGATTCTATTGTTGTAACTTTTTGATGTCAAAATCAATGGCTCGTTATTCTCATTTCTCTTGCTTTCAAGCTCTTTGGAGTCGATCTTCAATTTTGACAATTTTCACTTCATTTTGCTTGACTTTTCACAACAAACTGTGTCCTCTCTCACCTTCTCTCTCTATTTCTCCTATTCTTTTTATTCTACTTCTTCTTCTTTCTTCTTCTTCTTCTTCTTAATAATAATAATAATAATAATAATAATAATAATAATAATAATAATCTTGCCAGAGAGTTGAGAAGACCGTGGAACATCAATGTGTAGGTCGTACCAATTGTAATTGGTGCCCTTGGAATAGCCCATAATGCTCTGGAAAAAGTCTGAGGAAGAATCGAGATCATCTACAGCACTATTAAGATCGGTTAGAATACCAAGATGAGTCCGGAGACCTGAGGAGACTTGCTGTCACTCAGACTCCAGTGAATCACCGGCTACGTAGGTGTAACAAACTCCATAATAAGGATAATAATAATAATTGAATAATTGAATAATTGAATAATAATAATAATAATAATAATAATAATAATAATATATATATATGTGTGTGTGTTTGTGTGTTTGTGTGTGTGTGTGTGTGTGTGTGTGCAACACTTATCAATGCTGAATATTTAGCAATCTCATTTGTAAAGATCAACCAGTCAATTTGAATGTCTCTTCTTCATGTCCCAAAACACAGAAGTTAGCATGACTAATTTGATCATTTATCTGAATGCTGGAAACATTCAACTATCTCAGCCACTCTATAAATCGCCTCCTCCTCTGCCATTCTGAATAAAAGCCTACCTGTGAATTGCAGCGGAAAACGTGACTTATAATCTGTTTATTTGACATTTGGTCTTGACAACAACAACAAATGTTACAGTTATTGGATAAGAAGGACCGTGATGTAAGAGCTAAACTTCTTATCTTTATTTAATATATTCACATTGACTGATAGTATACCCAGTGGTCTCCGAAAATCCAATCGACGTGTTAGTTCCTTTGATAGAGTACCTGCCAGAATGCATAATCGATTTTTCTTATAAATTTTCCTATTTGCACTATTTTTATGTTTTCTATTATTATTATTATTATTATTTGATCCAACCTTGGAAAATCTCTTTGGATTCTTCCTCTATGGACCAAAGAGTCTTAATTCAATTCTCCCGACATCAAGAAGCTTCTGCTTTTTACCCGCATGCCGTGACTTTGGCTCAACCAAATAGCGAGGAATTTTAGGTTATAATGACAAACCGTGAAGAGGCACTTAGCATATTGACCTGAGAAAAGGCGTAGGTTTTTCCTGTAGTTTCCTGTGTTTTCGAGAGCACGCCTTTCTTGCCGTCATAGCCAATAAAAACTAACGAATGTATTAGAATAACCGACAATCGATGTGTCAATCACCTGGACAGCGAAAACGAGGCCGACCTTCTTATCACATCTGCGCAAGTTGCCTTCACTTCTTATTTATTTACGGACACTCATATTGCGTTTCTATTACATTGCTGTTCAAATATAGTCAATGCAAGCCTATTTAGACCCAGTAAACAAAACATTTGTCCAAGCTGTGTCAATGCTACTGTATGGCTGCATCCGTTGGATATCAACAAGACACTTGAGAAATAAAGCTAGATTGCAATTATATAAGGATGTTGCGTGCTGCCCTGAACAAATTCCCACAAAACTCATCTATACGACCACTTACCGTCTATCACACAAACCACCTAAGTGAAACAAACAAGAATTATTGGACACTGCTGGGAAGAAAGGAAGAACTCATAAGTGACGTTCATCATTAGACACCTACCCATGGGCACATCTGGGGAAACTGAACAGCGAAAACTTACACTGATCAGCTCTTTGCGGATTCTGAATACTGTGGGAAGGACCTGCAATGTGCAATGAACAATAGGGAAGAGTTGCGAGTGAGTCATAGGGTAACGACACAGGGATGAGGGGGAGGGATCCAAAAACATAAAATATAACGATTTAATAAGATTCATATGAATTAAATCGCTTTTGTGATTTCTAACGAGAAAAACTAAAAAAGTAAAGTATATAATTCTGTACGACGTGTATCACGGTTAGTAATTAAATTATTCTTTAAAATCGAAACAAATCTTAATCTCCCTTATTGGTTGTATGTTTTCTCTCATAGAAACGATATAGGCGTGAGTTGTAAGGGTAATGGTCGTATGAAATGAGCACGGCAAGCCGAGTTCAAATCCTAGACGAGGCTGATTGCATTTCACATAGCGCTAATACCCTTGCAAAAGGTATGAATTATCCCTCCTGCTAGGGGTAAATAGTAGGGCGATTGGATTCTTCAACCTTAGTTAGGCAACCAGTATAGGAGAAGGAAAACTCTGAATTCAAACCTGTTAAACTCCGGTTAAGAAATTGACCTCGTGTCGCATTCTCTTCGTGCGGAGGGGTTGATAAATATGTGTAAAAGGATATCCTAGTCGTATAACCTACCAGAAAAAATAAGAATACCAATCAAATGGATAAATAGTCATGTGCTTTTAGAGATATTACAAGGTAACATTTAAGTTGGTATCACTAAACCGGATTCGATTGCAGAAACACTGTACTGTGTTTATTTGATAATATGAAGCGACATTTAATGTTGTTTAACGGAGATCAAGTATCAAATAATGAATGTTTTTAGAAGGTAAGTTCCGTTGGAAGCCGAATATATTTAATCAAGATCCAGCTGATCGATAGCAGCAAATCAAAACAGATTGATTAATTGTTCGCAAAATTGAACAGAAATCTTGTTCATAAACCTTACAACTCCAAAGCAGGACATCATTGATGGATCTTCCAAGACATGAGAGATATTAGTTTGCGATTTTTTTCTGTGTTTTACATTTTTAATAAAACTTACTTCAAAGACAACAGAAAATGCGGGTTTATTGCTTATTTGATTTGGGAAAACCCGGGCTAATAATCAATTGATCTCCAAACAATTTTACTATCATTAGAAAAAAAATTTGTACTAAGGATTAAAAAAATAGTTGTACTATTTAATCAATGTTAATTGTGGTCGAATCTGTGAACACATTTTATACGTGGATATTTCTGGCGGTTTTAACATTATCTAATTTGTTTTGTACATTTTTTTCTTTTACTGGCCTTGCCAACTCAGCGCATGAGTATCACAGTTTAGATCTGTGCCATAAAATGGGGAAATTGTAAAGTTTTTAAATGCCATCCTTGGCCAGTTGAAAAGGGTTTAAAGAAAGCCCTGTGTTATGGGATGCTTGGGTAAGCGTATAAGTCCTATCCAGCATATTGGTAAAGGTTCAGTGATTTAATCCTATGTCCGTCTTCCATGAGTGTTACAGTAATTATGACCAGTAAGATCGGTTGCATTGTATCAGCCACAGGGTGCTGATAGTGATTGGCCAAGAGATAGATCACATAATTCTTGCTTAGTCTATAAGTAGGAGCGGGCAATTAACACACACCTTATATGTCCCAAAATTCTCAACAGAGCTGATGGTAAGTGTGGTGCCCCCATTTCAGACGCGAAAACAATCTCCCTAGAAAAGGGGATGGACTCTCTCGCTGTCCGAATGATACCGACAATAAATCACCTCGCTAACTTTACTTTTACTATTATATGTCTTGTGCATATGTCATTACCGTCATCGTTGATTTCCTGTAGGCTAATTGTGGATTACACAGTCGCACCTACATTTGTTGTGGGGGACAATTTTTTTACAGGATGGAGTACTCGATCCAACGTCATTTCTCCTGAACATGGGCTTTCTATATAATTATGCCAGAGTATGGGGCCGGGTTAGCTCAGTCGGTAGAGCGTTCGGCTAGAAACCACAAGATTCCTAATTCGATTCCGGTCCCTGCCAACTCAGCGTATGAGTAGCACAGGGATCTGTGCGGTAAAGTAAGGAGCTGATGCTAGGTCTGGCGCTCCACCTCAGATGCTAAAAACAATCTCCTTGGTCTAGCGCTATTGAAAAGGGGATAGACTCCCTCGCTGACTGGCTGATACCGACTTTAGGCCGCCTCGTCGACTTTTACTTATATATATATATATATATATATATATATATATACTCTGGCATGATTATATAGAAAGCCCATGTTCAGGAGAAAAGAAAATGTCATTTAACTAGAAATTCCATAATAAGACGACTTCAGTTCCAGTAATCTTCTGAAAAAGAGATTTTATCTCGAAAATTCAAGAATAAAATACGGATTAACACAAAACACCATTGTTACCATATTATTTTTTTTTCTTTACGCCTGCATTGTGATAGCCTTCAAATTCAACATCAAAACCAATATATATATATATATCATCATCATCATCATGTCGCGCAGGCAGCACGGATATCCAAGACGATCTCTCGCCAACCTTCCCTATCATTCATCGCCACAGGGAGCTCCTCTTCGCTGCAGCCAGCATCTTTACATAGCTGGTCGATATAAGTCCTTGCTGGGCGGCCCACACTGGCATGTCCATGTGTTGGCTTCCACAGGAGAACATCACTTATGAGTTCATCCTTGCTTCTCCAGCAGTGCCCTGCATGCCTAGTCCGTCTCACTCGGATAGTCTGTGAGATAGGGGGCAGGTGACCATACAGCTGCTCCCTTGTGGGATGCTGTTTCCACGACTTGTTCAGAACTGCTCGCAGCAGTCTTGTGCAGCTCCCATCTAGCTTATTTTCGAGGCGCCTCGTTAGGGTCCAGGTAGTGCAGCCATACAGCAGTACTGATATGACTACAGCCTGGAAGAGATGTCGCTTTAGCTTGTCAGTGAGATCAGACTTCCATATGACAGACAATTTGTTTGTGGCCATCCATGCCTTTCCTATTCGTGTGTTAATATCGTTATCTGTGGATGAGATATTACTACCCAGGTACGTGAATTGTTCTACTGGCTTAAGGGGCTTACCGTCTAACGTGGAGATGTCTCCTTTCTTTCTGAAGCTCATGAACTCTGTTTTGGCAGAGTTCACATGCAGGCCGATGCTTTTTGCTGCCTCCTCCAGGCTATGCAGTAGTGTCTCAGCCTGTGCCGGTGTATCTGCAAGAAGTGCGAGGTCATCAGCATAGTCTGCATCTGTGACTGTTTGTGCAGGATATCTCCTGCTTCTTGCTTTTCTTAGTGTAAAACCTTTTTCTTTTATGGTATCTAAAGATGTTCGGAGTACATAGTCTAGGCATATTATAAATATATATGGTGCCAATGTATCACCTTGTAGGACTCCGGCGACGATGTCAAAGAAATCTGTATCGCCATCAGGTGAGCGTACCATTGCTTTAGTATCTTTGTAGAGCATCATTATAGCGTCAGTAGTTTCTTTGGGGAGACCATATGCCAGAAGTATTTGTTTATTTTCCGTCTATGTATAGAATCAAATGCTTTGGAGAAATCTACGAATAGTAATGTTGCCTCCAAATTCTTTGCTCGAACCCCTTCTATGATGCGTCGTACAGTCAGGATTTTGAGGTTGTGGACCTATTTCTGCGGAAGCCATTTTGGTTTTTCCTGAGGACTTTCTCTATCTCGGGTCGGATTCGATTAAGAAGAAGGGCATTATATATCTTAGCTGCAATGGCAGTAAGGGTTATGCCTCTGTAGTTTTTAGCTATTCCTAGGTCTCCTTTTTTGGGGAATGGGACAATGCATCCTTTCGTCCATTTATCTATTCTGTTTTGCCTATATACTGCGTTGCATAGCCTAAGAAGTATGTCATTGTACTTACCTGACTTCCATACATCGGGGGGTATTTCGTCAAGTCCTGCAGCTTTTCTGCCTTTTAGTTTTTTTAGGACTTCGTTGAGTTCTTCTGTTGAAAAATCCGCTAGTTTGATATCTAATTGTCTATCTATGATTTTTTGGATGTTATTTTCTATGATTTTAGGTGGGTTCCCCAGAAGTTTCTGGAAGTGGTCTTTCCATTTCTGAAGTCTATCTTTTTGGCTGGTTGCCTTTAGCTTTGATCTAGAGGTACCTTTCCTACCGCTAATTTCGTTCACTGTTTGCCAGGCTAATCTCGATTGTCTGTCTTCCACTGATTGTCTGATATTACTTATTTGTGCTTGGATATATTCTATTTGTTCTTTTTTGTATATTTTGGTTAGTTCTATATGGGCTTTCTTAAGGTTGTGTAGATTGGTGTTAGTTGGTTTTATTTTATTGCGTTGGGCTGCTTTTTTTACATCGTTTCTCCTTTGTCTAACTGCTTCAGTCTCCCAAGGAACAGTGTGTTTAGCACTTTGTTTGGTTGGTACGCACTCGGCTGCTGCTTCTAGGTGTGCACTAACAAAGTTTTCGTATTCTTCGTTTGGTGTGAAGCTTTCAGATGACTCCTGGAGGATATTGAATTTATTTCTTACTGCTACAGCGTAGCGATTGCCTATATCGCTGTTAGCAAGTGTCGACCAGTCGTATCGTATGTGTTTACTTGTTTGTTTTTTGTTTCTACGTAGGCTTAATCGTAATTTTGCTGTGACTATTCTGTGATCGGAGGATACTCCTTCAAAGGAGGAATACGCTTCGCAGTTCATTGTGCTATTTATCCATTTTTTGTTTATTAGGATGTAGTCTAGTTGCGCTTTTGTGCTATTTGGGTACGTGTATGTCCATAGTTTGCCCTTCCGTTTTTGGAATTTGGTGTTTAGACAAACAAGCCTGTTCTCAAGGGAGAACTCCGCTAAGAGATCACCGTTCCTGTTTGGGGTGTTATGTAAGCTGAATCTATTGTTTTCGTTTCTTCCTACCTGTGCATTCATGTCTCCCCCAATGAGCAATACAATATGTTTGGGGGGGGGGGTGCCGACATAGAGAGGATAGCCCATTGTAAAATGTTTCGATGTTTGTTTCCTCGCTAACATTTGTGGGGCTGTAACATGAGACTATAGTCAGGCAGGGATTGCCATTAAACGTGGCGCTCATGATTCTAGGTTGAATTTTTTCTATGCTGTTAAGTGATTTTAGTGCTCGAGGGCTAAGAAGCATTCCTACACCTCCTATAGTGGCATTGACAGAGTTTTTCCATGCAGATGCTGACACAAACGTCCAGCCATTTCCAGATTCATGGTATTTTATTTCTATATCACCATGGTAAAGTCTGTGTTCTTGTACACATATGATGTCTATATTCTTTTCGGCTGCGGACGCCGTGAGTTCAGGGAGTTGACCTATCGTTTTTAGTGTTCTAACGTTAAATGTTGCTAGCTTGAGAGATTTTTTACATCTAAGTAGGTTTGTATTGGATTTGGGTTCTGTGTCTTTCTTATTAGATAGTGCGGTTAGGGTTATGTCTGCTCTAGGTTGTATGCCTTGCTTGTCTGTGCTGAGAATGATGGGATTCAAATGTGTCGTGTTTTTTGAGCTCCGTAAGGTATTTATCGAACAATGGGCCGGTGCTCGAGCCTCAGCAGATCGCGTACCATTTTTTATAGCAGAGGGTACGTTGCTACATGATTTTTGAACTTTGTGTAATGTCATGAATGGTTTCGGTTGGGTCAAGGTCATCGATATCTATCGGTAGCTGTTTGACTCATCAATAGGCGCCGGTCTTAGAGATGAGGAGCAGTAGTTACCTAACTGAACTTGTTGATCCTGGCCGTTGACCCATTCAGGGTTCATCTGCCCAGCATCTTATGATATACACCGTTGGCCTATTTAGGCTCTTCCGCCGCATCTCACATCCACCATGCTGCTACCCATGGTTTGGTTTTACGTGCCGGGTGGCATGTAGAATTTTGTACGAGGGTGGGAGAGTAGGAAATGAAGAGGGGGAGAGAAGGAAATGAAGAGGGGGAGAGAAGGAAATGAAGAGGGGGAGAGGAGTCGTAAGATATAAGTTTTTAACTTAGTATAAGTCCACCTGTCCCCTCCCAGTTTATCGTTAATGAGGTTGGATCAAGTAGCAGAGAAAGGGAGAGACAGAGTCATAGCTGTGACGACAGGTTCATGGAAGAGGGGGGCTACTTCTGAGATTTATGATGCCAGAGCCCACCGTGATTTGCTAATTATTCTTTCATTTTTAGTTCCAAATGGTTATAGTAGAATCAGAATTTCAAACTTTTGTATAAATATACGAAACACAAGTAATTTGAATGTAAAACTTTGAAAAATTAATTTTAACAAAAATTAAAAGTTTACCTCTGTGTCTCGGTATATAGAGATATTGAGCTGGAGATTCAACCATTCGCACGTTTGAAAGAATTACACAAATATGGTGGATTTGGTAGGGAATTATCTATTCTTGCTTTTAAATGAGGGAGATATATAGATAGATATAAAGAAAAAAAAGAAAACAAAACAGAGAGAAAGGGAGTGGAAGAAAGAGACAGTCATAGCTGTGACGACAGGTTCATGGAAGAGGGGGGCTACTTCTGAGATTTATGATGCCAGAGCCCACCGTGATTTGCTAATTATTCTTTCATTTTTAGTTCCAAATGGTTATAGTAGAATCAGAATTTCAAACTTTTGGTTTGGATGTTGGTTTTGAAGGATATCAAAATGCAAGTGTTAAGAAAAATGAGATAACAATGATGTTGTTTGTTAACCTGTGATTTATTCTTAATATTTCGAGAAAAAATCTCTTCTTCAGAACAACACTGGAACTGAAGTAGTGGTCGTCTTGCGATGACATTTTTAGGTAAATGCGCACGCGCATGACAACATACGCACACGTACGAACAAAAAAGTGCATTCACGTAAACATGCAACACAAGAACACAGTTATAAAAAAATACCATCTGTATCATTTTAACAATATATACACAATGCTTCAAGCAAATTATAAAACCCTTATATATATATATATATATATATATATATATATATATATATATATATTGCTAAGTAGTACAGCAGATTGTTCTCCAGTCTTGGAAAAGGAAAACTTTGAATTAAAACCTGTTAAACTCTTAAAAATGCCTCTGTGTCGCATTCTGCTCGAGGGTTTGGGTAAACACATATATTTATATACATTTATAGATCGAACACACTTAACGATGGTATGCTAATATAACTTGCTAATCATTACACCAAGTCAGATGCCCATAGTTAACTATGAAGGTAGGCTTAGTTGTGGCACAAGGCCAGCCAGTGAGAGTCAAACATATATTTGTATAATCTACTTACTAACTTGCCATCCATAATAGCACGTGAGGTGCACATAGTTACTTACTATGTCGAGCTTAAATATGTTACAAGGCCAAAAGTATGGGTCACTTAGAGAGAATCAAACTCACTAATAAGTATCTGCTAATCTACCTTGCAACCCATTACACCACATGAGTTGCCAAGGAGGGAGGATATAATTTAGGAAATATTAAATGTGTGAGTGAATATTGATTTAGAATTCTGGTCTTTGAGATATCTTTTCTTGACATTTTTGTTTTTTGGGGACAGCGTGTGGCATATTAGTGAAGACGTCATCGTCATTAAGTGAGATTTTATTGCTCGAACATTGTGTTTGTTTTAATGATGTATGTCTGTCGATAATGAATGTCTACTGTTTTGTTTTAATTTTCAACTAGAATCAGCAGACGGTCGTTAATAGTTGTAGCAGACAAGTGATACTTGATAATTGGACCAAGACGAACTTAAAAGTTCGTATTTTTTGTTTTTGATTTTTAGTTTTTGCCTTTTTACTATTGAAAGTCTTTACATTAACTTACCTATGGTGGAAGATAGCTAATCTCTGAATATACCTACTCACCTACCCCTCCGCACGAGTAGGGTGCGATCAAGGTCAATTTCTTAAGCTGAGTTTAACGGGTTTTGAATTCAGAGTTTTTCTTCCGCTAAACAGATTGTCTAAACAAGGTTTAAGAGCCCAGTCGACCCTACTATTTTCCCATAGCTGGATGAAGGAATGTTGGATTCATACCTTTCCCAGGGGTATTAGAGCTATATGAAATGCAAACAGACACGTCAAGGATTTGAACTCCTCTCACTCAGTCCATTTTGTATAACGATAAGCATTTCACCATGCGCATCCATGATCTCTGAGTATAGACCTCTGTATAAGCATGTGTCTTGCACACAAAAAGTGTGTCTTGCTTATGACACTAAACTGCATTTGATGGTCAGCTTCCACTTCTGGTGATCTAGGGAGTTTGGAATACCCTTTTCTTGTTATTACTCTCCCATCTACTCTGATCGGCAGTCGTATTATCTGTTAGGGTACCATGTATGGGTTAATTAGATCTGTTTAAATTTATCCATATTATATAGGAACGTGTGAAAAAAATCTTAAGACATAATCCCCTAATCTTTAGGCATAGAATAATCCTAAGGGATTGAAATGTCGTTAGAGCCAATTAATGAAACATAACTGAATGAATCAATTATGCATTCCCTTGTGAATGAGATAATTGTGTATTTCTAAATTAGCCAACTGGAGAGCTTTCCGAAGTGGTATATATATAGATCTCTGAGACTGAATAAAATTTTTGCTGGGTGAAAATAAGCATAGGGGATAGTAAGGGGTGAATTTACTAGTTTGCTTTTTAAAATCCCTTTATAACAGTAGAAAAATTTGATGAATCATGTACAGTAGTTTCCGAATATCGTACACCTGATTGGGTGTGATACCCACTATTGATGTGTCATTCACATCCGACCCGTTTGAAATATTCAAATTAATGATTACTCGACACTCACAATCAGATTCTGTTTATTGATATTCTCAGGACACACCTTTTTGCGGGAGGGTGTCTTACTGCTCTGTAGATTATAATAGATTATACTTGTAATTATACACCTCGTAAATTTACAGATATACTATATTTCCTAATATGATCCTGTCTGTGGGATTTAGAATATTCAATGATGTACCTCCATAAGGGATATCATGGGTATGACATTAAACTGCATCAATTGGTGAATGTTCCAGTTCTGGAAATATAGGAAGTGTGGATTACGACTTCATTGCCATTATTCCCAGGTCCAATCTTACTCGGAATGTTATTACCTGATAGGGTATCACCTATGGGTTAAATAGATCTGTTTAAAAATCATTCGAATTCAACAGCACCGAGTGCAAAATAAACACCTTATGAAACATATACACAAAAATGTACATAGGAACATACAATGAACGTGTGCCCTAACCACTTGACATAAAATAATCCGAGGTGACTTGCAATGTCATTAAAATCAATCACTCCATCATCTTATTAATTTTGTGGATATTCCAAACCTCGCAAATTGACAATTATAATTTATTTAAAAAAATATTATTTTGATTTCGATTATTCATATAATAATCGAAATCTAAATAATATTTTTAAAATAAATTATAATTGTCAATTTACGAGGTTTGGAATATCACAGAAATCGTAAAGATACATACGTAGATTGGCATGTACGTAATATACATTTGGTATAAAACGTGGAGTACTTCCAAGACACGTTTAAATTGCCAGTTCCTGCTAGATCACCGAAGTTAAGCAGTTAGGATTCTACCCAGTACTTAAGAGAGTTTGTTATTTTGTAACAACAGAAACTATAACCAAGTCATGTGTGTGAATCTAAAAAAATTAGACTCATTGACAATTACTGTATATCCCCATGAAGACAAAATAACAACTACGAGAATTGTCGCAATAAGTGCCATCACGATCACACGAGTGTTGAATATTTTTTTAAAGGATCAGCTAAGGGGCTGAAATTTCGGAGCTATCGAAACTCCCTCTCCTGGGGGTGGGCTACTATTCATGGAAAAAATTAGCGATTAAAAAAAATATCACTTTACGTCTTTCTGATCTGAGATCGTGTCTGGCTTGATTTTATTTCATGAACCTCTTATATTTTCTTTGTCTCTCGTAAATTTTAGGGGAGTCCCCTGGGCGAATTGGCTAAAATGATGTGCGGCGACATCGTAGTTAGCGAGTTCCTATTCCAATCGTATTCCAATCACGCTATTACGTTCGTTTTCTGACAAATACCATTGGGAAATGTATGGACTTTATTTTACCTCCAGCTATGGGTTAAATAGTACGCCTGATGCTCTTGAAAAATGATGGCTTTCGCATTTAATAACCCACTATGGTTGATATGCCATTAAACAATGACACCGATACCGGCAGATTTCGTTGAGACCTAGCAATACTAGGAAACAACCGTGTCTCTTACACTTAAGAGAATATACAACGTGTCAAACGTAGTAAGATGAGCTGAGACCGACTCAATATCAACAGTACAGCGCCTTCAAAATTTAGTTTAATATGATCATGTAAGTGAATTCAGCTCATGATCAACAGTGCAGCGTATTCAACATTTAATTTGTTATGATCACGAAAGTAGAAGTGAAATCGACTCAAGATCAACAGTGCGGCGTGTTTAACATTGGTTTATTATGATCATGTAAGTAAAATTGAACCCGGCTCAAAATCAACTGAGTAGCATGTTTTAAAGTTTTATGATTTTTTATAATCACCTAATTAGAAGTGAAACCGGCTCGTGATCAAAAGTACTGCGTGTTGATCATTTGGTTTATTATGAACGGGTAAATAGAAATGAACCCGGCTGAAATCAACAGTACAGTGTGTTCAATACGTGATTTATTATGAACACATAAGTAGAAATAAACAAGGTTCAAATGAACAGCGCAGTGTGTTCAACACGTGGTTTATCATGAACACGCATGTAGAAATGCATCCGGCTCAAATGAACAGTACAGTGTGTTCAATACGTGATTTATTATGATAATGTATGTAGAAATGCACCCGGTTCAAATGAACAGTGCAGGGTATTCAACACGTGGTTTATTATGATCATGTATGTAGAAATGCATCCGGCTCAAATGAACAGTGCAGTGTGTTCAACACGTGGTTTATTATGAACACCCATGTAGAAATGCATCCGCTCAATGAACAGTGCAGTGTGTTCAATACATGATTTATTATGATCATGTAGAAATGCACCCGTTCAAATGAACAGTGCAGGGTATTCAACACGTGGTTTATTATGATCATGTATGTAGAAATGCATCCGGCTCAAATGAACTGTGCAGTGTGTTCAACACGTGGTTTATTATGAACACCCATGTAGAAATGCATCCGGCTCAAATCAACAGTGCAGTGTGTTCAACACGTGGTTTATTATGAACACCCATGTAGAAATGCATCCGGCTCAAATCACAGTGCAGTGTGTTCAACACGTGGTTTATTATGAAAACCCATGTAGAAATGCATCCGGCTCAAATCAACAGTGCAGTGTGTTAAACACGTAGTTTATTATGAACACCCATGTTGAAATGAGCCCGGTTCAAATCAATAGTGCAATGTGTTCAATACGTGGTTTATTATGAACACGTATGTAGAAATCAACACGGCTCAAATCAACGGTGTAGTGTGTTCAACACATGGCTTTTTATGAACACGCATGTAGAAATGAGCCCGGTTCAAATCAACAGTACAGTGTGTTCAACACGTGGTTTATTATGAACACCCATGTAGAAATGAGCCCGGCTCAAATCATTAGTGCAATGTGTTCAATACGTGGTTTATTATGAACACGTATGTAGAAATCAACACGGCTCAAATCAACAGTGTAGTGTGTTGAACACATGGCTTTTCATGAATACGCATGTAGAAATGAGCCCGGTTCAAATCAACGGTGTAGTGTGTTCAACACGTAGTTTATTATGAACACGCATGTAGAAATGAACAAGGCCCAAATCCACAGTGCAGTGTGTTCAACATTTGATTTATTTTGATCCCGTAAGTAGCAGTTAGCCAGTTGAAAATAAATCACCATTCACCAAAGAAACCAATGGATGTAAGAGATAAATTGAAGCGCTTGTCATTTCTTTTCCTGATGAGTCATAATTTACTTAATTTTTAAGTGGGCAAGTATCGATCTGGAGATTGTCGATGTAATTATTTTGTTTGGGCTGCTCTAGGCTCACAATCAATCACAGTCGACTGTAGTGTTTACTATGAAAAGCTTTCTACAATGTGTGGAAATATCAATTAATATTAATTTATTTATTGATTGGGTCTAAGATCATGGCAACCTATCTAGGGTTATTTTATACCTAGAGGTTAGAGAATTGCTTTCATTGTACGTTTATATTTCTATTTCTGTGTAGTTGTTTCTGAATTTTTTTTCGTTTTTACACGGGGTCCTATTAAATATAAATATTTCAAACATATCTATTTGACTCATAGATGGAACCCTAACATGTACCACCACTCCAGGACAGATTGGACTTTGGGGGTAATGGCAATCATGGAATACTCTAACCTATCCAGATGTATAGAACTTGAGCCTTACCATCTGTCCTTGTTTCCCTCATATCTCTACTACATTCTCTCGGATTTATTCCTATCCTCTTCCTCATATATATATATATTATATATATATATATATATATATTATATATATATATATATATAAAACAAAATAAATATATAAAGGTATTACATATCTATTTATTTGATGGCAATAGAACAGTCACAACCTTAGGTTTCATACATGCAAAATCGCATGCATTCATCAGGTGACATTGATCCGAATATATATATATATATATATATATATATATATATATATATATATATTATATATCAATAGAAGATTCTTGGATAGCAAGGTATGCTTACGATGCCTTCGAGCACTGTCCAGTGGCTTCAGCCATTAGACCGGTAACTTATATACCTTGCTGGTATGAAAACAGACAGCCATCTGTCCAGCCAACACCCTCTCGTCCAAAATGGGCATGACTGGTTTTATTACTCAGTGCCCGAGGATCCCCAGAAGAGGAATGGTGAGGAAATAGACGCAATTTGTAACATTGGCCACCGCATGAGCTTCGGTTTGTGTGTAGTTCCCAACATAAATCGGACTTTGTGTTCATCTGACATGGTGTGACACCAGAAAATAACTATATATCTATTTGATCCATTGAAGAGTGAAGAATCATTGGTTGTTCCTTAGTGTTAAGCAGAATCCTTGGTTGTGGATTCGTTCGCCCGTGTTAACTACGGGCAACCGAACGCTTTTGAAGATCAGCAATTAAATAGTTAACTAACCACTTATTCGAGCGTGTTGAGTAGCTGGCTTTAATCCACGCGGCCACGCAGAGTCTATAAGTTTAAGTGGTGGGCTCCACCACACCTTATAATACAAACATATGGAAGCGCCCCGTGTAATGGTTAAATGGACTCGTCGCCCCGAGTTCAAATCCTGGCTGTGGTAATTGCATTTAACTTAGCGCTAATATCCTTGCGAAAGTTATGAATCTTACTCTCCCTCCAGCTATGGATAAATAGTAGGGCAGACTGGGCTCTGTAACCTTGGTGGGGCAACCGGTCTAGGAGAAGGAAAACTTTGAATTCAAACCTGTTGAACTCCGCTTAAGAAATTGACATTGTGTCGCATCCTGCTCGTGCGGAGGGGTAGGTAAATATATATAATACAAAAATATTCAAAAAACCACTCCGGATATTCTAATCTTTCTATGAAAATAATGTTAGGTGTTTACTTATTTATTGCCTATACACTGATTTCTGAATATCATTAATGATAATATTTACCTTCAGGTTTGATTCTGAAATTTTGCGGCATTGTTTTAAACTGTTTCTCCGAGCCACTGAATCTGCATACGCCATCAGTGATGGGGAAGGAAATAAAACAACTCGTGACTGTACAGGGCAAAATTGATTTGTGCATTTTAAGGGTGTTTCTTTAGAGGCTGTTTTCAAACGTAAAATAAAGAACCTGACCTTGGATTATAGAAATATATCTACTGGGTACTCAATAAGCCAGGCTTTGTATCAAAACTAACATAGACTTATAAAATACACATACACAGGTACACATACACACACACACATATATATATATGATGGAGAGAGGGAGAGAGAGAGAGAATGAGAGAGAGAGAGTGAGAGCGAGAGAGAGAGAAAGTTGAGAGAGAGAGAGAGAGAGAAAGTGAGAGAGAGAGAGAGAGAGAGAGAGAGAGAGAAAGTGAGAGAGAGAGAGAGAGATGGTGAGTGAGGAAGGGAGGCAGGGGAAGAGTGAAAATTTGACTAATTACGAGCCTTTTAGTGTATTATTACTAACATTGGATTTTTTTAACACACACACACAACACACACACACACACACACACACACACATATATATATATATATATATATATATATATATATATATATAGTTTCCGTGTATATGTACGCACATATATATATATATCTTATATCTATATAATAATACTGGTGTTCCTTAATCTTCCGGCCGTTATCATCTTGCAAAAATCCCTCTGGATGTATATATATATATATATATATATATATATATATATATATATATATATATATATATATATATATATATTTCAAGTCAACATTTCGGCCATTATTTGCAAAACAAGATTTTCCATTTTCAAGTTTTAAAAATGTAAAGTTTTTTTTTATTAGAAAATTAGAAATATGACGCATACACATGTAAACAAAGACTCACACTCTCTCGCACACACACACACACACACACACACACACATATACATATATATATGAGGTAAGGTAAAAGGAAAAGTGGAGAAAAAATAATGACTCAAACAAGTAGAAGTAAAAGAGAAATATTTCGTTCTTCTTTACACGAAGTTTATTCAAAACAAAGTACGTACATTTGTATTTATAGAAGAGAAAGTGTGTTTGTGTTAAAATTGAGGGGTAGGAAGGAGAGGATTTGATTGAACAGAGAATAACTATCATATAAAGTGGAGGAAGAAAGTTCAGAGGATAGTAGTTTGTATAGGAACATGAGATGAGGAGGATGCTAGGTGCTTGTTGGGAAAGGGGGTAGGAAGAAGTGGGTTAAAATTCTTGGTCAGGGGAGATATATATATATATATATATATATTATATATATATATATGAGAAATGGAAGAAAGATGCAACATATGGTTTTAATTTCTGTATCACCCTACCTGCTCTATACCAAATTTCCTTAGCTTTTTTAGTAAATACCTCAACCTTTAAACACAGTAACGATCTAATCAAATCCTCGACATGTATTTTACATAAAGGTTGTTGAGAACTCCATGAAACTTTAAATAATGGACAATAATTTAAAAGCAGTCGTTTTCTGGCTTTTATTGTATTAAACAATAGTTATTTCTAACTAATAAGATTTAACTTTGTTTTTTTTTAAGTGAAAAGCACTTATTTTATGTGCAATCGCTTTTAGACAATCCATAGTGAACCTGACTGGAGTTTAGAGAGACGTTATTACATTACCTTATACCATTCTCAAATGTAATACTCTCAATGTAATAAACAGACTTTCGGTTGAGTAAACTAGACAATTATGACTTGAAATTAACACCAATGTGTCGTTGAATCGTGTAGATATTTTTTGAATGTTGCCTGGTCTACGCTGATTGAGCAAACTGTGAACCTGACTTTTGGAGATTACATCATTTTTGTTAAGTCTTTTGAGTTTTTTCACAAAAATCTGATTAACAGCAAGTCTTCTCATGTCACCAGGACACTTCTAACTATTCTAGTTGATGTTAACAGTGCTATGGTTAGAGTTGTTTCAATTCAATCTCTGATCTTCAGTTTCCTCAGGCTATTTCCTGGTTGGTTAGAGGGTTGGTTGGAATTTACGGCATGTCAACCCTTGTTGGGTCATTTTATGCCGAAAACGTTTTGTTTTATTCATTCCTGATAGGTATTTATTTTTTTCTATTTAGAAATTTTAAACACATTTTTAATCTATTTACACCTTAGATGGGATCCTAAAAGGTACTACCACTCCGGGTCAGAGTGGAACTGGCAGTAATGGCGATGAAGAGGTACTTTAAACTCTCCAGACCTCCAGAATTGGTACTTTACCATTAGATGCAGTTTAACTATTTTCCCGGCCTTTGGATACCGTTCTGAGGGCATAAATACAATCCGTATCATCGTCACCTTCATATTCCATAGCTTGTTCAGATCAAAAGCAAGACCCAAGTGTTTTTATTTCTTACATTCTCAATCTATGGACATCTGGAAGCGAAAAATCAGCTAGATTAGACTTTTCAAAAACCTTTTTCTTAATTAACACGTGGTTTAATTTTCTGACCGAGATTGGGTGATCCGTTTGTCGGTCAAATTTTAATCTCTTAAATCATTCCCAGTGGATTACCTTTTCCACCCATTCATGTCTACAATTAGGTTTCCTTTTTGTCAGTTTGCTGCATTCCCTTATTATGTAACAAGAACCGGTGTTATTTAATATGTATATATATTTTCTTTGTCATTAATTTTTTTTCGTATTTTCATACATACCAACTACTCATTCTATATATACTAGAATCAGCTACGCGGCGTTGCCTGGGTAGAGGAGTATAATAAAAAGTTAGTCTCGCAGATCCATTGATAGATTTGGTCTTACGTAATTGAGTTATATTTTAATCCCGATCGCAACCAATGACTCTCCTTTTTTTTCTATTCAAATAATAATTTTTAAATATCTTTCCAGATATAAATAAAACCATTATTTTGGCACAAAAAGAAACCTCTGGTGATAGTGAATGTGTATGTATATTTACATTGTCATTAATTGTTTTATGTTCGTAGTTTCCTCCGGATATACTTACATATACACAATTGCCCTCTCTATATATATATTTACCTAACCCTCCGCACGAGCGGGATGCGACACAAGGTCAATTTCTTAAGCGGAGTTTAACAGGTTTGAATTCAGAGTCTTCCTTCTCCTAGACCGGTTGCCTAACCAAGTTTAAAGAGCCCAGTCTGACCTACTATTTATCCATAGCTGGAGGGAGAGCAGGATTCATACCTTTCACAAGGGTATTAGCGCTAAGTGAAATGCAATTACCACGTCCAGGATTTGAACTCGGGGCGACGAGTTCATTTCCCATGACTTTCACCATTACACCACTCGCTTCCTAAACTGCCCTTTATATATGTATAGATTAACTGTTTCATCTTTGTCACCACAAAACCTACTCCTGCTATTCTCCCGAGTATTATAAATATTTGCTTTGACAACTTCCTTATGTCATTATTTTTTTGCTGTGATCGGTATTGCTCCATCGTCGTCGTCGTCATCCTATACTTGTGTGTCTTCTCCCCCTTCTTTTCTTGACACATAGATTCTATATATATCATCTCTCAGGTGTAATTCCTTGTGAATATTCATCAATTTTCCCCGTTCAAATGTCCATATTTATGTATTCTTTCCTTGTCCAGTTTAAGTATCTTACAATCGATAATGCCCAGATATTTATTACTTTGATTAGGTTTCTACTACAGATACTGGTTTCAAATTATATCACTCTTGCTTTCCGCTTTTTTGCAACGATTTAATGCCAGTTGGTTTATACCTAATTACACCTTAGGGGCCTGTTTAACTCAGTCGGTGGAGCACCTGACAAGAAATTACAAGGTTCCTGGTTCGATACCGGTCCCCGCCAACTCAGCACATAAGTATCACAAATTGGGTAACCTAATCTGTGCTGTAAAATGGGGCACTCCACCTCAGCAAAAAAATCTCCCTTGTCTAGCGCTAGCGAAAAGGGGATAGACACCCTTACTGTCAGGTTGATACTGACAATAGGCCACGACTTACTTACACCTTACAGTGTCTCATCATGGTGTATTGATTTGCAAGCTAGTATCGCAGATCCATTACTATTGAATAGTGATTTCGATCTTCACTGGATACCACATACTTGTGATCTTGCGTCACATCCTTCCCGTGGGTGAATACTTACCTATCTGTGCCTTTTACTCTCGTAGTTTTAACATTTTATTCTTGTATTCTGTATCGATTTCGATAGATTTACTTCCTTAGGAACGTCTGATGAATGAGATCCCCAAAAATAGAAAAGTAAACAAAATAGGCTAACTGGATATGCGCTCATCGATCTTACTGGTTCTATCTCCCTCTCTCTCTCTCCTCTCTCTCTCTCTCTCTCTCTCTCTCTCTTCTCTATCTATTTCTCTCCCTCTCTCTCTCTCTCTCTCTCTATATATATATATATATAATATATATATATATTGTGTATGTGTGAGATAAATATAAATATAAATATATATATATATATATATATATATATATATATATATAATATATAGAGAGAGAGGAGAGAGAGAGAGAGCGAAAGAAAGAGGAGAGGAGAGAGAGGTATTGAAATATAAAGAATTTTGAGATCTTTAGTAAATTATTACCAACATTGGATTATTTTCGAATATACCTTAAATATATGATAGAGGGTGGCCCACAAAATACTGTAACATTTAAAAAGATTTATAACTTACCTGTTTTTAATTTAGATTTTATATTATATTATATACATATATATATATATAATATTATCATTATTATTATTGTTGTTTTAGAGGAGTTAACACCCCTACATGATGGACTGGCTCATAGCCTTATAAGAGTCGACGTAGCAGTGATAACGTCGGGAAAAATATATTCGTAAGAAATCACTGCGTTTGACTACAGACATTTGACCCTCCTCATTCTTGTACGCTTGTCTTGTGAATTGTACTTCTTGTTTTATGTTATAAATATCTGTTAGCACCAGATAAAAGTGCTGAATAAAATATATATCAAGCACACTATTTCTCTGTGTATCTTTTACCACCTCAACGATAAAACAATTATTTGGGATTTTTTATATATAAGGCGTGTGCTAGATATTCACGTCTATTCATAGACTCGCCGAGAAACATGAGATCAACCTCTTGGCCAAGCACTGGCAGTACTCTGCTGCTGATGTAATATTTATCCCGGCTGTTCTGGTCACACTATGCACAACTGCTTTGAACCTTCGTGGACGACGGACATAGGATTGTATTCCTGGACCTTTACCAATACGCAGGATAGGACTTATACACTTACCAAAGGATTTCATAACGCAGGACTTACTTACTTATGCCCTTTTCAACTGGCCAAGGATGGCATTTAAACCCTTGACATTATTAACAACCTGAGCATGAAATATTCATCTCACAAAGTGAAAGAACATTAAACAGAATATTAAAATAACATGATTTTACGATTGAGAGGTATATATTTTCAACAAAAAGATTTTTGGTTGCTGAATAATCTAAGGAAATTCAGAATTCGCACACCCGTTTTTTTCTCAAAACGCTTCGTTAGAGTCCAAGTGGTGCAGCCGTGCAATATCTATGACTCGGCTCCAGCTTGGACGAATTTTCATTTTATCCTTTCATTGAGATCAGATTTCCATAATAATGTGTTTAATATAATGTTTATTAAAGTCCAAGTCATACAGCCACACATGTTGCATCGTTGTGTTGTGGCGTGGCTTTTTGACAAGCCCTGTAGCGAGAATACTAAGGTGTCATAGTTTTCAGGTCAATGGATAGAAAATTACCGGACGGTTATGGCTCTAACTGACCCCAGAGACGGGAATCTCGCGATTCACGTGGTAGAGTTAGTTAGGAAATCAGTTTTGGCACTGACACAGCTAGAAAGAATTTTCACTTAATCTTTTCACTGATCTCAGTGAGATCAGATTTCTATATAATCGATAGTATAAAGTGGTTAGTATTGTTCTACAAATAATGAGAAATAGTCCATCATAATAATAAGAGATTATGAATCTTCGGTAAATACTTGATATGCGAGCTGGGCTGTAAATTTGGGAACACACCTTTAGCGGGAAGGAGATCAAACGTGAAGTTACGTGTCACCCGCAAAATTCAAACATTCGCATTTCGCATTTCATATGTAGCGATAACATTCAAATGCCATCTTCCAATTTGGCACAGGAAATGAGAAAGCACGCTGTGCTGTTGACACTAAAGGACGTATCTAAGTTCTCCGTGTTCAAGGTCGTGTCGTCATCTAGCGTGAATTTGTCCGTGGTCAAGAGACAGAAACCTTCTGAGCGATCACATGTAAGGACGACCCTGTTCGCCCAACAGAATCAGGAGATCATCAACCTGGATTCCGAGCAAATTCAAGTGGACCCTCGACGAGCTGCTCAATGCGGGAAAGCCATTATGAACAGGACTCTGGCTCTCTCTCTGAGTGACCTGGACTTTTCTCTTGATTTTTATCTCCTGGATTTCAACATTAAGGAGGCGCACGTGTTGTAATGATTATCTTCCTAAGAAAATGTACACGGTGACACGTGTTCCAATTCTGGACGGGTGCTAGCTGAATTGGTTACTTAATACAAAAACAATACTTGTAGAAGAACAGTAGTGGTAGTATTTAATCCATAGCCGTTGGGATAAGAGGGATCCATACCTAATTAGTCTTATAATTAACGTAATAGCACGACTGTAGTTCGAGCTCACCTACTACGATTTCGCAGTTCAGCACATTAGCCACCGCACTCGTGAAATTTTTGAAACCCTGGACATGCTAAATATTAAGTCGTTAATCTATTGATTCCTATCAGAAATAGATTGAAGGCAAACTTGATAATACGTGAAATTAGATTGCTTATAAAATGTTGTGTACTTTAAAGGTTTTGTTATCAACACATGATGCTGTTTAAACAGTTTAAGCATTGAATTAATTAGTGATACAAGTTTCATTTACTCCAATAGGATCTGAGTGCTTGACTTGTTTTTAATTTCTTTGTTGTTTTTAAGATTTTATTTTTTATATTGAATTATAGTATCAGTTTTTACTTGCGCTGATTATTCAAAGGAATTTGTTGGAGAAAGATTTTAATCTTTAATATAAATAACTTCTCGGATTATTAGGCTTTAATTTATCTGTATAATGAATAGATTATATTTTTCGGCTTCTTTATTTGTCTGTTAATTTCTGCAAGGGTAAGTGTTGTATCTATTTTTAGAGGTGTATGGTTACTGTTGTAGGAAATAGACACAGCGAAATGAGTTCAATCCTAGGCGAAGCTGGTTGCATTTCACATAATGCTAATACCCTTGGGAAATGTATGAATCCAACTATTCTCCTTCCAGCTATGGGTAAATAGTAGTGCAGACTGGGCTCTTTAACCTTGGTTAGGCAAGCAATGTAGAAGGAAAACTCTGAATTCAAACCTGTTAAACTCTGTTTAAGAAATTTACCTTGTCATATCCTACTAGCACAGAGGGGTTGGTAAATAGGTATATGTATGTCTGTGCACCCTGCTAAGGGTATAGTGTCACTTTTCAATTTTAATCTTTAATATAAATAACTTCTCGGGTTATTAGGCTTTAATTTATCTGTATAATGAATATATATTTTTCTTCTTTCTTTGCCTGTTAACTTCTGCAAGGATAAGGGTATTTGCCTCTCATCCCACTTATGAGAGCTGGATACAAGGTCTCATTTTTATGTGGGCGCATAAAAATTGCGTCGATCCCGTCGGCATTCCCCATCAAGCGGGGGCGACTCAGGCGCTGGGCAATAAACCCAGCCCTGCCCCTTTAAATCAAGGGGGCAGGTATTGCCTGGGGGGAATAGCCCCCTGGGATCGACGCTATTAATTTACTTTACCGGCCCAGTGGCCGAAGCACACTGGACCCCCAGCCGAGGCCGGGTGAAAAAGGTAAGTATAAGGATAAGTGCTGTATCTATTTCGATATAGTGTTGTGGCATTATTTCGTATTTGCCTGGAGAGTTGTCTGTCCGTTTTAGTTTCGCTGGTTCCCGTTAGGGGCCTTGGATATTTAAGCGGCTTATTTGAACGTCTCTCTCTCTCTCTCTCTCTCTCTCTCTCTCTCTCTTCTCTCTCTCTCTCTTTGCCTGCCGACCTGCGAGACACCACTATGGGTTAGACTCTGTCTACCCACTTCTCGTTGGGGCTTCCGCCCTTAACACTGGCCACTCACTGCTAGTAAGTCCTCGTATACGATATATGACTATCCTTTAGTCATGTATCCGTAACTATGTTTTTTATGTACATTTAGGTATCTCTCTGATACCTAAACATCTTGTATTTTACCATTCATGAATGTGTCATTATCTCTACTTTTGTATGTATGTTTTATGTACACCTCTATGTATTATGTACCCGGTTTATCCATGTGCTGTACCATATTAAATGTTTTGTCTATCAACCTTTTGTCGGACTTTTATCTTCAAGTATTGCCACTAGGAATCTTACAGTGTAATGGTTACTGTTGTAGGAAAATGGACACAGCGAGATGAGTTCAATCCTAGGCAAGGCTGGTTGTATTTTACATAATGAATAGATTATTTTCTTTGGCTTCTTTCTTTGTCTGTTAATTTCTGCAAGGATGAAATGTTATATCTGTGCATCTTGTTTATGATGAAAGTGTTACTAATATCTCTCATCAGCATCAGCTCACATTGACAGCATGTATACCAATAGCTCACTTACCAACTATCCCTGTCGGCCATAGTCTTGGCAGATCCTCCACATAGCATACAGATCTGTTGCTACGTGGCATGAGACTTTGGATAGGCTTAATATTAAATCTTTAAAAATCAATATACTACGTTTAAGTTCATTGGAAGGGATGTTTTGTTATTAAAATGTGAACAAGAAAAAAAGTAATCTCAAATCCTGTTAGTTCAATAATTGTTATATATATATATATATATATATATATATATATATATATATATATATAAAGTAAGTCGTCCGGGCGGCCTAAAGTCAGTATCAGCCAGTCAGCGAGGGAGTCTATCCCCCTTTTCAATAGCGCTAGACCAAGGAGATTTTTTAGCATCTGAGCGCCACACCTACCATCAGTTCCTTACTTTACCGCACATATCCCTCTTGCTATTTCTCTCTCTCTCTCTCTCTCTCTCTCTTTTCTCTCTCTTCTCTACATATATATATATATATATAATACACCCCCACACATATATATATATATATATATATATTATATATATATATATAATATATATATATATATATATAAAAGGGTATAAAAACACAAATTATTGTTAAAATGAAAATATTTTATATCATTTTTATTTTAACAGTATTGTGTTTTCATACCTTTTTATCTATACATATACTGTCGGATTCATTTCCTTACTCTTCACTCATATATATATATGTATATATATATATATATATATATATCCTTGGTCTAACGCTAGTGAAAAGTGGATAGACTCCCTCACTTTCTAGCTGATACTGACATTAGGCCACTCTGACGACTTTACTTTTTCTACATATATATATATATATATATATATATATATAGTGGGTGAAACAAATAATCGTACACGTATATATTTTTAATGTATTGTATTTCCAACAGATGAATAAAAATGCTTTTCATATAATCAACTGTACAATAAGTAAACATGTATGGAAAACAGAAAAAAATGATATTTTTTATCTTATTAGCTTGGATATATCATCAAAATCCAGGTTTTAAAATCAAATTTTCAAACTAAATAGCCAGTAAAGATTATCGTCGTAAGAAATGGACACGACGCCACAAGTTCAAATCCTGGACGAGGCTGGCTGCATTTCACATAGAGGTAATACTCTTGGAAAATATATGCATCCAACAATTCTCCCTCTCGTTATGGATAAATAGTAGGACAGCCAGGGGTCTTTAACCTTAACATGGCAACAGTTTTAGGAGAAGGCAAACTCTGAATTCAAACCTGTTAAACTCCACTTAAAATTAGACATTGTGTTACCTCCTGCTCGAACAAAGGGGTTGTTAAATACAGAAATAAATGTGAAGAAATGTAGAACAATCACGGGATGTTACAATGGATGGACATTTTTTAGTCCTAGTGTCGATGTTCGAGCATTTCGATTCATAAAGAAACCTTCTTCAGGACAATATGAAACTAGTCAAGGAGAAAATATATCTATGTAGTTAAAAAGATGATGGATGTTTTGAATGCATTGTTTAGAAAAAGGTGTAAAAAAAGGTTCGTAACCGTTCATTGATTAACATTCATAATTGAATGTTAATGACGTGATTGGTACGTGCGAAAATCAAAATGCGATTGGAATACGGGAAGTCGAAAAGCCAAGACGTGTTTGGTCCACATAAATATGTAATGATTTCATACGAATAAAAGATTCCAAAAATGATGGAGACGTTGGCATCAACATTATTTAGTTATTCATTTATCCGTGTTTAAATGGTGATTCTTATCTGTTATTCACTCACAGATAATCGGTTATATCCTGATACATTCACTTAATCAGCATATTTTGCTAATGTTAAATGCCTGAATAGTATAGCTGATAAATTCTATACATAAATAGCGGCTTTATACTGACATGTCTGGTAATGTATTTAATTAACAGTCTAATCTTATTCGCCATTTTCAGAAAGTGTGTGCTGCTTTGTGTTGATATCAGCTCAATTTGGTACAAAGCCGAAAAATAATTTACGCGGTAAGAAACGATCACATGAGAGTTTGGGATTTGGAAAGGAGTCGATCAGCTAGTAGCCGATTGACAACAAGTAAGTAAAGTGTGCGGAGTGGCCTATGGTCGGTATCAGTCAAACAGCGAGATAGTCTATCCCCATTTCGCTAGGGCTATTCAAGGGAAATTGTTTTGCATAGCTGGAGCGCCATACCTGCCGTCATCTCCTATATGCTTTACTGCACAGATCATTTGTCCTAAGATGTGCTACTTATGAGCCTGGTTGGCGGGGACCCGTATCAAACCCGGATTCTCTACCGACTTTGCTAAACCGGTCAATTGAAGACAAATTAGTAGCTTATATTTCGGGGCTAGCAATCCCCCATTGGGGGTGGACTACGATTTATTGAACAATAGGATGTTTCCTTCATCAATTCAAAAGAAAGTACCACTTTACGTCATCCTGTTTTTACCCTATGCGGTACCAATTTAAGAAGTAAGTAATGTTGCGGTACATATTTAAGGAGGATATATATTCATTATTATACTTATCTACTTCTTGTTGTTTTACTTATCTGCTGAGCTGGGTCTGTTTTTAAGTTGGCATTCTCTCTCTTGTTGTGGTCTGGAATTACTTTGGATCTTCTTGGACCCTTTCTGTCATTTCCTTCGTAGTTAGTTTTTAGTAACAATCGCAAGACTTGATGTTCCATTTTTTTCAGAGCTCTTTATTCTATTTCAATCCAAGTAAAAGCCCTCGGAGGACAGAAACTCATCTTGCGTCTGTCCTCTGCTAACATCTAATCAACTCTCTCCGTCCATCTCCTTCGAACACCTCAGCCAGATTCACAACTTCTCACTATCTCATTCACTCTTCGCACTGTTGCCTCGGCTCGGCCAATCAGAAGGCAAGGTCAGTAATTTCGACGTCATCAATCACATTTAGAACCACGGCCTACTAATATTATACGTCCCCACATGATAAATAATACCGCTAGAATTTATTAGTTATTATTTTAATTTAATTTTAATTCTTTTCAAAATTAAAATACGTTATTTATACTTTGTCTTTCACTAATCTACGAATTATAAACGGCTGATTTACCTTGTTTTTATGCTTTTCAATCACGTATACGGTCTGTTTTGCCTAAGACGCTAGTTTGGTAAAATTACTAACGCATAACTTTTTGCATTTAAATATTGATTTTTAAAGTTTTTCGCGATAATTTGTTTACAAAAATGGTTAATCTTTTCATATTACATTTCTGAAGAAAAAAAAAGAAAACAGTTTGTGTATTTTTGTATACTTTTAACATTTTCCAGCCTAAACCTACATATTGACTATCAGGCCAATCGGCCTGTTATTTTTTGCCTCTTAATGTATCATGTGGGGCCGTATAATATTAGTAGGCCGTGGTAGAACTAATCTTGTTTTTTATCCATAATTATTTACTTTTGTATGACGCCAACTCACCGCTGCCTTCACACACTGACTTTCACACTAATCTTTGGTTCCCATTTTAAGACAGACACGGAGGGATCTTAAAAAAACTAATAAAATGAGTCATGTTTTTTTTTGTCACCACGTGTCTACCTTTTTCCTGATCTAAACCCGTTGTCATCTTCTTATATATTATTTGTATCCTATATTTTCGTCAAGACCCATCAATGCGACATCCTACAATACTGGTAAAACCTATGATACCGTCAAGCTGCAAACAGTTTCTTTTTTTCTCTCCTTCTCTTCGTCATATCACGTATGTTTATGTTGGTAGTTTAAAAGGTCGACCTGACGTCGTCTGTTTAATATAAATGGTTTATGAATAGTATAATTGATATGATGCTCTTGATGAATAGAATCTTAATGGCCGACGCTAAAAAGTTAAGGGTCATTGTGTAAGGTTTCTATCGATATTGTCTCTGACTTTCATTGGTAGAATTCCGAAATTTATAGGTGATCGCAATCATCTCCGGAGTGAAATATTTCCTTTGTTAGACTACTTCAAATCTTATTGCTTTATAATTCGTTTTTATTGACCCAAGTTTTCATTGAAGACGACTGGTAGGAATCTTAACAATTTTGGAATGCAAATAGTCAAATAAAGGTTGTCGATATTAAATTACTGGACTTAATATTTAGAAAATATCCATTACATAAAATGGGCCGCCTACCCACGTTATTATTATCCTCTGGTCATCGCATCCACCACACACGCCTACTGAATGAGTGCCCAACCAAAGAATTAAATTAGGGTATACGATTCAAAGATACACTTTTCTGGTTAGTTTTTATAAAGACAGCTTTTAGAAATTGATACATTATTGCCAAAAAGTACTCCCCAAACAACAACAAACTGTGTATTAGTTATATTATTAGATATGGAGGCGCATGTAATGGTTACCATCGTAGGGAATGGATACGACGAAACGCATACTTTTCCCAAGGGGTTAGCGCTATGTGAAATGCGACCGGCCTCGTCCTGGATTTGAATTCCTATTACCGTGTCCATTTCCTACGACGATAAACATTATAGTAGGGCGCCTCTTTTTGTTAAAGCTGAGTAAAGCTGGATTGAATTCAGATTCATTCCTTCTCCTAAACCGGTTGCCTTATCAGTCGGATTATATTTTTATTATATTCCGTGATTTTTGAAATATTTTATTTATGTATTGTCCTAACCCGAGCAGAATGCGTCTCAAGATAATTCTTAAGCGGATTTTAACAAGTTTGAATACAAAGTTTTTCTTGTTCCAGACATGTTGCTATACCAATGTGAAACAGATCAGTCTACCCTACTCATACATGAAGAGAGAATAGTTGGACGCATACCTTTCCCAGGAGTATTGTAATCTTTTGAAATATAGTCTCGTATATCTATTCAGATGAGATATTCTACAGGATAGCGAGTTTAATCTTCGTCGGATAACCGATATTTGCTACATCGTGTTACATCCTATTCTTGGCGAATGATTTGAGTAAACAAGCCCGTCTCATTGTGGAGTAATGGTTAGAAAGCTAGTCACGCAGATATATTAATACCGAATAGAGAGTTCGGTCTTGTTGGATGTCCCATACTTGCGTCCCATCTGATCCATGGCGAATGGGTTTGATAAATACCTATTTCCCCAAGGGTTTTAGAGCTATGGGAAATACAAACACCCTTGTTACGAACATGAAATATATCATAAATATATGATTAAGAAAAAGACAGTGAGTAGTACAGATTAGTGGAGGTATTTGCCCAACCCATTCACCGCGAGTAAGATATGACAATATGTCACTTGTACTGGCATCAAGCGATGATCGAACTCACTATTCAGTTGTAGCGAATCTGCGAGACTAGCTTGTTGACCATAACACCTTAATGAAACATATATTTAGGTATTTACCCAACCTGTTTGCCAGAAGTAGGATGTGGTTGCTAGTATGGAATATCCAGCGAGGATAGAACTCTCTATTCAGTAGTAATAGATCTGCGAGTCTAGCCTGCTAACCATTACACCACGATGGGGCGCCCTACTACAGATTAGTGGATGTTTTTTTCGATTTGAATAAAAAAACTCACAGATTCTTTTTAAATAAACTAGCAAATATATGCACCTTCCTTGCAAGTATTTAAGTTTTAATGTAATGAAATAGTATATTAAATTAGAAAGACGAATGAAACTAAATAGGAATGCAGATAAAAAGATTTCATACGGGGGTGGGTACAATAAAAAATAGACCAACAGAAACTTATTCTCCCATCACTCCCGTCTTTCATTGCCTAATTTTCCTAATCTAATTATTTAGTTAAAATAGGAAGTAAAGATTAAATTTACATTTATTTCTTCTCGTTAATGGATTTCTTTTAAGATTTATTGAAGAGAATTTTGCTCATTTTCATTAAGATAAAACCAAACAATTAGAAATCATTAATACCAAGCACATATTTATCTAAATCAAATTTTTAATATCAATCTGCAAATTAGCCTTCCTGTTCTCACTGTAAACCACTATTTGTTGCATATATAAGTACAATTCCATGTAGATATGGTTAACAGTATTGATAATGTAAAACAATTTTAATAATGATTAAGGTTTAAATAAAATAAAATCATGGAGGATATGACGTAAGAAACTGAGGGAATTGTGACTTGAGTAGTGACATAGTCTCGGTTACAGACAAGCAAACATACAATCTCGATTGTGATAAGATATATTTGACATCTGAAACTAGATAAAAAGATTATTTCTCCAAATTTCGTCTATCTTTCTCTCTGCGAGGTCACCTCTCTCTTTCTATATCCCTCACTCCAACGCTCACTCCAAGTTCGCCCTGTTTCTCTGGGCTCACAATTAGCTCGGTGCGCCTCTGATCAAAATATAGTCTCGACTATCCACTTCCTTAGTCTTTTATACATGTCGTCACTCCGATCATGCTACCACAATCCTCCTCATTTCCGGTCTAATACTTATAAAATATCCGCTTACGTTCGACCTCACTTTTTCCTCGTATCCTGTTATGGTAACCGATTTTTCAGCCTTTACTTTCTATATTTAGACTATAATCTGTTAGTTGTCAAAATGAATTCTTTCAATATAAAAAGTGAGCAGCTTTGTATAATATTGCCAAATATATTATTCAACAATTATTGCTTATTTAAGTTTCATAATGAAACTAAAAAGCCGGAACTAAGGTTTCGTGTCATTTTAACACCATAAGTATTTTCTCCAGATTCTATCAGACCAATTACACCAACAGAGATAACCTTCACCTTTATTTATGAGTTTTTAGACGTGCTTAAAATTTCCCCAGAATTTTACTTGAAAAAAAATTAAGAAAAAAAACAAAAAAACAAAATGAATAAAAATAAAAATATCGATTTAATACGGTTAATAAGATTTTTAGCCGAAATTTGTGCCTGCTTAATTGGAGTTGACAGCAATTTGGGTTCCTTATAATTAGTGTTCATTTGCAACTGGGGACTCGTTTAATGTGGGACCAGGGTAATTTTAGGTTATTCGAGTTGATTCAACATATGTCTAAGAGTAATCTTTGAAAAATCATAGATTAATGCAGCCGAATATTCATTATGTGATCTTTTCGGACTTTCTAGTTATTCATTACTAGTTGAAATACCAGTCTACATCAATCTTGAGTCCAAGTCTCGTATCAAGTTATTATACAATACTAGCAAAAAATCACCCACCGGGCGGTGTAAATTTTTATTTTTGAAATATATTCCTTGTGGGGGTGGGAGTTAAAACACACAATGCCTGAGAGTTTGTACCATAAGTAAGGAAATTATCAAATTTATTAAAGGAGTAAAAAAAGTAAAAAACAATTGAAATGGAAACTCAGTTCTGATAACTTTTAATATATATTAAAATAAAACAAACTGTTTATAAATATATAACACCGGGGATGTATTTATTAAAACATGTTTTTAAAAAAACAACAACGAGGAACGTTTAAGGTTACATGCTCAAATTTTCAGTGTATATGCTATAAGGTTGTTCTTTATTCTATGAATTGACGATTTTGGGTAATGTGACGTAAGCGTAGTTTCGGTTACAGACTAATAGAGACCGAATCTTCATTATTTAATAGATTTTACATCAGCTTGATAGATCAATCTATGTCAAGTCAAAAAGTATTGGAGTGGTCTTTGTGGCGAGGTGGCTAATGAGCTGGACTGTAGCATTTCGTAGCAAGCGAGTTCGAACTCCAGTCAGCCTGTTACATTCCCTTTTGGAGAATAATCTGCTGAAAGGGATACAACCCCTCATTTCCCCAGCTATAAGTTAAATAATACCAATACTGTTTTTCTACAAGGATGACTTTGGCATTAAACAACCGACAAAGATTGATATGCCTTTAAACAAAGTCATCAATTAAAGGCCTATCAGACATTCAAAAGGAGTGGTAGGCTGATATAAAATTATTGGGGCCTTTTTCAGGACAAAATGTGATATCCACTGTTTAAGAAACGTTATCTATTACTAAGGGAAATACGTCCCGTGTAACGGTTATCTTCGTAAGAATTGGAATAAGCGATTTGCTTTTCACTTCGCACTAATCTCCCTGAGAAAGGCGTGAGTCCATCTGTTCCCTAAGTGGTAGAGGATACTGGGTTCTTTAGCCTTGGTAAGGAAATCAATCAAGAAGAAGGCAAACTCTGAATTCAAACCAGCTAAAATTGACCTTTTGTTGCATCGCACTTCTCACATAGAGGGTAGATACACACATACCTGTTACTAGGAATCAAATAAGAATCCACATAACATAAAACAGACTTATAATTGTTTGAGATTTGTCGTCCCAGTTATTTTTTCAACGGGTTGTAAGTTCAAGTAAGCAATAAGATAATTTAATTATATTACATACAATAAAATGACGATTTTTTAAAGCTTTACTCGTCTCAGTATTATAGTATGTTTGAACCACATGGACTTTAACTGAACACTTGATAAAAATAGATGTAAATTCGACAATGATACTGAGTGCTGTTTTGAACAAATCCTGGAAGCAGCAGCCTAAATATAGGCAGTTATATATTTATTTACCAACCCCTCCGCACGAGCAGGATGTGACACAAGGTCAGTTTAACAGGTTTGAA
>CM042146.1:89294136-89354136 GCA_023376005.1 Doryteuthis pealeii | reverse complement strand
CAGTGATGATGAAAAAGAAAAATGTATTATTTACAGTCTGTTATTCCGTATGTGAAGCATAGAAAAACCCAATGTTCTTATCTGGACATTGATTTTCTGTTGAATAGGCTGGATTCATAGATTTAATGAATCTTATAATGGAAACAAAGCATCTAGTATCAGATTTAAATCATGGATGACGAACAAAATGAACCTTGATTTATTGGTCATGAGATTTATCACCAAGAAGATCCTAATCCGAAACACAGCTCTAAGATACTTAGAAATAATTTTCAAAAGAAAACACATCATTTTCTCGCACCATGTACTGGCTATTGCCCGGAACGTAACTTGGGCAAATAGTAATTAAAATAAAGCAGAAATCTAAGAAATATATATGTTTCAGATCGAAACTGTATGTATGTACGAGAATGAGTCAAGAAGTAATGCCATTTTGTTTAGGACAGGTATAATTACCAAGAAAGGAACATGTATCATACATCAAAATGAAGATGGTCCTCTATAGATCACATCCATACTCCTCCACATAGATCCTGTTTCTCTCAGTAGCAATGTTCCACCTTCGAACGAGAGCATGAATCCCTGTCCCGTAAAATTCTCTTGATTTGAGCGACTTCTTCATTCTACAAATTTCACTTCCTCGTCAATGTTTGCCTCACTTCGGTCCCATGAAAGAGGGTCTGAGAGGCAAAAATCCATATTTACAAACCCTTCCGCACAAGTAGGATGCGACACAAAGTCAATATTTAAGTGGATTTTAACAGCTTTGAATTCAGTTTTCCTTCTCCTAGACCGGTAGCCATACTAAGATTAAAGAGCTCTGTACTACTATTTATTTTAGATGAAGGGAGAATAGTTAGATTAGTGCCTTTCCCAATGAGTGTAGTACAATGTGAAATGCAAACGGCCTCGTTTACTACTCGAATTCGTGTCGCTGTGCCAATTTCCTACAGTGATAACCATCACAACACGGACACATTCAGATAAAACATGTCGACCTCGAAACAAGGACATGACAAAATACCTAATGAAGTTACACTTTCTCTGTTCGAGGTCTACTAGCCACGCATATAGGATTGCACACTCTGTGATATATTTTATATATTTACCAGTTTTATAAAAACTGGTAAAAAAATGTCAACATTATGTAAAAAAAAAAGATACTGGAAATTTCAAAACAGAATAGAATTATATGTGGGTATAGATATTTACCAACCCCTCCACCCGAGCAGGATGCGACACAAGATCAGTTTCTTAAGCGGGGTTTAACAAGTTTTGAATTCAGAGTTTCCCTTCTCCTAGACTTTTACCTTGTCATGGTTAAATATCCCAGTCTGTACTGCTATTTACGCCTAGCTGGAGAGAGTATTGGATTAAGACCTTTCGCAAGTTTATTAGCACCATGTGAAATGCAAACAGCTTCGTCCAGTAATTGAACCCGGATCGACGTGTCCATTTCCTGCAACTCTAACCATTACACCACACGCTTCTGTAATACCTTTTATAGTGAAAATCTTCTCATGTCAAACTAGTATCTAGTATCAGCCTCCCGCGGCACTGTGGATGTTAACTGGCCAGATGTGCTTCTGTTTAAGACGTGTTCATCGTAGCATCAGATGACATCGAAACTGTTAGAGTTAGCAACCCACGCATCATCATTCTACTTACGAAGATTGGTGATTCTCCTAAACAACGAGCCTCTTTATTTCGAAAGGATGATACAACACATCTTCAGGGCAACATAGAGAAAAGAAAGAAGAAGAGGTCTCGCCAGCATTGAGCCTTGTGTAGATGCGACAACTCATGCATTCGAATACACAAAAGAGCAAAGAAAGACCAATTGCAGAAATAGCCAAACAGAAACAAAACAAAATTTAGGAAAGAGAAATGGAAAGAAAAACAACTATATGGATAGTTTAAGCGAAAAACTCGAGAGGTTGCACATGACAAGATGTAGACATGTATAAGAAAGGGAAACCTCGAGAGAGAAACTGGATCTCTCATAATTCCAGCACACGATAATTTTATAAGAACAAACTGTATCAAAGCCAAAATAGATAAGACGCCGCATATCAGATAGCATAGGATGTGAGGAGACAGGTTTGGTTTGGTTTGGTTTGGTTTTGTTATACGGCATATCAACCTCAGTGGGTCATTTAATGCCGATAAAGTTTTAAAATACATCAACAATTTTTTTATAAATACATTTTTCTATTTAACCCATAGATAGGACCCTAACAGGTACTACCACTCCAGGTCAGAGTAAACCAGGGAGCAATTGTGATCAAGGGGTGCTCCACATTCTCCAAACCTCCAAAACTGGAACCTCACCATCAGATCGAGTTTAACGTAATTCCCAGGACATGTAGACCCTCAGCCACCGCCTTCTAGCACCCATATGATAAAAAGGGGTTGGGGCTTGCCATAAGGGCAATAGGGTTGGGAAAATCATATAGGTGCTAGGGCTTGACGTGACCAAGATAGGGCCAAAGTGGAGTATTGCAAGTCATAAACTGCTCATCCACCTGGGTTCTATCCTTAAGCATCACGAGTCGCCACCCACGGCCAACAGGTGGCCCCACTGGGGGAGTTTACCCTCTGCCGTGGTGCATCTGTGCATTCTAACGCCCCAGCCGACAGGGCGTGAGGAGACAGGGGCGAAACGGTTTATATAATAAGCGAATGTAACAAATTAGTACAAAGTGAATACAAGAAGAGGCATGACTGTCAAGAAAAGGTGATCCACAGGAAATTGTACAAAAATTAAATTTCAACCATGCTATTAAATGGTATATGCCCAACCCGGAACCCGTCAAAGAGAATGAGATACATACAATTCTCCAAGACTTTGAGATACAGGCACAAAAAGCGAAAAGATAGATAAATACATGGACTTTGCCAAAAACTAAAAAAGAAAATGTGGAATTGAGGGTGACGTTGATACTAATAGTAATTGGTGCCATTAGAAAAGTTCCCATGTGTTTGAAAAAAAAAAAGACTGTGGAAATGGAAATTACTTGAAAAATTAACTAGACCATCCGGAAATATAATTTTTAAGATCCGGTAGAATACTCAGAAGAGTTCTGAAGACCTAAGGAGATTTGCTGTCACTCAGACTGCAGTGAAAGACCACCAGCTCACACTGGGTGGGAAAAACTCTCAAGGAATAATAATAATAATAATAATAATAATAATAATAATAGCAGCACATTGAAACAATTATGTAAAGATTAATTAGTTCAAATAATACAGTTTTATAGGTTCAAATATTTCTATCCAATACTTATAATATATACACAATTATATTGTTCCAAGTATTTAGAACAAGTATATGCTTCCGAGTAATTAATTCAGCATCTTTTTGCGGATACTTGGTACTATCTAGAGGACTTTTGTGTGATGGCTGATAGGGCCGTATAGTGAGAGAGATAGGTAGAGAGAGAATCAAAGAAATCCATGCTGTGCGCACGCCTTGGTGATAGTAATGGTGATACTAAGTCCCCAAGCAAAGCCACACAATGATGTAGCTTTTGTTAACAGAAACAATGAAATCTGCGGAAAATCGTTACTTTGAGCAAAGTATACAACCAATCATCTAGAGACTGGGGCAGAAACAAAGGGAAAATTACCACCAAACACAATATCAAGTGAAAAGGAGAAAGAAAAAAATAGATAACAAAAATTACCACGGAGCGCTGTCCACAGATTAGATATACAGAAGGAAAAAAATGAAAAAGATATAACGAGGTTATGCACTGATTTTTTTTTTTTGTATTACATCTAAGTAGAGTGAGGAAGCAACCTACGCTGCGTTTGTGAGACATGATCTCCCGCTAAAACTTAACAATGACTGACGTATCCGTCCGATAATGTGCATTTCTCTGTCGAAACAGATACATGCAATGAAAACCAAATTGAGAGTGGCAAATAGAAAAATAGAAAAATAAAACCCACAACAACAGGGGACTGCAAAGAGAAAAGAGAATATAAAGAATAGAAGATACAAAAAGGACAATGTAATATTGAACTGTCCTAGAGACACCGACCGGCTATGATTACAAAACACGCTATCATAACGTTTTCTATAATCGCTTGGCGACACATTGACCTTCTTGTGAAACGACTCAACGTAGCAGTTAGCAAGGATGTAATCAAAAGAAAATACCGGCGGTAAATTGTAGAGGGCGTAACAGAAACATGTATAATTCTCATTGGGGGTGAAAACGCATCAATGGTTAGGTGGATATTGAAATAAACCTATACGAATGACCATTACACTCGCTTATCACCTTCGTCGGTGATTGCTTAAGAACGTTTTATGCGCACGGAGGATGCTGTTTTAATAATACAATTTTCGAGGAAAGACATTGCATACGAGTTGATATGTCCCTTTTATACAGTTCTGGACACTGAGAAGATAGTTGTCCCAGAAAGTTTATATCTATATGGGCTCGTGACCTGACTGTGAATGAACCGAAGCTGACTAAAAGCTTTTATACAGGCTGCGGCAGAAATATATCCCACATTTTAAACTGTCACCTGAAGGTGCTAGTGAACTTGGGCAAGCGACAATGGTAGCTCTACCGAGCAAATTCGTTTTCAAATATCATCAGTTACGATTATGGTTTGAACCGGCCATATTTTTAATGCAATTTAGTTTAGGACAGGTATAATTCTGTTGACTGTTCTTTGAGCCATTTCTTCACTACACATTTCAGTTTCTCGTCACTGGAATAATTTTTACCTCAGACTATCATCTCTTCGGTAGTATGAAAGAAGGTTTGAGAGGAACATTGTTCCAGTGGAAGATGTTCGAGGAAGTGAAATCAGTAGTGAAGAAGTGGCTCAAATAACAGCCAAGAGAATTTTATGGGGCAGGGATGCATGCTCTAATTCGAAGGTGGCGCATTGCTATTAAGAGAAACGGTGACTATGTGGCGAAGTAGGGATGTGATCCACAGATGAGCAGCTTCATTTTGATGTATGATACATGGTAAATATATTTGTCCTAAAAATGACATTACTTTTTGACTATTCTCGTATTTCACTGTCAAGACATTTTCTGGAGTTCGTGTCTTTCAATGTAGTTTTTTGTAATTAAATTTTCTGAAATTTTCAACCCATAGCAGTATCGATTTTCTATTTAGAACAGTATCATTCCGACGTAACATGAAATTGAGCATGTAAAACTGACACCTACCGTCAGCTTTTCCCTTTACCACACACATCTGATTACCAAATCCATGCTACTCATACGCTGAGTTGGCGGGTAGCGGTATCGAACCAGATATCTTGCCATTCCTAGGCGGTTGCTCTACCGACTGAGCAAAACCGGCCTCTATCTGAATGATGTAAAATACTGTAATACTCAGTCTATTTCATACTGTGGCAAAAGAAGAGATTCAAAATATTTTTTAAAACTTTATTCATTGTCTTCAGTTCTCGGGGTGTGCGTTTTCATGCAGTTGCCTACTAGTAATCAGTTTTCGATCATCGTGTCTCAAATATCGAGTCTGTTTCCGATGCATGTATTTCAGCCAATAGGCAAGTTCAGACTGAATATGTTCTGTCTTATCTCCGATGTACTTTCTTTCTATCACGCGTTCGTTCACCTGTCATGTGATCTGTTTGTTCCTTGCCTACTTCACCCAACTGACGCGTGCCGGAACAACACCACTATACAATTCTGTCCTCAGTGACATTAAAACTTCCTTTCGTTCTGAGGTCAAGAAAATGTCACCAAACCTTGGAATTGTTTGCACTGAGAAACCCGACACATTCACATCCATTAAATAACAGCTTATTGCAACGCTGCATGAGAATTTGCTGGATCAAAGATCGTTAAAAAATAGAATCTTTCAAAACGCAAAGAAGCTTTTTTCAAGTAATTATTTATCAACCTTTGTTTTGTTTGTTGGATTTTACACCATGTAAACGCATGTTGGGTAATTTTATTCCTAATTATTTTTAAACTATTTTTTCTCTTTAATCCATATAAGGGACTACCACTACCACTCCGGGTCAATGTGGACGTGGGAGTAATGCCAATGAAAGGCTACTCCACACTCCCCAAATTCGCCACCCACTGCCAACAGGTTAGCGCATTGGGGGAATTTTACCCCTCTGCTGAGGTGCAGTCGGTGTATTCTTGCGCCCCAGCCTACAGGGAGGCTCTAATTTTGGTGGAATATCAGAAGTATGAGACACCCAGTGAGAATAGATCTCACTAGTAATAGTTTGATAGCCTATCTAGGAGCGACTCTAGGAGTGTTCCAGAAGAGTTTGCTAGATAAAACATCTTTTTAAAAAATGGAATATTTCAGAACCCATTTTTCCCAGTAGCTCTTTTCCCAGTTGTTATATATTAACTTTAGTTTAGTTATAGAACAATTTCAGAGGAAGAAAACACCCAGTGAGAACCAAACTCACTAATAACAATATTACTATCTATATAGGAACCAGTCAAAAATAAATCGCTGTATGATACTAGAGATATACCTTTAATAACCACACAACATTACTAAGAGTAGATATATTCTGACCTCCCACCATGTCAGATGAACATAAAGTCCGATTAACGTGAGAAGCCACGCACAAACCGAAGCTCATGCTATGGTCCGTGTAAATAAACAAAACTTTGCAGGGGGTATTTTTAAAAATATTATTTACGTTGTCCTATGTTTAACAAATACCCGTACTATAAGGTAAAAATTGTAAATACATGAAGTTATTAATCAGGTTCAACATGAATTTTGAATTATATATATATATATATTAATATATATATATTATATATATATATATATATATATATATATATATATATAAGTGTATTTTGGCAGCATTTTTTCTTTTATACAAGTTTTGTTGAATTGAACAGACAATTTCTGTCTGACAAGTTTCATTGATCCTTTCCAATCCAAGGATGGCCCAACGATTGGAAAGGATGAATGAAAGACTTGTCAGACAGGAATTTTCTGTTCAATTCAACAAAACTTGTATATATGTATATATATATATAATATATATATATATATATATATATATATATATATATAATTAAACAGAGATTAATAAATTCATAACACTTTTTTAGTTTATTTACGGTGCATTGTTAGATATGAGACTGCCTTGTTGGTGTGACTAGTAAAATACGCAAACTGTACTTCTGAAAAGACCCCTCAATGAGGCCCAAATTGTGGGTGAGCGGTCTTTGACCCGGGTACTAAATGATCCCGTGACAAAACACTTCACCTTAGCGCTTAGTTGGGCTAGATGTGTGGTTGGAGAAGCCCCATCGATCAATCAGCTGGTCATGTCAAGCTCTAACAACAAGCATCTGTATGATGGTCTCGACTGTAGTCTTCAAATGGTTTTATTTGCAAACTCCCACCTCCTTTTATCATATGGGTGCTGGAATACGGTGTTTGAGGGATAAGCACCAGTATTTATTAATATACATGAAGTTAATGAAGAATATTTCTCCGAATTTATTAATACTCATGAAGTTGAGGGAAAGTATTTATACCAAACTCTTAATACACATGAAGTTAATAAAATTATTTCTTAAACAAATCATATGAAGAAAAAGAGGATTTGGTATTAAATAACACACTGTGGTTAATATACTATTAAACAAACAACCAAGTAAGTAATAAGATTAGTATAGATATTAGGCTTTTCTTTTTAACTTTGAAGATTATTATTCAGAAAAAGTCTAGACACTGTTTACTGGCTCCACAGAAAGAATACACTGATCTTAGCTATAATAGACCTCACGTTATACATTCCGTTTAAAACATTTAGAATCTTTTTATTCTTACATTATGTATTTATTCAATCTACAGAAAAAATAATTTTAAAAATATAGTTGTTACAAAGAAAGAATTATTCGAAAATGTTTCAATGATGGAATAAAGAAAAGAAGGACAAGGCGAACATATGTTTGAATAAAAAAAGTAACAATGCTGTTTAAGATTTTTACTACGAGGAATTTGCTGATTTCTTTTCTTTTCTTTTTTGGTTTAAATATGTTCCTTTCTCACATGACTAGTTTTTTCATGTTGGATATTTCTGTAATAAGTTCAGTCACTTCTTGTATCATTATTTTTTTGTATGTGTATTCTATAATGTAAAATATGACACGAATTCATGTTATAACAGAATCAGAAGCTTTTCGCAGATTCAGTAGTTATTTTTTCTCAAATTCAAAACAAGTACTAAAATTATATAACGAATGTTAATGTCTAATATTAGAAAATAAGGCTTTAACTTGCTTTATCAATTATCACTGGAATTTGAGCAAACACAGATGAAATGGTCTCGTGGCTATTCTATTTTGGTATATAGATCAATTAATATTATAGGAGCTGTGGGGTGTAATGTTTAACATCGTAGGAAATGGACACGGCGAGACGAGTTCAAATACTGGACGGGGGTGTTTGTATTTCCAATAGCGCTAATATCCTTGTTAAAGGTACTAATGCAACTGTTCTCCCTCCACTACGGGTAAATAGTAGAGCAAACATGGCTCTTTCACTTTGGTATGGCATCCGGTCTAGGAGAAGGAAAACTGAATTGAAAATAAAGGGGATCTCTACTCGTTAGTCAAAACCACATCTCTGCAAATTTCTCAGCAAATTGCGTTTGAATCAATCGTTCATTGGAAAATAATGGTGCCCACTCTACATCGAGATATGAGCCTTTAAAACAGCCCTTGTAGAACTTAAAAATTTCGAATTTTTGTTAAAATTTTCGAAGTCGATTTTATTGGCTATTCTTAAAAGAAAGTGCTCAATTTGAAGGATTAACAGAGATCTGAACACTAAAAAGCCCCTTATAGTACGTAAAAATCAGGAATTTTGTAAAAAATTTAACTGTCGATATTTTCGATTTTTCGTAAGGACCCTCCCTTATACTACTTAAAAAATACTGATTTTGGGGAATCTTCGATTTTATCATTTTTTTATAGATTTGTATGCGTAGAATTCAGTGGTGAAAAGGAAAGTGCTCTATTCTAAGAATAGGTTGGTGAGCCAATTTCTTTCAAGAAGGCCAAAGAATATGTCATCAAAATATTATGGAACAACAACAATGTTAGTGAAAGTAAACGAGAATGAAAGTAAACTCGGGTGGGGGGCAGAGTCAAGTCCGACGCATATGCTCTCCCAACTGACAAAGTCTTCAGTCTGCAACAATCTCTCACAAAAGTACTACTCTCTTCTTAACAGCAAGATCCAAATACAGTTTTCTGTTCCACTCGTCTCGACAGCAAAATCCTACTACAGTTGTCTCTCCCTGGTCTGGGAGGACAGGCCCTTAAATACACACTAACTGGGCTAGTTACACTGCATTGCCCGTGCAGAACTTCGACATTCACCAGCACTTCAAGTATGCGTCAATCCTCACGACGATACTGTTTACATCCGGGTTACTCTGCACTGCTCGTGCGGAATTTCAACAGCATTTCAGCGACGAGGAGGTGGCGAGTTCAATTTCCTTGGTCACTCGCCACACTCCTCCCCCTCGCTCAGGCCAAACATATCCGGACGCGCTTTGTTCGTGGGGGTTGGGAATCTGCTCGTCCACAATTCTGCCCTTCAATTTCGCTACAGAAAGTAAATGTCTTGGATGTCAAGACAACGCAAACAAATAATTAAAAATATGAAGAAACAAATATTTGAAATTTCAACTATAGAATTTTTACTTGAAAATAATCTTAGGATACATAACCGAAATATGGCACCTCACGTGGTGTAATTCTTAGAAAGATAGATTACCAGACCATTGTAACTGTTTGATTCTCACTGGGCGTCCCATACTTATGTCCTTGTGTCACACCTAATTTAATTTGTCCAATTGGACACATGGCCTAGTGGATAAGGTAGTTAGGTTTAGACAGTTCTAAGTGACAGTTATCTCTAGATTGCAGGTTCAATCCTGATCAAGGGCAGTAGTAACGTAGAATAATAATTAACACAGCTAACGCCTCTACCCCAGCTATGGTTAGCGGAATGAGAATAGGATACCCCCCGTGGATTGAATAAAGGGTTAGACTCAAAGTTCCGTGATGGCTCCTGATTACAACAAGAAAGTTCCCGAGTCCAAAAAGAACGTTCCCGAGTCCGACAAGAAATATCTGAAGAAGGCCGGAGGGCATATCGGCCGAAACGTTGTACAAATAACAATGAAGATGAGGACAATAGTCCGAATAACGCAGATAATATCTAATTTAAGCTCAGGAAATATTCATGGGCATTTCTCCTTGTCTAAAGGTACAGCAAGCCAGATTAACAGACACTTGTTAGTGAGTTTGATTGTTACTGCCTCCCCCCCCCCAATCCTTCGGATATTGTGACACATCTAAGCTAAATTAATACCTATGTGCACCTCACATAGTGCAATGGTTAGAAAATTAGATTAGCAGAGTATTTTAAGCGAATTTGATACTCACTGGGTCCCATTCTTCTGACATTGTGCTGCATCTAAGTTAAGCTTAGCAAATAACTGTGGGCGCCTCACATTATGTAATGATTTATTAGCTATATTCACAGAACAATGTTAATTGGTTTGATTTTCCTCTGGCATTTTGCTACATCTAATACTTATATGTACAAAGTTAAAGACAGTAGATGAAATAAGTCAAGCAATAATATTGTAATCATAATATTCTACTGCATCTCTTAAAGATCGCAGAGATATATCAACAGGTTGGTTGGTTGGATTTTATGGCATGTCAACACTTGGGTTATTTTATGCGAAAGGCATTTTTGTTTTATTCATTATTGTTGGGTATCCATTAAAAAACTCATTTTCTTTTTAACACATTTTAAAACTCATTTTTATCTATTCAAGCCATAGATGAGGTCCTAACAGGTACTACCACTCCGGGTCAGGGTTGATCTGGGAGAGTAACAACCGACAATGAAGTAACCTTAAGACAAATTATCATACAATTGAATTCTAATGCTTAGAGGGGTGAATTTTTATGAGGTGAGAAAATTTAATGTAAGAATGGTGATAAAAATCCTAATAAAAATGTTGAATATCAGTGCTGAGTGGATATAAATTACCAATGAGGATTTTCTAAGACATCTAAATGGAATCGTGTTTTTAAAAGGAGAGAAAAATGAACAAATAGTCATAGAAATTCATATATTAATAATCTTGTTCCTTAATCTTCTGACCGTTATCATCTTGTAACATCCTTTGGTTAAAAATCACACCATCCAAATCGTCCCAGATGAAAGGCAAAAAATATAAATCATTATTAATAGGTGTTGCCTAATCACCGAGTTTTTTTTATTTCTTATGAGTGCGATTACCTCAGCTATGAAATGGATCATTCCATTTTCATTACTAGCAAAAATAAACACACTCCAGGCAGTGTAAACATTAATTTTTGAAATATATTGTCTGAAGGGTGGCAGTTACAAATTCGATTTCGGAGGATATGTATCATAAATAAAATCATCAAATTTATTAAAGGAGTAAAAATATATAAACAATTGAAATGGAAACTTAGTTCTGTTCCGCTTAAATAAAATGCTGCATGCATCTCCTAATCATTAATTAAATAATTATTTTGAATATTTTACACATAAATTTTACACAAAATCGTGGGTATTTATTAATTTGTACACTTTTTAGTTAACTTCCTGGCATCGAAAAAAAAGACAAGAGCATGGTGGTATTGGGTTTTGTAACGTAAGCAGTGACGTAGTTTCGGTTACAGACAGATAGACAATGAATCTCCAATACTAATAGATAAAGAAAGAAAGAGAAGAAATAGGATATACTACACAGAAAAATATATTAAGAAAGAAAAAGGGTAGGGGGACGATAGAGAGATGGCTAAGCACGCGGAAACGATAATGCTAATCTGTTTCAATTGAACATAATGAAAAAAGGAACAGAAGGAAAGAAAGAAAAAAAAAGAGTGGGAAAGAGTTAGATCCACATTATTATACTTTTACAAATTGAACTATTTTTTCAATAGCTTTGAAGTAAACATATCAAACGTTGTAATAATTAAATTATCACACTGGGGTATATTCACACGTCCCAATAGTAATCACATTAATACTTCAATATACCCCACCAGAGATTCAGTTTCCATTGCCTTTTATCTTAAATTTTGTAACTTTTGCGTGTGTATTGTATCTTTATCTTTCAGGATATTCTTTATTCTTATTTTATTTTGTTTTTCATATGTCTTTTACAGCATCTGGTTGGAATGAGAAAACTCATTACGCTATATAAGCATTGACATTTTACGAAGAAACTATAGCACTAAAGACACCCAGCGCATATATTTTTCATCTTTTGTTTCCTCCTTTGAATGGAGAGTTCGACATTTTGCATTTGTTTTATTTTATGTTACTTCTTAAAAGTGTGTTATAAATTTTGTATCATTTGAGATTTACTTTCAAAATACGTCTTGGAAAATTTATTGCAAAAGATTCTTCATATAGGTGTACTGAAACTTATGACCCAGTTAAACTTTAAAATTTTATTTTTAAGCATTAATGTTTTAAAAAAGTAATTAAATATATTTAAAGTTCAAATCCTGGACGAGAATGCTGGGTTATTTCATGCCGTTGATCATTTTGTTTTATTCATTCTTGCTGGATATTTTTTTAAACTCAACTTTTTATAACAATTTTTCAAACTAATTTTTTCTAGTTAACCCATAGATGGGACCCTAAGAGATATTACCACTTCAGACCAGAGTGGATCAGGGAGTAATGGCAATGAAGGGGTACTTCACACTCTCCAGAGCTCCAGAATTGGAACTTCACCACTAGATGCAGTTTAAAGTCATACACTAAGATACCGATCTACCGGCTTCTAGCACATATAAATGGGATTGGGGGCTTTCCATAAGGACAATAAGGTCATGACAATCATATAGGTGCTAGGGTTTGGCGTGACCAGCCGATTGAACGGAAGGGGTCTCAATCTAGCCTAAGCAAGGGTCAAAGTGGACTGGCCAACCACCAGGGTTCCAGCTTAAGATACAGTTCGCCACCCACAGCCAAAGGGAGGCCCTATTAGGGGGGGGTTCCTCTTTGCAGAGGTGCGGTCGGTGCATTCTTGTGCCCCATCAGACAGGGAGCATGAGTTACTAGTGGTTATAGCTAAAATACCAAAGTTTCTAAAAGTTTTTCTTGAAAATATACTTATGAGTTAATATCTAAATGTCTACACACTTCTACAATAAAGAAGTTTTAGTCTTACTCCATCAAGTACTCAACAGGCCAGGTCATACATTTACTATTTTTTAATATTATTCATGTAACATGACCTATGCATTTTTATAGACTTTAACTTCTGGCCACACCCACCTTTTTAAAGTTTTTTTTTGTTTCTATCATTTTATTGTTTATATCATTAACAATCACGTTAGGTTTTATGAAGGTGACAGGCTTATCGAAAAATTAACGTTAACATTTGTGTGTGAAATTTGTCATGTAAAGTGTGATGCAAACTTTAAATGTATTTCTAACCCATGTAGCGTAATTGTTTATGGTCTACAGAGAATTTGAGGATTGAAAAGGAAACGGTAATCGGATTTCTGGAAAAAGAGAAAAAAAGAAATAAGAACAAAAAGAGGTTAAAGTTTGGAATTGTAAACACTCATCGGGTGCCAGCCAATGGCCAACCAATAACTCCTGAAATCGAAAACCTCAGATTTTCTGCGGAGGGTGGAAGCGGATGTGTTCCTTCCCTTACCCCCGAGACCGAAAAGGGAAGAAGAGGAAAATCAATCTTTGTTTTTGGCGGGGCCCTGGTCGGAGACAGACGTGGGTTTCTTGGAGTCCTACGTTGACGTGTCTAGGCTAGCAACGAACAACGTGCATCCTACCCATCCTCATCATCTTCAAAACAAACTCCTTTAAGGATAGCCGTCACATTGTCTTGAGTTTCATTCCTTCAACCAACCTGTGTATGGTATCCATTCATGTACTATTTGTTGATCTGCTCCTAAGATTCTCCGTAGACTGGATCATTTCCCTTACTTAATGAGTCGGTAGAGCACTCACAAGGTTCTATTTTTTGCAGGGGAGAAGTTCATGCCCATATTTTGAGAGACGAGGTAAACAATCGCAAGGTTCCTGGTTCAATACCAGTCTCCGACAACTTAGTGCATGAGTAGCATAGATTGAATAATTTGATCTATGCGGTAAAATGGAGAGGCGTGGCGCTCCACCCCAGCAAAAACAATATCCCAGGTCTAGCGCTAGCGAAAAGGGGATAGAGGCCCTCGCTGCCCGGCTTATACCGACAATACGCCACTCTGTCAACTTTACTTTCTTACTTTTTATAATATAACAATGTTCCCTCACGTCTAAATCGCACGTGCCACTAAAAACACTTCTTGATTCATTGCCTCATGATCACTTCAGTATTTCTAATTGGGAATTAATTGTGCTTAACTACGAATTGGACATTTCCACTGTGCTCAATTTTTGGATACCAGTTTGAAATCCCAGTCCCGTCGGCTAGGGTTGTAGAATGCGTCGACTCTACCTCTGCAGTCGGATAATACACCCACAATGGGTCCCACCTGTTGGACCTGGGTGGTGACGTGTAATGCCTGAGGATTGGATCGTAGTGGCTGAGCAGTCGGATCCAGGTATTAAGTAACCGTGCAACATGCAATACTCCACTTCGGCAAGACGGCGTTCGAAGGCCTCACTGATCAATCACCTGGTCATATCAAGCCCTAGCCCTTATATGATTGTTCTTATATGTAAACACCCAACAATTTCTATTATATGCGTGCCTGAGGGGAAAACCTCAGGTTATTAATTCTACCAATTTATTAATATAAATGACGTTAATAAAATATTCTAACAGTTTATGAAACCAATCCAACATTTACCTAAAACTATTCGCTTAAAAATCATATATAAAAAAAATTGGCATTAAGTATCCCACAATGGTGGATACGCCATTAAACAAAACAACCAGCCGACTAACCAACACGTTTAAAATCTCAAATGATTACGTGAACCTGTTCAGGAAAACGTGCGAAACAAAAGTCCAAACGATGATGTCCCGTCATACAACGATTACAACTCATTTCCTGCTGCGTGCGCATAGCTCTTCCGCGTTTAGTATCTTCACAAAAGGGACAATCTCGGGACATTTAAATACCACCACGTATATCTGAAACTATACTAGATTTTATGAAACAATTTTTTCCTTTTTCTATTATTGATGTTTGTTTACCGGTCGCGTCTCTCAAAATCTTGACACGAACCGCACCCCTCGCCCTCAAAACAAACAAACAAAAAAAGAATCGCTGCAATCACCTTAGCACTAGGATGGACTTTCATTTGCCCTTTCTCCCAAATAAGCAAAGGTCAGAAATTGATCGCCGGTAAAATCGATCTCCTGTCATCTTCAATCGATTGATGTGACCGTATGGACATTCAGCTATAAGCTTGTGTAGTTTTAGATTGAACTGAAGATGAGGACGTAATAACGTCTTGCCACGCAGGTTAGAAGAAACCTTGAGTATTTATTTATTTATGTGCTTTCTTGATTGATTTCCTTGGCCGCTCATACCTCATAATAATACTTACAAATGAATATTCATCTCTCTCTCTCTCTCTCTCTCTCTCTCTCTCTATATATATATATATATATATATATATTATATATATATATATATACTCTCTCTCTCTATATATATATACACACACCCAAAAAGTATAAATTTAAGTAGAAAAACATAGAATTTCTTCAGAACAAAAAGCAAATTACAAACACACACACCTGATATATCAAATGAACATCTGATGAACTTTATCAAGACAACCCAAATAAAAAAGTAATAAAAAAAGTTATAAATTTCAGCTAATGAAATTTATTAGCAAACCACCCAAAAACAAAAACACCTGTTTAAAAGACTAATGTTAAAAATGAAATTCCTTTCCACTCCCACAAAAACAGGAAGAGGAAGTGAAATACTCATGTGTGTATATATATATACACATGCATGTAAGAATTCATTTTCATATTATCAATCAAAGCCTGAAGAAGATACCAGAAGATCTGAAACACGTGTTGCATATGTAAAACAAAAAGAATTAACAAATTTTTTCTGAGAACAAAATACAATTTGCGGACCTTCTTTTTTTATAAAATATTGAATTTTCTCCCGTTGGAACCAGAACAACATATATATATATATATATATATATATATATAATATATATATATGTGTGTGTGTGTGTGTGTGTGTGTGTGTGTGTGTGTGTGTGTCCAATATAAAAAGAGTTTGAAAAGTTTTCCCGAAAAGAATAAAAACTAACGGTCTTAACACATCGTGGAAACAACTGCTCGACCACTTTCCTCCCATCTCACAAACCATCTAAGTGAGCAGAGCTGAGGAAGTAAGGACAAAGTCATAGGCAACGTTCTCCTTTGGACTGCTATACATGGAATGTGTTGGTTGAACCGCAAAAATTTACATTCCCCAAGTGTGTGCAAGTATTGTGTGCCATTTAAATGACTTTACCAAAAGCGATTGCTGATAGGGTTGATGGCGAGAGTTGTGTCAAAGCAATTCGTGCTGTTGGCACGATTGATAATGATGGGCAGTAAATCTTTGAAAATTACAAAGCATATAAATACTGATAATTTATAAACTTATAACAGCAGGCTATAATCAGTTTTTATAAACGTCAACATTATGTAAAAATAAGAAGATACTAAAATTTCAAAACACATAAGAAATACCTGGGTATAGGTATATGAACCAACCCAGAAGCAGGTGTTGACACAAGCTCAATTTCTTAAGCGGAGTTTAACAGATATGAAGTCAGAGTTTTCCTTCTAGAATGGTTACTTAACCAAGATTAAAGAGCTCAGTCTGTCCCACTATTTACTCATAGCTGAAGGGAGAATAGTTGGAGGTGTATGAGAAATGCAAACAGCCTAGTTCACAATTTGAACTCGCTTCACCACATCCATTTCCTCTGGCGATAACCATTGTACGGTGAGTACCTTTCTAGACCAGGAAACCTTCACCCGCCCTGCTTCCTGATATACTTGCGTTTGTTGGTCATTCTATTCTTTTGCAAGCATTTGTGGAATGCTATTGGCACCGACCGATATTATAAGGTTTTGAATGAATTGACATTGATATTCAAGCAGCTACATAGTTTTTAGCGTAATGATTTTCGTCGTTAGAAATGGACCCAATTAACTGAGTTCAAATCCTGAACGAGGCTCTTTCCATTCCGCTCGGTGCTAACATTAAGGTGCATTCCTTTCCCAAATATTGAATGCTAGGCTAAATGCAGCCAGTTTCGTTTATTCAACGTGTTCATTTACTAAGACGATAACCATAACATCTGAGCGCATCCGATAACTCAATGTAGAGTTCAACCCCATTTTTGCTGAAAGTTTTCGTACACACGTAATATACCTACCCTAACCTTTCCCAAGGATACTATTCGAATTTATCAGGGCTATGTTCATGCAATATTATCTTGACAAATTGTCGTCTTACTGCCAGACTGTAATGGTTAAGAGAGAAAAGAGTACTAGTGAACAATCATTCATTTTGCCCCAAAAGTATGCATGTACCCAATTCCTCCACTATGCACAGAATGTGACACAAGGTCAACTTTTATGTTGAGTCGGTATTGAACAAGTCGTGGAAACAGCACCCCACAAGGAAGCAACTGCACGGCCACCTGCCTCCTATCTCATAAAACATCCGAGTGAGACGGACAAGGCATGTTGGACACTGCTGGAGGAGCAAGGACAAACTCATAAGCGACGTTCTCCTGTGGTAGCCAACACACGGAACATGCTAATATGAGCCGCCCACCAAGGACCTACATTGACCAACTGTGCAAGGAAACTGGATTCTGCGCAGAGGACCTCCCTGGGGCAATGAGCGATAGAGAGGGTTGGCGAGAGATTGTCATGGATATCTGTGTTAATTGCGCGACATGATGATGATGATGATGATGAAAGCTGGTTTGATTCATAATTTTCCTTTTCCTAGACTGGTAACCTTACCAAGACTAAATAACTGAGTCTGCTCTACTATTTACCCATAGCTGGAGGGAGAAGAAATTCATGACTCAAGGGGATTAGTGCAAAGGGAAGTACAATCAGCTTTGTCCAGGATTTGAACTCAGTAGCAACAACATTTATCATCATTGTCAGCTGTAAGTAAAGTAAAGTCGTCAGGGCGGCCTAAAGTCGGTATCAGCCAATCAGCGAGGGAGTATATCCCCTTTTTACTTGCGCTAGACCACGGAGATTATTTTAGCGTCTGAGGTGGAGCGCCACACCTACCATCAGGTCCTTACTTTACCGCACAGATCCCAGTGCTACTCATACGTTGAGTTGGTGAGGGCCGGTATCGAACTAGGAACCTTGCGGTTTCTAGCCACCTCAGAGTAAATGCGAAATGCAAACGGTCTTGTTAAGGATTTGAACTCTCTGGGTCCATTTAGTAAGACGATAACTATTACATATTGTGCGCCTCCAATAACTGATTTTGTTCTTGTTTTACGGCATAGCAACCTTAATGGATCATTTAATGCCGACTACGTTTTTGAAATGAATTGGTGATAATGTTTAATTTTCTGAAGATTTTTTGTTTTTGACATATTTTTTGTGAATGGAACTTTTAGATGATTATTTTTAACTTATATTTTTGTGTTTTCATTTTTTGGGGAAGAATTTTAGATTTTGTTGTAGATGTGTGCTTCTTTTATGTATCAAAGTAGTTTTTCTGGGTTTATTTGATAGAATATCTGTTTTAGATTTGTTGTTTGGTAGTATTTTTTTCGTATTTGTTTTAGGTTGTTACATTCTGTTAAAATGTGTTTGATTGTGTAGGGTTTTTGGCATGGTATGCAATATGGGGCTGCTTCTTTTTTGAGGAGGTATGAATGGGTAATGTATGAGTGTCCTATTCTTAGTCTGGATAATATTACTTCTTCTTTTATGGATATTTCCAATAACTGAATATACAGTATGAACCCATTTTTTGCTGAACACGTTTGTACATGCGTAATATCACAACCCTACCCACCGGATTCAATCTCGTTAATTTTCAAGATTTAGCTATTAATTAGGGAGTAATTTTTCCAATGAATATTTTATATTAAAATATTATTTATTTTATTATAATTCCGTTGACACTTACCGCGTATTAAATTTCAGAGGAAAATTTTATTGCAATCAGCTCCCTTCTTCTCTTCCTGGGGAACCAATAAACTATAATTGGGTTTTATATTATATCCTATAAATTTTGAATCATTGCTGGAAGAGCAAACGCTCGACTAGATCTTTTTTTTTAAATCTTTCTTTTTCTTTTTTTGTTTATTGGTTGCGTTCGTACTGAAAAATATCCGTCATAAAATCACTGATATAATTCCATTTTTATATACCCATCTTCTGCGTAGACACAAAACTATAAAATAAAAAAAAATTCTATCTAATCTCTGAACTATTGATTTTTAATTTGGTGAAATGCTAAAGATTTACACTGGAAGAAGAGTAAACTATAATTCTAAAGCTAAAGTTATTTTTGTTGAGGAGAGCAAGGTCAGTCCAACAATTTCAAATAATGTCCTGCACCCCCCCCAAAAAAAAACAAAAAAAAAAACAACAAACAAAACAAAATCATTTAAAAAATGAGAGCGAGGAGGGAAATTGAATTATGAATTGATTTTTTGTTGTTTAATAAATAGAATCAAAAGAGAAATTAGCTTCAGTCTGTCGGGATCAGCGAGTTGGCGAGAGACAACATGAAATCTAGATCAGATTAAGCGAAAAGAGAATTTGATAAAACAATAAAATGATTTCCTTCTAATATATATATATATATATATATATATATATATATATATATATATATATATATATATAAACAGAACATCTTTATTGCTTTATGATATATATATATATTATATAATATAATATATATATATATATATATATGTGTGTGTGTGTGTGTGTGTGTGTATATATATATATATATATATAAATGTGTGTGTGTCCAATGAAATAATAACGATAGGAATCGTGGTATACCCATAATTTAAAAAAAATTATATAGTTCTGGTCAACTCAGAAGAAGGAAAGTACACACACACACACACACACACACACACACACATATATATATATATATATATATATATATATATATATATTATGAGTTTCAGAAAAATTGACTTACTTTCCTAATTTAATAGTTTGACCGATTCTTGATGAAATATCGAACATTTCAACAACACTATTTTGAAATAACTAACAATTCTTTTTTTAAAAATGTTTTGTGGTTTTTCTTAATTTTCAGGAATAGAAATATCATACATCGGAAAAGGAAAGGTGTTTAAATATCTGAGATCTTTTGAAGGAGAAATTATTAAGTAATGAAACGCTTCTCCGCTCAGCTCTGGATAAATGGTAGGTCACCCCGGGTTCTTTAGCTTTGTTCAAGAAGAAGAAGAATGGATTCAATCAAAAAATCGCCATCACTTAATATAATCTTGAAGAGAGTTCTTTAGTGGTTAAGTGGAGATGATTGGTTGGTTTTAACGGTATGTCAAGCCGTCTAGGGTTATTTAGTGCTTGGAAGTTAGGAAACCGTGTCCATTTACGTTAATATTTATTTTTATGTGTAGTCTCTTGAGACATTATTTTTGCACATAATCCTATCGAATACGAATTAATTTTGCACCTATCTATTGGACCCTGACGGGTACTACCACTCTGGTTGTGAATATGCCAGGAAGTAATCACAATGAAAGAGTATTCCACACTAAATTCCAGAATTGTCTCACTATGAGATGCAGTTTCATGTCATACGCAGTACACCATTTTGGGGGCTGGGGTAGCTCTCTTTAGGTGATACGGTCAGCGCATTCTAATTCCCAGTTACATGCCTGGGTCGGGGATGAGGTACTCCTGACATGATTTAATAACTGATGAATTATCATGTTCTAGTAACCTTGAAGCTCCTGGTTCGATACCGGTCCTCGCCAACTCAACATATGAGTAGCACAGGTATCTGTGCGGTAAAGTAAGGAGCTGATGGTAGGTGTGGCGCTCCACCCCAGATGCCAAAACAATCTCCTTGGTCTAGAGCTAGTGAAAAGGGGATAGACTCCCTCGCTGTTTGGTTGATATCGAATTAGGCCACCCCGACGATTTTACTTTTTACTTACTCCGATGTGCGACTTTTATGATCGATATATTTTTTAAATGTTATGTGACCAGTGTCTTTGATCTTTCTAATTAGTTCTTTAAAATTAAAAAACAAAAATAAACTAAACGAAGTCTATTTGTTGCAAAAATAATGATTTCTCTTCTAAGCAACTGCAATTTTTAAGATGTCTTTTTTGTTTAATTTAAACTTTTTTATGCCCCGCTAAGTCCGTTTTTATGGACATTACTTTAGTGATCTCTTTTCTCGTCACTGCCCCCCCCCCCCCCCGCGCCCTGGGAATGAAAATGCTTTCTCTCCTCCTCCAAATCACATATCATACAAAGAATGAACGGAAAGAGAGAAAGAAAAATATTCCCATTAACTTTCTGTCAAGTTCAATTCTCTAGCCAAGGTGCACAACGCAACTGAATAAATGTCAAACGAATTAATCAGACGAGACCTTCTGTAATAAAACTATTCGCTCATGATGAAAACAAACAGGCCAATCAATGCAAAAAGGAAAACAATGTGAACTCAGATATTTCATTTAAGTGCCTTTTCTTTTAAATAATTAAAACCGACAGAAAACAGAGCATTTGCACAAAAATGAAAATTTTCAAGCCGTCAGGAAACAAGAGGTTCACCTCACGAAAACATTTTTTTGTTCGTAAGAAAAATAAGAACGAAAGCTGGATTTTATTTTGTTTATTCTTTCGTAAATATTCAAATGGGTTTTTCTTGTTCGAATATGTAAAGAATATCAAACGTATTATCCTCATTTAAAATCATTTCCAGATGTTATGACTGCACATGTCATTGAGAATGAAAAACATTCTATTTGATTTAAAAGCGAAAACTGTATCCACATTCAAAGGGAATAGCAAAACAATTAGTAAAAATATGTTTTGTATTTGTATCATTTAAAAAATATGGTCGCAACAGAATATAACAAAAACATCAATTTCTCTTTAGATATTTGGGTATCTCATCGTAGTATAATACTTTGCAAGCTAATCTTGCCGGTCCATTATTACTGAATAGTAAGTTCGGTCCGCGCTTCATATTCCACACTTTGGACCTTGTATCATAGCCACTCCTGGCGAACGCCTTTAATCATTTTTGTTATCAAAACAGAAAATCGCTGGAAACCCTTACTTGATAAATATTAGGAGTATCACGGTGGGATAATGCTTATCAAGCTATTCTCACAGATCCATTACAACTAAAAAACGAGTTCGATCCTTGCTGGATGCGTCATACCTTTTGTCACATCCGACCCGTGGCGAATGGGTTGGGTAAATACCTACCTTGTTAGTAATTTTTGATATAAAAACAGAAAATAATATCCTACAACCGGCCTGTTGTCGTAGCTTAAAATCTGCTGACTGTATCTTTTGTAGAATGGTAAGACACGCCCTCAAAAGTGGCGTTCTGGACATGGAATGTTAAGACACGCCCTCAGAAGTGGTGTTCTGGACATGAAATGATCAGTTCCTGATACTGAGGCTAGACATCTATTGAGAGCGGAGTAACCGTTCATTTCAATTAATTCCATGTATACTTTAATCCGGACTTGTCCCATCTATGGGTAAAATAGATGTTTAAAAAGGGTTCCTATTCAATAGGATGTTGTGCAAAAGATGAACCTATCAATAACGCAATTCCATAAACTCTAGGCATGAAATATCTCTTGACGATTTGACATGACGTTAAAATTAATCAATCAATCTGTTACAAATCGATTTAATCCCACTATACTGAGATATAATATTATATATATATATATATATATATATATATATATATATATATATATAGGACTGGAACGAAAGTCTTGTCTGATACAAAGTAACATTTATTCGGTTTTACGGTAGTGCTCTATCCACTGTACTTACTAGACCTTTCCTCTTTAGTCTATTACCTGTTTTCCCCTATAAAGAACTCACTTCGTAGGAAAACGTATCTCTCCGCTGAAGAAGTTAACCGTGATTTGGAAAACTAGTTTGCTTCAAAACTTGTAGAATTCTATGCGAACGGCATAAAATAACTTCTAGAACGCTGACAAAGATGTCAAAGGGAGATTATTTTCAAAATTTTAGAGACACTGATGAGTGATGTTTTGTTTATATTTCTCAATTTACTTGTTGGCTTTATTAGTTAAATAAATACCATTTTTATCTTTCCAATCCTATATATATTCTCATCTAGATCACTGTCGAAACATATTTTTGTTTTTCGAAAAAATTAAATAATGGCCCATGAATACAATGGCAATTTTTCAGTGCAAAGTATTTTTACAACACACTCCTGTTTTGTACGCACTTTTACGTCAATCGCCATTTTGCAAAACTGACATTCAGTTGATATCGGAAATAAAAGAAAAAAACAATTATGGCGTCTTGGTAAAATTATTCAATCTCTACTGCCATGTCACCGAATTCTGCATCTGAATTCCAGGACCAACATGATAAAGAATGATTACACATTACTATCGAAGCGAATTATTTTAATCTTTAATATAGGACAATGGAATATTGTTATAGAAATAACTGTATTAAAGTTTCATACTTATATATGTGTTATTTTTTATACAACGATCACAAACCAGATCGATGCTATACCTTGCCCTCATCAGCCGCCATGATTGATAGAACACACACACACACACACACACACACACACACACACAAACAAATACAAAAAATCTCTGTCACTTTCTCTCAATATATATATATATATATATATATATATATATATATATATATATATCATATACATGATCTACATCATGACAAAATATCTCTATAGCAAATACTGTAAATTACTACGTGTTTCATGTACGGTGGACCGCATGATCATGTGTGTGTGTGTATGTTTGTATTTGTGTTAAGTTGTATATATATATATATATATATATATATATATATACAGAGAGAGAGAGAGAGAGAGAGAGAGAGAGAGAGAGAGAGAGATAAATAGAGGGAGATAGATAAATCGAGGGAGAGAGAGAAATAGGAGAGCAAAAACGAGAGAAAGAGAGAGATATAAAATACCCTTACTCAAATTAAAGTAATCCAAGTGAAATTCGTATCTATAAACAAACACATTCCGTGTCACCAATTTTATATGCAATGAAAAGTCTACTTCAGGAGAAATGTTTCAAATCATCCTTCCGTAAACAGTCATCCTTAGTCGATGAGTTAAAACAGGACTTGACGCGTAAATACTCGACAAGAAAATTAGATTATCAAGTTACTGTTTTGTCATCCGTATGACCTGACACCTTTTAACCTTCACATAATCCTATTATTCTACTTAAGACAAATGGATAGAGGGGCAAAGACACTTGGCGCTTCTTATTAGTTTTTCTTTTAGTTTTTTACTTCTTCTCAGAACTATTAATCCATTCACCCTCGGTCATAGCAGAACATCTGAATACAGCAATTTAATGAAGAGACATTGAATTTACGGCAAGTATTATGTATAGCACACATCGAAATAAAAGTTTTTTTGCTGGTATCTTTTAATTTCTGACATTAAATCATATTTCTTATACAAGTGTCACTTAAAAATCAGTCGTGAAAATTAATGCGAAAATTAATGCGAATATTTACTCAGGGTCATGTCAACAATATTTTTCTGATATCTCAAATTTGAAGATTTTTTATTATTAGTTATATATGTATTTACGAAGCACACTCGCACGAATAGGATGTGACACACAATCTATTTCAAGCGGCGTTTAACAGGTTTTTCTCCTCATAGACCAGTTACCTACTATAGTTAAAGACCCAAGTCTCTCCTACTATTTACCCATAGTTGGAAGGATAAATAGTAGGATGCATATCTTTTGTAAGGTTAATAACGCTATATGAAAGACCACAATACTTGTCCAGTATTTGAACTCGAGTCTTATTAGTAAAGACAAAAGTTTCGGCACAAAATCATTTCCCTCTATGTTTAAACTTTTTATAAAAATATTGTAAATTATCACTTATTTTAATTTACTTTCCTAAAAACAGAGCATAAGCTTACATATATTTTGTTATAAATTTCTTCATAAAACAATGAATTGAATCGCGTTAAAAAGAGCACATTTTCAAACTTCGCCATTTTGACGGGTACATATGTTATTTTATGAAATTCTCCTATCTTAAAGACTGTAAAACAAATAATTTTACATGTAATTCTGATACCAAATAAAATACGTTTTAACTGCATTATGTTTCACTAGAAAGAATAACATCCCGGTATTTTATGTTTAGAATCAAAATTAATTTTTGTAAAAAATAATTAAGCGTGTGCTTACTTATGGGTTCTACTGTGAATAATACCTAATAATATCCGTTTTGAATGTATAATGTTTCACTAGAAAGAATAAAATCTTATTTTTGTTTAGAAGTAAAATTAAGTTTTATAAACATTATTTAAGGTGTTTAGTTTTGGTTTTGTTTGGTTTTACAGCATATCAACCAGAGTAGGTCATTTAATGCCGGTAAAGTTTTGAAAGATTCGTAGCGATAGTTTGGAAGAAAATTTTTTAACTCGTTTTTTCTATACAAAATTTCTATTGAACCCATAGGTGGGACACTAACAGGTACTACCACTCGGAATCAGAGTGAACCTGGGAGCAATGGTGATGAAATGGTACTCCACGTTCCCCAGAACTTCAGAACTGGAACCTCACCATCTCATAGAGTTTAACGTCCTACCCAGGACAATAAGACCCTCATCCACAGCCTTCTAGTACATATATGATAAAAAGGGTTGGGGCTTGCCATAAGTGCAATAGGGTTGGGACAATCATATAGATGCTAGGGCTTGACGTGACCAACCGATTGATCGGAGGGGGGTAAGGGTGTACTTATTTATGGGTGATACTATATTACTGTTTGTAATCTAGACTTCTCACTAAAATATTTTGTGAGAATTGCTTTTATATAATGTCAGCAGAAATATCTCGATGGAGACCCATTAATCAACCAGTAGATAGTAAAAAGAGATGAGGAAACATCTTATTTGAAAAGCTTCAAATATATGTCCGTAGCGTGGTCAGTAGTGGATTTCTGTCTCAGTGTAGATAATTGTCGACTAGAAGATTATTATATTATAATATATATATATATATATATATATAATATATATATATATATATATATATAATATCATTATATATATTTTTTAAATACCGTATTTGACGGTACATAGGATGCACTTTTTTTCAAAGATTTTGGCTAAAAAAATGCCCTGCGTCTTATACATCTTAGGTGAAAGTTGAGATTTATTATTATTATTATTATTATTATTATTATTATTATTATTATTATTATTTGCTGCTATTAAGATGTCTTGTACATGCTTATTGCTTGCCCGTAATGCCAAATTGCTTTTATACAGCTATCTTTCTGCTTGTGTAATGAACAGCTGGACTGTTTTCAACAATATATGCTTAAATACACTAAAGAAATGTTCCTGAATCTGACCTGCTAAACTGGGGTGCGTCTTATATGCCCGTGTGTCTTATATGCCGTCAAATACGGTATATCTTGTAGATTGGCTCCATTTTCACGGATTCAAATAGCCTCACTCCTCGGCTACATTTTGTATATACACTCCCTATTTCTGTTCTGCGGGCACATTTTACTAACGTAATAAATCACCTCATATTGAAATAAGGTCTGCAGTGGAAAAATGCATGCAACAGAAAGATGTTTGAAACATATCATCTGTATATCGAGAAAACTTCAAATTATGATCTTTACACGTGTGTTTTCTCTGTAAAGAGATTTCCACACAGAGTTCAATTTTGTTTTTAACGGTTCACCAATAGGATCTGCGTATTTCATATCATCCAATTCGTTCAATCTCCTTATTTTTATATTAACCTCGTTTCACGTGCAGTGAAGGTTTTCCCTTAGTGCAAACGATCCTTTACACACAATTATACTGCGCCAATAAGTGTCTTAAAGATATGTTCTCTACATTTGCACATTTCTTCAGCTTGATGCAAATAATTGTGTAGAGATTACATAATAACGTTTTTAAGGTTGTCAAAATCATAATTCCTTCGTTCGTTTTTTGTGATCCTTCGCATCTCATTCCGTATCCTAACCACTAAAAGGCATCCTTGTATATAATATTTTGTTGTGTCACAAAAGAAATCAAAATTGTTACTCTGATAATTAAGGTGTGTCAAAAAAGTATCTAAATTTTTTTGTACTTTTTGACATATCTTGAATTCTGAAAAAAAACAAAAACATCTATTAATTCTTCATTCATATCTTGGTAAATAAAGCCTTATGCTTGGTACATTTTTGACATACCTATATTCTGAAAAAAAATGAATAGAACGTTATTTCTTTCAGAATACAACGTGTGTCAAAAAGTAAAAAATGCTCGATACTTTTTTTTTACACCCTTTATATAATATATATATATATATATATATATATATATATATATGGAGATAGGATGGATGTAGTAGAATCCGACAGTATGAGATAGGTAAAAGGATGGTCATTTTTGACTGATGATGTCCGTATGAATCGGACGAAACGTTTCAACTCTTAGATTTGTTTTGAGTCATCATTTCTTGTCCACCATCCTTTTACCTACCATATATATATATATATATATTATATATATATATATATTATAATATATATATATATGGATAATGTAGCTAGCCATATCCTCGTCAGGGATGTGGTTCAAGGAACATTAGTCATTTCGGATTCTTAACATCATACACCTTCACGTAGATGAATGAACTGTGTTGATCTTGCACAAGCTTATGCTTCTGTTACAAGATCTCAAAGAATATATCGACATATGAATGGCCAAATTTGAGGCATTTTCATAACATATAGAGCCATCGTAACCTTCAATCATATATATATATATATATATATATATATATATATATATATATATATAAGTGTATTTAGGCAACATTTTTTCTTTTATACAGGTTTCGTTGAATTGAACAGACAATTCCTGTCTGACAAGTCTTTCGTTGATCCGTTCTAATCTGCGGGCCATACTTCTGGTGTCAGGCTGGAACTGGTATACCAGTCCACCGAATGTTTCGTCACTAGCGCTTTCGGCAATACACTTTGCCATCCTCAGGTGGGAAACGATGGAATAGTTTTCATGTCTCGTTTTTAACGAGAACGAGTAGAAGCAAGGAATTAGTGGGAGGTAATATCAATTGGTAGTGTGAGGTTTTGGAATGGTAGTAGTTTGAACAAAGCAGTAGTGATTTTTTGGGAGGGCACAGGTTGTGATAAGGGGGGGATAATGGAAGTAATGTAGGCGGAAAATTATATATATATATATATTTATGAAAATCATTTAAGCGTTGTCTGTACAGGTTTATCTGACCGTCGAATATCAACGGAGTAACTCCCAACACTTTGCTATCTGCTTAGTGCATTGGCACAAAGCACAGATTCACAGGGTTGTTACGGTGGTCGTAACATTGATAGTTCTACAGTTTTATTTTCCTTATATTGAGTGAAAATTTCTTAGCAGTTGTTTATCTTATTGTTGGGGAGATGAACTCGTTTATATTTTTGGTTATATTATTTTTAATGGCATATCAACCCCTGTAGGTTATTTAATGCCAAATCTTGCTGTTGTATATATATATATATATATATATATACCCCTCCGCACGAGCAGGATGCGACACAAGGTCAATTTCTTAAGCGGAGTTTAACACGTTTGAATCCACAGTTTTCTTTCTCCAAAACTCGTTACCTAGCCATGGTTAAAGAGGTCAGTCTGCCCTGCTAGTTACCCATAGCTGGAAGGAGAATTGGATTCATACCTTTCCCAAGGGTATTAGCGCCATGTGAAATGCCAACAGCTTTGTCCAGGAATTGAACTCGGGTGGACGAGTCCATTTCCTGCGGCTCTAAGCATTAGACCACGCGCCTCCAGCTGTTGTATATATGATTTGGAAGCCTTGGTTAGACAACCAGTCTAGGAGAAGAAAAACATTGAATTCAACCCAGTACATAGTTTGATATAAAAGAGTCGCCAGATTTGCAGCCACTTTTTAAATGAGAAAAATAATAATGCAATGAAAGACTAAATATTACTAATTTAGATTAAATATTTCGCTCCAATATTTTGCATCGTTGAGCACTGTAGTTTGAAAATTACTTTTCTGAACGTTTTAATCTTTCATCGTCAATATCAAGGGAGTAGCTCGTTTATATATATTTTTTTAAAAATATTAAATATGGCTTCTATCATAAGTGAGGTTGAACTCTTTTTGGAAAAGCCTTGGAACTTTGTCTGAAAAAGTTTATTTGACTCTCGATAATCACTGTAGCTACTATCAAGATTTTATCATCTGATCAGTGCATTGGCACGAAACGCAGAGTCAGGGGTAATAGTACGGTGTTCATAACATCGATTGTTTAACCACCTCTATGATTCTTCCAAGAATTGAGTAAACCTTTCTTAGCAAGTTGTTTTTTTCAGCTTATTGTTGAGGAGATCGACTCGATTTAAGGTATCACTAATATATTATATATATATATATATATATATATATATATATATATATATATATATATATTTATTTATTTATTTGTTGAATTTTTGAAATATAATTGTTTTCCATTGGCAACTACCAAGGTTTCAGGCTATTTCGCCTTCATCAGGTTACTAATAATTCTTCTGGTATTTATGAGAAGACATTTCTTGCTGTTATAACAAGTATAATAAGTATAACAAGTAAAAAGTATAATAAGTAACAGCAAGAAATGTCTTCGCATAAACACGAGAAGAATTATTAGCAACCTGATAAAGGCGAAATAGCCTGAAACCTGGGTAGTTGCCTATGGAAAACAATTCTATTTAAAAAATTCAACAAATAAATAAATAAAGTTCCTACAAATTTGTGGTTGAGCACTGTGATTTCTTTGTTTCACCCCCCCCACTAATATTATATATATTATATATATATATATATATATGTTGTTGTGTGTGTGTGTGTGTGTAGACATATATGTGCTTGATTACAAAGCCATCCTGGTATTAGACCGAGGAAACGTTTTATTAAACACTCAACATGGGTAAAATATGAACTATCATATTGTGAATGAATCCTATTAAAGGATACCTGTCCACATGGCATGCACATTCGGAAAAGGAAACTTATTTAAATTTGATGAGAGACAGTGAATATTTTTTTTTTCAGTTGGTAAAGTAAGCATCTATGAACCCTGAGGTACTGGGCTTGATATTAGCACTCACCAGCACAGTGTATGAGTAGCACAGTTTGGGTTCGAGCTGTAAATTGGGGAGCTAATGGTAGATGTGGCAAAACAATCTCACTGGACTAACTCTAGTGAAAAGGGGACAGACACCCTCTCTGTCCGGTCGATACCGACAATAGATACTCTGTCGACTTTACTACAATTATATATATATATATATATATATATATATATATATATATTTACTAGGCAAGGTTATACATTATCATGAAGTTTTTTCTACTTTTGATAGGTATTTGTAAACGCAAGTTTTGTTTTTCCAATTGTATCTCTGCATGTGGATTGAATAGTGCGATACACTGGGGCATCCATCTTATCCGAAACGTCATATATTAATGTTATTTCAAGAGCGACGTCTCATTCGTCATGTAATATATTACGATAGTCTTTTGGGCATACATGTCAGGAAAGACCCTATTCATAATATATTAGGTTCAGACAAAAAGTTTGCTTAAGTCGAAAAACATTCAGCGCGCAATCTACACATTGCCCAAGATTGCATAGAATATATATTTATTTATTATCCAGAGATCTTAGGTTCTAGATAGGTATTCTTAATTATTAACCAAAACAACATTTTAACAAAAAACAATAATTTATAGTTTTATCTACGACATCTTACCTTCATAAAAGTCAGTGAGTGGGGTCAGTCGTCGTGGCTTAAGTGCTTGCGTGCCGCATCTTAGTAAGCAAGTTTGAACCCCAGTCGCTCTATTACGTTTACTTTCGGATTAATATCCATGGAAAAGTATAAACCGCCTCACCCCCAAGTATGGGTTAAATAATACCACTATTAGAGCATCCACTTAGAAACCACAAGGTCCCTGGTTCATTTCCGACCCTCTTCAACTCAGCGCATGAGTAGCACACATTGAAACTGTGCATTAGCATAGGGAACTCATGGTAGTTATGGCGCCCCACCTCAGACGTAAAAACAAGTTTCCTGGTCTAACACTAGTGTAAACGGGATAGACTCCCTAATGATGATACCGAGAAGAGTTCATTGTAGATTTTACTGTTGTTCTACGAGGATGACTTTGGCATTAAATAACCCTCGAAGGTTGATATGCCATCACACAAAGACAGAAAACCTTCTACAACGTAATGTGACTTTCCCCTTTTAAAGTAGTGTGTTACACAGTTCCCAACCCGTTTTTACAATTCTGATATACGTGCAGTTTAAAGGGTTAACATGCATGTCCAATAGCACATTTTCCTCAAGCTGCTCTATCTTTTGAAATCTACGATTTTTCATGCCGAATGTGAGTTTTTGAAACTAAACATTCTCAATGGATAATTTCGTTTGGGCGACTAAAGTTGTTTATTTCGCTTAAAATAAGGTATGTAATCATCGTGCAATGACATGAAACACTATCAGATTTTCGATCGGCTTTGGTGGATATTCATATCGATTTGAAACGCTGGTACTACTAGTGATAATTAGTACTTTTCAAAGTATTCTCTGTGAATTTGCATGAAAATGGCATCCATTAAAGTTTGTTTCTTACTTTGAAATGTAATTTTAAATAAACTGCCTTCATCATTTTAAGTAGAAATAAAATAACAATAAATTAGTTAAATACTTTTGGCCGTTACTTGTGTATAGATCTGACTCCGTAGTGAGATCTGTGAAATATCAAGAAAGGCTTCTGTCTTTGAATATTAACTTCATTCTATTATCTATGATATTCAAGATTTCATTTAAGTATATTCAAATTGGGTGGATTTTTAATTAACTGATCTGCTGAATTTAGGAAGCAATAACAGGTACTGTAGTCAACCTTAGGCATGTGTACCGTAACTAAGCAAATACACATGAAGGAAAATAAATAATTTATCAAAATGAGTTAAAAAGGATGATATACGTAAAACAAACAAACCAACCAAGGAACTATTATGAATGAATAAATCTTATCTCAGAAATTAAAACAAAAATAAGTGGTTTTTTTTCGCATTTTTAACGGTCTGTTTATAATACAATTTATAAAACAGTAGCCTAAACTAATACCATTCAATATGACAACACACAGAATAATTAGCTGACTTTAAACTACATAATTATTTGGACTCGTATTTATCAAATAATTTAGGAAATGGTTGCCTAAATTTATATTATGAAATACGAATTAATACAAAGATTGGTTAGCCGATTTTTAAGTACTTCATTTTTGGCACACAATATATCAGACAAATAATAAAGCCGTAACCTAAACTAATATCATCAAATACGAAACCAGAGAAAGATTGCTTATTTTCTCGTCTCTTCAACTATGCTGAATCAAATCACCAATACGATCTTCATATATAGACCACTTGATCATTATATGTCTCGTTTATAAATGACCAAAACTTAAGCAATAGGATTCATGTCAAGAAACTGAATTTTCCAGGGGATCTTATTAGTACCCCCCCCCAGTTGACTATTCTCGATTTTTCTGGGTTACATTGAAATCCATATTCCATTGAGAAAAAAAAAGCAATGTTTTGGTTTGTATAACTATCAATCCATTTTGAAAAGATTCCCAATTGTAGGAAGGAAATGTATTTTTTTCTGGATCGATATTCCCCTCCAACTCATGAAATATCGAACAGATATTGATACAAATTTCTAGCTGCTGTATAAGCAAAAACAAAAAACTGACATTTCCAAGTGTGAGTGTCATGGAGGTCAATAAAATGTTCCAAAAAGCAAAGCTCAGCAACTTCTTTTTAGACATGTGCTCATCCACTGTTTCAGAAATGACCTAATTCATAGGACAATAGTATAGATATCTCATAAACAGGGGTTTCACTTTAAATGTTGCGCAGGATAACGAGGCACTCTTCATTACCTATAAGAAGAGCCAAAATAGGTCAGCAGCTAATAGTACAATTTCCAGGTGGATTGTTTCCACCATTAGATATATCTATGAGGCAGCTGGTCAGCCACATTCTGAGGACATTAGGGCCCATGATACTAGAAGATTGGCTTCATCGTGGGCCTTGTTTAACGGAGCTTCACTGAGAGACATCCTACAGGCAGCTCATTGGTCTTCAGAGAACACCTTTGCATCCTTTTATTTAAGGGATGTTGCTGGAGTGAAGGAAACTTTGCAAGATCCTCCATATTAGAGACAGCCGGTTTGGTGAAGAATAAGTGAGTATGTTCCTTTACGTTGTTTTTCCCACCTCCTGGAATTCAGCTACAATTCTGTTTCTTGCATTAGTTATACAGGTAAGTATAGATATTGATATAAACTGAGGGTTTTTAAAGTAAAACTTCCAACTCTTTATCATATATGTGCAAGAAGGCGGTAACTGAGAGTCTTAGTTCAGGGTAAGACGCTAAACTGCATCTAGTGGTGAAGTTCAATCCTCGAACTTTGTGAAGTTTCGAGTACGCCTTCGTCGCAATTACTCCCATATCCACTCTGTACCGGGGTGGAAGTAACTGTTAGGGTCCCATCGATGGGTTCAATAGATATAAATGATTTTTATAAACTATTTCAAAAAATTGAATAAAAACAAGAAGGAATAAATAAATGTATTCTTCATAAAATAACCCAAGGGTTGGTATGCCGTATAATCTAACCAACCAACCATATGAAAATATAACAGAATTATCTGATCAGCGTGTCAGTTGTCCTCTAATTCTTTGGTTTTGTTGTCATACACACGAAAGGGTGCGCAATAGACACCTCATCAGTGATTGTTACATAATTCATAAGCAGCTTAAGATTTATGTACATACCCTAGTTAGAATATATGAATAATGTTCGTTAGAGTCAGGAGAACGGGATTTCAGTGGAAAGTTACAGTGGTCAATGAGTGACAACGGGGGAATTTGGTCTGACCTTTCGGTAGAGCGCCCCATTACAGACGCGTAGGAATAAAATTTAGATGCGAGCCGGCACCCGGCGAGAGAAGATGACTCTTAGGGTTCGCAACTCACCGTGCGGTCGAAACCTGGGATGGGTTATTGTAATAAAGCTTTAGTGTTGTGTGTTAAGTAATTTAAAATAAGTGATGAAAAATCAACCAAGAGGATCAAATCCCAGCAGAAGTCCTGAAGAGAAGTGAGCCCAGCAAGAAGAACATTAGTTAGAACCAGTAAGCAGAAAGTAACAAGTAAGACCGATCATTTATCTATATCTATATCTCTCTATATATCTGGTTATCTCTATATCTATCTATTTCTATATATCTATCTCTATATCTATATCTACCTATCTGTCAATCTATATCTATCTCTCTGTATGTCTATATCTATCAATCTCTATATCTACCTATATGTCAATCTATATCTATCTCTCTGTATGTCTATATCTATCAATCTCTATATCTATCTATCTATCTATCTATCTATCTACCTGTCTATCTCTACATCTATATCTCTATCTCTCTCTCTCTCTATAATATATATATATATATATATATATATATATTCTCTTTCTCTCTCTCTCTCTCTCTCTCTCTCTCTCTCTCTCTCTCTCTCTCTCTCATATAACCGAGCTATTGAGTGGGCATACAAGATGATAATGACTCGGGTTCATTGCAAATTTCATTACAAACTTCGTGTCTTCCAATGTCAAACCTGTTCATCCAAGTGACCCTACCACACACCAAAAATTTAAACTGCTGCTGGAATTTAACTTCTAAGCTGAAGGTGACTAATGGGAAACAACGAACGTCAGCTTTCTCAGCGTGGCGACGAAACGTTACAATTTATGAGAAGTCATAAATTGTGAACGTACCTGTAAGATAGTTTTAAATAAAGTATGTTAAATCTAAAACCGGGGGTGGGTACTTTTCCATAACCGTTGGGGGTTATGATTGACATTTTTGATGACTCCAACTGACCTCCGGTACAGAGACGTGATAATAGTTAGTTTAGTTTAACAGTTGCGACCCGATTTCAAAGCAGAGTAGACGGATTTGTCGGCTCTCCCGGGGTTCATTCTCTCTCCGCGGCGGAAACAAATGTGGACTAATAAAACGTGATCAAGCAAAACCAAGTCTTGTGTAAATTATTAAAGACAATGTCTAGCCCAGCCCATAGAAAATTAGCAAGGAAGAAAATCAACCCCAGCAGGTAGATCAGCCCAAATATATATTTACCAAGGATGCGACACAATGTCAATTTCTTAAGCTGAGTTTAACAGGTTTGGATTCAGAGTTTTCCTTCTTCTAGACCGGTTGCCTAACCAAGGTTAAAGAGCCCAGTCTGCCCTACTGTTTATCCATAGCTGGAGGGAGAGTAGGATTCATACCTTTCCCAAGGATATTAGCGTAAAATGAAATGCAATGATCAAGATCAGCCCAAATAAGATGGCGACCGAAGTAGTAACCAGAACAAATAGAAGTTACAAAGTAATATCTAAAATCTCTAATCTAATCTAATCTGTCTCTCTGTCTCTCCCTCTATTATTTACCTGAGAACTCTCTCGTCGTTTATATATCTTAGTATGTTAGAGGGGCATATACGGCTATATAACAGAACAAAGAGGAAAATCGATTATTTGCCTTACATCTGGATCGAACTCTGATGCAATAAACAATTTTTCTTTGTACAACGTAGTAAATTAAAGTATTAATAATGCAATAATATATAATCTGCATTATTTGCTGTCTCAGATCAGAATCTAAGACATAATGATAGTCTCAAGAAGACAGTGGTTTTATTTTCGATGATTAGAAAATTATCTTATCACGAGATTGATAACTGACAGTAGAATTCGTTGAGTAGTATTTGAGTCAAGAGAAAACATGATATCAACGGTACTTTATAACTGATAGTTTCTGGCCTATGCAATTTTCACAGCCTTCACTGGACCCCCCCCCGTTTGTATGATATTCACAGAGTCTTATTACATACAGTCTTCCAACAGTCACCTTCAACAAACAAACATTTTACCATCTTATTTGAGTGAATTGTTTGTAATTCCTATTATCAACCACGTGCGCAAAAAATTGGGAGGGAGAAACCTTGCCCAAATTTAAACTATTTCTTGTGGCAACTGCAAAGACGTTCGTGTACACAAATGCTGGGGGGGGGGCGCTTTTATTTATTTCATTTTTACTTACCAGATTATATTCTTGCTCATTTCTATTTAGCATTTCTATTTGGCGTGAGTTACAGGCCTTACGTAATTAAATTTAAGTAGATACTCTAACAATTTAAGATGTTTTTCTCCGAATGTTTGAGATGAGGCTTAAAGATTAGTATTATCTGCGTCATTCGGACTATTGTCCCCATCTTCATTGTTATTTGTACAACGTTTCGGCCGATATGCCCTCCGGCCTTCTTCAGGTATTTCTTGTCGGACTCGAGAAACTTCTCGGACTCGAGAACCTTCTCGATGGTTATGGTTAGCGGAATGAGAACAGGATACCCCCGTGGAATAAATAAAGGGTTAGGTTCAAAGTTCCGTGATGGCTCCCGAATACGACAAGAAAATTCCCGAGTTCGAAAAGAAGGTTCCCGAGTCCGAGAAGGTTACCGAGTCCGAAAAGAAATACCTGAAGAGGCCGGAGGGCATATCGCCGAAACGTTGTACAAATAACAATGAAGATGGGACAATAGTCCGAATAACGCAGATATACTTAAGATGTTTTGTTTTAAAATTCTGATAAAATAAATTATACGTTAAAATCACACACACACACACACACACACACACACACACACACACCACACACACACACACACATCTCCCACTCTCTCTCTCTCTCTCTCTCTCTCTCTCTCTCTCTATATATATATATATATATATATATATATATATATATATAATATAGTGGTGTGTGTTATATAATTGATAGGCTTCCGATAAATTATGTACAGTAGCGTAGCAATTAAAAATAACGGTAATTTTTAATCATGGAAAAACTATAGAAGTAAATTGACAGAGATTGGTCTTTCGTTGACTTTGTACCTAGTCTCTGATTGGTCAAAGCGATTCAAGAGAAAGGGGAGTTTAGGTGTGATTTGCTTATGGGACAGACGTGTCTCTACCATTGCTTTTACTCTTGCGCGTGATGTTTAACTTGTCCTTAATAAAGATGTCTTGAAAATATACAATTCTTTGTGTTCGTTACTGAGAAAAACAGAAATGAAGAAGATCCAAGAATTCCCAAAGAAAACCAGAAGACTATTGAGAACCTGCACAGATACACAAATAGACGTTAGACGACGCAACCAGCATAGAAGGGGTCTCAGAGTAGAGTAGTTGAACTGGCTAACAATATAGAATAAGATAAGTACAATAAGAACAAGTAGAAGTTGAATATTTAGAAATACTAGCAAAAAACTTCGCACTTCAAGCACAAGTATTCAAGTTTGAGTACAATTAAATAAGACTAATGAAATTGAATAGAAACACAAAAAGATTACACTTATTTTTACTTTATTCTAATTGATTTTAATATAGAATTATAAATATGATTGCTTTTAATACGAATTGTGACGTTGGTGTAGACATAGCTTCGGTTACAGACAGCCAGGCACATAATCTCAATAAAAATGAGATTTTGAAATTGTCTCTTTGATTTTCATAGGATTTACTTTCTTTTTTTCTTCTTTATCACGGATGTTTCTTTTCGTGTAGGACGATTATGAAATTTTGACCTTTCTAATGCTCGGGATTAATTATGTCTCACACTTGTCTTCGTCACATATTTAATTTCCAAGAAGCAGGGCTCAAAATAACCGATCGAGTGCAATCATGTTGGCCATTATTTTATCGGTGCCACCAACACTGTGGTTCTATTTGCTTGACTGCTCTCATATCCGAAGGCTATCCTACTCCAATTCAAATCACACGCTGATTTTTAGATTGTTAATCTCGGATACGTATAACCCCTGCTTAGATAGCTATTCTCTTGGCGGTTAAGAATTTATTCCGGACACGAACAAAATATTGGCACAGTTTATTTATGCCTGCCTTTAACGCCATTACCTTTCCTAGAAACAATGATTTAAAATTGGATTATTATTATTGTAACTAGTATGAATCAAAAGTTTTGTAATATTTTGGTAACGTGAGGCACAGTTATAACAGGTAGGTTCAATTAAGATAGTTACTCTCACAATATCCATTTTCACCTGTGTCTATCTCTGTCTGTCTGTCTCTCTCTGTCTCTCTCATTTTTCATGTCTTTTTTCTTCATCTTTTTTGATTTCCGTATGTATTTTTCTCCCATCTCTGAATGTTTTTCAAATTTTATATATATATCTTATTATAATGGAGATTGTGTGTTTTTCTGTGTGTAACCGAAACTAAATCACTACTCAAGTTACAATTCCCTTAGAAATTGACATCACATTCACCATGAATTTATCCTTATTTTAACCCTCAATTATTAATAAAATTGTTTTACATTATTTATACTGTTAACCATATCTACATACTAATAACATGCAATTGTATTTATATATACAACAAAATAGCGGTTTACAGTGTGAACGGGAAGGCTAATTTGCATATTGATATTAAAAATGTAATTTTAATAAATATATGCTTAGTATTATTGGTTTCTAACTGTTTGGTTTTAATTTAATGAATATAAGCAAAAATCTCTTCAATGAATCTTAAATGAAATCCATTAACAAGAAAAGATAACTGTCATTTTATTCTTTACTTCCTATTTTAACTAAATAGTTAAATTAGAAAAAATAACAATGAAAGACGAGAGTGATGGAAGAGTAAGTTTCAGTTGTTCTATTTTTCAATCATATCCCCTCTGTTTTAAATCTTTTTATCTGCATTCTTATTTAGTTTCATTAGTGTTTCTAATTTAATACGATATTTCATTACATTAAAACTTAAATACTTGCACCCGGAGAATGCATATATTTGCTAGTATATATATATATATATATATATATATATATATATATATATATATATATATATATATATATATATATATATGAGTGTGTGCGCGCGCGCGCGTGTGTGTATGTGTGTGTGTGTGTGTATTTATATATATTGTTTATCTCTATCACCGGATCATGTGCATTCAGTCCTAAAACAATATCATCTTTTTTTTCTCTCTTCAAACGTTGATGAAAGCCTTCGCTTAACGAAATAAGCCTGCAATTATAATAGTGAGAGTAACTATCTTAACTGCCGCCTGACAAGGTGGCCTTTAAGCGAGTTAAATAATAATTTTTGTTGACATAATTCTAGTGATGATTTACCATAGATAAAAACTGTAAATTCGATAAATTTTATAATAAAAGATAAATGTTTTTAATAGATTTGCGGAAATTGTATGAATAGGCATCATATCTTGTAACTTAGCCATGATTTAAATTTCTATCAATATTTTCATATTGATATTTTCATAGAAATTAGATATTTGCAGTGGAGGTTTGTGTGCTTAGATTAAAATGAAATATACTTATCTAAGTACCCTGAGTAATATAGTTTCAGAATATATATATCGTTAAAAACTGTAGTCATAGAAACCCCAAATTTTCAATAAAAAGATGTAATTTTCGATATTGGGGGATTAACCAGCTATAGATCGGAAGACCGCCCTGTGCGTGATTTGAAACCGGACTGCCAAGCTGACAGGCCGATCCCATAACCCCTACACCAAACGGATTTCTTAGATTTTACGATTTGTTTAGAGTAGGTTAATATTCCTCTTCTAGTGACTTTTATTACACGACGATATGATAAGTTGTAAACACGGTTTCAAATCACGCACAGGGCGGTCTTCCGATCTATAGCTCTGCTGATGAGGCCTAATAGGCCGAAATGTACATACAGAGATTGATTTTTCTCGATTTGTTTAGCCATACATTTAAATAGGTATTCCCGCCTAATTCATTATTAATTAATTAATTTTCAAAATTAGATACGACTCCAATTAAGCACTTATTCTCCCAAAAATTGTCGGCAAAAAGCCATTCCAAACAAACCGTGTTTATATATATATATATATATATATATATATATATATATATATATATATATATATATAGGTAGATAGATAGATAGATAGATCTAATGTGTCAGATAAACCTACTAAAATTTTCGCTTAATGCTCTTCAGGGCTAAGATTAAGCCCTGGAGGGCATTAAGCAAAACTTTTAGTAGGTTTATCTGACTCAGTAGATTTATCTTTATTTTTTGCTCTACTTAGCCACTTTTTACTTATTAGCTTTAGTTTCCTGGCGGTTTTGTATGAATATATATATCTTATATATATATATACATATAAATTATTTTTTCTTTTGGTCAAATATTGTACCAATAGATAATTTTTGGTTAGTACGATTATCTTTGGTCTTTTCTTTTTTCCAAATAATTTTTTTCTCTCCGGGTAATGTTTGGTGGTATATTTTTACAATCAAACTATTTGCTGTTTTTTTTCTCACCGCGAGAATTTACCAATAAGTTTGGTATATATATATATATATATATATATATATATATATATATATATATATATATATATACGTACATTATTCAATGATTTTAGCAAAGACTAAGCCTATTATTGGAAAATTATAATAGGACCGGTTTAGCTCAGTCGGTATAGTGTTCGGTTAAGAATTGGTTCGATACTAGCCCTCGCCAACCTAGCGTATGAGTAGCACATGGATCTCTGCAGTAAAGTGAGGAGCAAATGGTAGGTGTGGCGCTCCACCTCAGATGAAATAAAATAATCTCCTTGGTCTAGTGCTAGGAAAAGGGGATAGACTCCCTCGCTGTCTGGATGATACCGACATTAGGCTGTCCCGACGACTTTACTTACTATAATAGCTTTACAAGAAAAAGAAAATAATTAATACAGAACTGTTAAGGCGTATAGAGTGACTAAAATTAATTCATGATTAGCCACGATACGTGTAGAAAATGTCTAGATAAAAAAAAAAACAAAGTTTCTCATTTTCCTACAACTGTTGACAATATACTATTTTTTTAGGACAGCTCCTATTGTCTAATGAGAATAAGATCGGTAATCACTAGATACCACATACTTCTGACCTTGTGCCAAGCTTTGTAAATGACGACAACATGTTTTTTCTTAATTCGAAGGCGGTTACAATATTTCAAGAATTTTCTTTTTAAACAAGATTTGAACTAATAAATTAAATGCCCCATAAAAATAGTGTTCGACAGAGATTGAATGAGTTTAAATGAAGTTTGATAATTCAAATAAAAAATGTTATTTATTTAATTTATTCTCTAGAAATTTGAGGAGATTAGATGAAGTTTCAGGTAATAGAATTGAAAGCCTAAATTACATGAATAAAGTTTGTAGACAATTGAAAGCAAACACACTACACACTTAAACGTGACAATGAATATAACGAAAATACAAACGTTTTGTAATAACATGAGGTAAAATTTGGCAGCTGAGAATGATTTTGCCAAATTCGCGAAGGTCATGAACCACAATGAACTGTGAGATACCGAGCTCAGGAAATAACGTATTTTTATCCTGTATCTTTGCTTCTCGATACGTTTTTGGCACACCTTGCATAAATAAAAAAGATTCAGAATGTCTATGTACAGTGATTGAGTGCATGTCCTTTTATAAAAGAAAATTGGTGGAGACCAGCAAGGACCAACATTTTATAAAAGCCAAACCCTATTTTGTCCGAGCTTTGATGAATTGTTTAAAAAATATTGTTCAGATTTAATAAAATTTAAATTTTATTAAATCTGTCCACGATAGAAAAAAGGCTGAGAACCACGGACTAAAGGACTTGCCTAGAGTGGTAAACGTATTTCAGAGTTAAATACAAGTACCATCGGATAACGCACACAAATATGTTGTAGTATACATTTAATCTTCATTCTGCGGGAGCAGGATGTGACAAAGTCTATTTTAAGCGGTGTTTTAACCGGTTAAAATACAGTTTTTTCTTCTCCTAGACTAGTTCCTTAACCAGGGTTAAAGAGCCCAGTCTGACTACTATTTACACGTAACTGGATGGATTCATACCTTTCCCAAAGGTATTAACGTCATGTGAAATGCAAAATAGCATCGTTTATGATTTGAACTTAGTTTGCCGAGTCCATTTTCTACGACGATAACCATTGTGAAAAAAAGGTGGGTGGTCTGGTGATTTCTGGGTGAGTGGCTGGTTCGGTCGAGAAAGTTGCTGGCGCCATGTGTGTACTAAGAACGCGAGACCGGGAAGGGACAAAGTTTATAATCTCCTGACGGAAGTTGGAGGGGATGAGATAGTTAAACAACACATCTCCAGTCAGTTGTATTCTGATATCTTTTTCAGAAACGACTGTTACCTGTTTCTGTAAAGTTACCCCGTAGTTATCTGACCAAAGGCAGGAGTGGGTCGCTAAGAAGTATATGTTTTAGCATCCCCGACCAGCTCTAACTTGGTCACCATAGTTGATACTTTTTTCGACACAATTAAACGTCGAATCCCCCCCTAGTAAATGACCTTCAGTAGACATAAACTTCTTAGAAAGACGTATACAAAAATTCATCTTCAAATGAAGAATACAAGAATTAAGAAGCATTTAGCATCCAACACAGCATAAACCAAATCACCCTTTGAACGAGGCCTCAATGTTTTCGGAGTTGCAGCTGGTGCACTGGTAGTTTTAGGTGTGGTGGCCGCTATGGTCACTGATAAACCTGTCACAAGCAATAATAACAAAATTTGGTGCGTAGAGAGATATGTCGACGAAGATGATAGAACTTGTGTGGAAGACAATTCTCATTGCAGCGGAAGAGTGTTTCTTCTTTGGGTAGCAAGAGAGAGAAAATAAACAGATAAAATAGCAGACAGGTAGATAAACAAACACTTTTATTTTTTTCCTCTCTAAGCATCCATTTTTCAAGACAGTTAAGATAGTAGTTTTGTTTTGGGAACTGTAAGCTTTGGAATTAGATATGTAATAAAACGTGAAAATCACGTGATGAAAAAAATCACGTGACCGAAAAATCACGTGATGAGGTTACAATAGGAATTGTACGAGATCACATTAAGCCGTGTTGGAAATGTTAGAGAAAACTGCTTATATAACATTAAAATCGAATTTCTATCATGAAAATTGTGTTTAGATTCCCACTAAAGCCAGTTCGTATTTTTTTTTTGTTTTCGTCAGTTTTATTTTTTGTTTGTTCATTTGTTCATTTCAAAATGTTGGCATTGCTAGAAGTTTTGATTTCTTTTCCGCGAGAAATAATGCAAGTGCGACGGTTCAGGGTTTGTTGGGAAAGTTTTTGCAGGCTTCTTTCTTTAGGCAAAGGCTTTCATCATGATAATGTTTGAAGAGAGAAAAATAAAAGGAGTTGATATTGTTTAGGGGAGAATGCACATGATCCGGGGATAGAGATAAACAAGAAAAAATATATATATAAATATATATATATATATATATATATATATATATATATATATATATATATTTAAGTTAAACATTTATATATATATATATATATATATATATATATATATATATATATTAAGATTAGTATATTATGTATATATGGAAAAATTCCGTATATATATATATATATATATATATATATATATATATATATATATAATAAAAAATGCCCAGTATATATATAAGAAGAAATACCCAGTAAAAAAGGAGAGAAAATGAAATAAAATCAGATAAAACAAACTTTGAGGCGAAAAAAAACTACTTTGAAAAAAAAATTGTTGGGAGAAAAATACATGAAGAAAACAAAAAAGACTTGAAATATGAGAGAAAGAAAGAGAAGAGAGAGAGAGAGAGAGAGAGAGAGAGAGAGAGAGAGAGAGAGAGAGAGAGAGAGAGAGAGAGAAAGGGGGGAGAGAATGAAAATGGAGATTGTGAGAATGAGATCGATACAATAAAAATAGGAAGAGTGGAGGGAAAATGTTCAGAATAATCTAACAATACAATATCAGTTATATATCAATACAGGTACATAAATATGTTGAGCAAGATCATATTTTACTAGGAAAGAAAGACCCAACCAGATGTGCCTCAGTCCACTAAAGCTTTCCAGTTAGGCACTGTTAGAGATCCACGTTTGTATGCAGCCCAGTCCAAGGTAACTTGCTCCAGCCCCGGGAAGAAGTTTGAGAAACCAGGCTTGATCCACATCAACATTACCAGTTTGTCACCGATCCTCCTCCTACTTCCCAAAAACTAAGAATCATTGGTAGAAATAATTTCATAAACATATCGGTTTGACCAGTAAATGGAACCATAGCAGGTACTACCACTCCGAGTCAGAGTGAACCTGGGAGAAGGGGTACTTTACATTCCGCAAAGCTCCAGAACTAGACCTCATTACAATTATGGCGTTTAACGTCATCTGCAGGAAACTAAGACTTCAGCCACAGCCTTCTAGTACATATATGATAAAAAGTGTTGGGGATTTACCATAACAGCAATATGGTCGGGATAATCATATACATATTTACCCCAACCCCGCACAAGCAGGATACGACTCAAGGTCAATTTCTTAAGCGGAGTTCAACATGTTTTAATTCAGAGTTTTCCTTCTTCTAGACCGGTTGCCTAATCAAGGTTAAAGAGCCCAGTCTGCCCTACTATTTATCCATAGCTGGAGGGAGAGCAGGATTCATACATTTCCCAAGGGTATTAGCGCTAAGTGAAATGCAATTAGCATATCCAGGATTTGAACTCGGGTTGATGATTCTATTTCCCATGACTTTAACCATTACACCACGCGCTTCCTACGGGACAATCATATAGGTGCGAGAGCTTGAGGTGACCAGGCGATTGATTAGAAGAGGCCTCCCCAACCGCCCTTTTAGCCGGAGTAAGTGCCAAAATAGTATTGCATGGTATGTGTAGCTCAGCTACCAGGATTCCGCCCTTAAGCATTACGGGTCGCCATCCACAGCCAACCGTTGGCCCCATTGGGAGTCGGTCTTCCTGTATGCAGATGTGCAATTGGCGTATTCAATAGCAACAATCGACAAGGCCTGTTATTTTGGACTTTAATATCTTTAGCAAGCGTTTCATTCACAACATATGTTCAATTGTAATGCAGTTACCCGAGAAAATTACTCATACATCACTCTTTACGATGTTTCAATATTGTATTATTGTATTAGGCGATGCGAGTATTCTGTTTTTCAGTTTATCTTATTTGGAAGCCAGAAATCGTTGGATAAGTGGGAAATTTACTATTTGTAGGGTGCAGAGTTTGACCAGAAAATCCTTTTGACATCGAGACCGCTCCTACTTATCTTGCAGGGAAACGGGAACCTGAACATTACGGAATGAAATTACTGCGTTCCGTGTTCAATATTTGGAGATCTGGACGTTAAAGTGAAAGAGGGATGATGCCTGCCCGGGTGAAAGGAGAGATAAAGCAGGGGTCTGCGTCAGATCCAAACGGCCGTGGGATATAGAAATCATCTCAGTATCACTGTCACGCAACCAACAAACTAAGGAGGTTAAGGGTTGGAATATTCAATAAATTACACGCTGTGCAGCCTCGTCAAATTTGACAAATTCCGACGGTGAATGGTAATCATTAAAAAATACTAAGCAGGGGCAGAAAAGGCGGAATGTTGTTTACCACGGCGAAAGTGTGGCTCCAGAGCAAAAATAAACGCAGTGAAGATAAAATAAATGTTAAATAATATGAAAGATATATTTTAAATGTAATTTTACTATGGTATATAAAATATGAGAAAAAATAGTCTTTTTTCAAAGCTTATTTCTTATAGAAACCTAAAAACTAACAGCCCCACTTTATTATCAACTAGTTGAGCTACCGGGCTTTGCTCGGGATTTAAAAAGTTAAAAGTAAATCTCCTGTCTATATTCAAGTATCGATTAACAAAATTTCTTTAAAATGTAGCTATTCCTATGTAACTATTACTGAAATGTGGTTTTTGCTGGTATCCTCCAATTTTCCTTTATAAAAGAACATACGCTCGGTCGTTCTACGAACAAACATACAGACATACAGAATCATTCTATATATATATATATATATATATATATTTGGGGGGGGGGAATATGTGCTTAATTGAAGTCATACCTAATTTCGAAAACTAATTAGTTGATAATTAATGAATTAGGCGAGCATATCTATTCAAATATAAAGCGTAAACTAATCGAGAAAAAGTAAATCTCTGTATGTACATTTCGGCATATTATGCCTCATCAGCAGAGTTATAGACAGGAAACTGCTCTGTGTGTGATTCGAACCCTAACTGTCAGGCTGACAGGTGGGAATTCTATCCATTACACTAGCTGTTTTCCCAGATTTCTCGTTGTTTTGAATTGAGATATACTACATTTTTGGTAAATTATATATATATATATATATATATATATATATATATATATATATACTCGTGTACATATCTCACTAGATCATCCAGTCGGCGGGGGTTAGAATAATTCGAATATTTGCATAACTTGTAGAAAGTTACCCCAATCGAGTATCAAAGAAATGTAGATAAAACACACGAACTGACCATAAAAAAAACCGCTTAAGTTTTTAAGATAGAAATTTAGGATTGTTTCTTTCTAGTAAAAATAAAATTAATAATTGAATAAATAAACGAAGGACATTTGTATGTATATAATTTCCTTTTTTAAACTAATTTGTAAAATCACCTAAATAGACAGTTGTTTTTGGGCACAACTAATTATTATTTACGTTGCATTTTAATACTTGTTTAATGTTAGTTTCAAATTCATTCCTTCGTAAATATAATTGTTTCCTTTCTGTATAATCATGTCATTGTAAATTGATATGCAAAACAAGAAACAAAGAATTCTCAGAGAAATGTTGGATAGGCAGCAGAAGTGATGGTTCTTACGGTTGGTTCTGTAAGGAAACGATTCCTGCTTAACTCAATGAGTGGCCATGCAACAGGAAAGATAAAACCTGCTTATATTATTATTATTTGAGTTTTCACATCAGTGTTAGCTGATGGTCTTTCACTGGAGTCTGAGTGACAGCAAGTCTCCAGGACTCTTCTGAGTATTCTGGCAGATTGCAGCAGTGCAGTGTTCTGAATGGTTTCAATCCTTCCTCTGATATCCAAACTTTCCAAACCCTTTTCTAATGCTTTTGGGACTGTTCCAAGTGCACCAACTACAATTGGTATAACTTTCACTTTCATATTCCATAACTTTTTCAGTTCTCTGGCAAGGTCCAGATATTTGTCAATTTTTTCATTTTCCTTTAACTTCACCCTGTGATCCGCTGGCACTGCAAAATTATTATTATTATTATTATTATTATTATTATTATTATTATTATTATTATTATTATTATGTGTACATATAAGTAAAAATTATGGAGGCGTGTGGTCTAATGGTCAGAGTCATTAGAAATGGACTCGTCGACCCGAGTTCAATTCCTGGACGAAGCTGTTTGAATTTCACTTAGCGCTAATACCCTTTGGAAAGGTATGAATCCAATTCTCCCTCCAGCTATGGGTAAATAGCAGGGTTGACTGGGCTCTTTAACCCTAGCTAGGTAACCAGTCTAGGAGAATGAAAACTGAATTGAAACCTGTTAAACTCCGCTTAAGAAATTGACCTTGTGTCACCTCCTGCTCGTGCGGTGGGTTGGTATATATATATATATATATTATATATATATATATATATATATATATATAAGTAGAAAGAGACAAATATGAAGGTGAGTCAAAAAGTAATGCTATTTTTTTTTCATGTGAATTTTTTTTTTTTTTTATAAATCTAAGGCCTACATTCAGAATCTGACGAGTAAGTCCCAACTTACCAATCGAAAATGTCCTTCTTCATGACAATGCTCCACCATACACAAGCATCAGGACAAGGGAGAAAATCACCTCATTCGGGTGGACAACTTTATTGCATCCTCCATACTCACCAGATTTAACGCCTTCAGTCTGTTATCTCTTCGGCCCCATGAAAGAGGGTTTGAGAGGCAAACATTATTCCAGTGACGAGGAAGTATAATCTGTTGCGAAGAAGTGGCTCAAAGAACAGTCAACATAAGTTTACGCGGCAGAACATATGCTCTCATTCCCAGGTGGATCATTGCTATTGAGAGAAACGATGACTATGTGGAAAAGTAGGGATATGATCCACCGAGAACCAGCTTCATCTTTATGTATGATACGTGTTCTGTGTTGGTAATTATACCTGTCCTAAAAAAATACTTTTTGGCGTACCTTCGTATATTCGACAAATTATGCTGAAATGGCACAATATGCTATTTAGTCAACACCTGTTAGCAAGATATTCGGTTATATTTAATGGAAAGGATAACTACTTATATAGTAGAATAGATTCATATTTTGACGTGTCAAAGTAGAATTTAATCCTACCGGTCCAGCATTCGTGTGCATGCTCTTCAAGTACAGATATAACCCTGGAGCAGTCACGCAATCCAACCACATTGGATTGGCCCCGGAGCAGTCACGCATCAGGAGATCCGTGTCAAATTTGGCAAATATTCGATCACAAAAGACGTCGTTACATTCAGACGAAGAACTGAACATTGCTGTTTAAGCAGTACCCTACAAAACAGAAACTGTACGGTCACCATCTCACAAACCATTCAACAAGACTGTTTGGACCCTGTTGGAGAAGTAAGAACGAACTCATAAGCGACGTTCTCTTATAGATCCTTACTCATGGACCCACCTGTTTTAGCCAACCAGCAAAAAATTACATTTACTAGCTCTGTATGGACACTGGGTGCGATAGTGGTGACCTGACAGGAGTAATAGCCGATAGTGAGGATAGTGGGGGAAAGAGTCAGAATAATTCATATTGCCGACAAAAAGGTATGCTTTTACTGAAATTAAAATCATTCTGAAAACTCACGCTAGTTCTTATTTTGCAAGAGGGTCTTATTTTTGGTTTAAAGTAGGCAAAAAGTTAAGTAGTTGATATGCCATTAAATAAACCATACCATCCCACTGCCTAGAAATGTCAACAATTACTTGGAGAACCACTGTGAGCGGCTTAAAGTAGGCAAAAAGTTAAGTAGTTGATATGCCATTAAATAAACCAAAGCATTAAACTGATCCTAGAAATGTCAAAAATACTTGGAGAACCACTGTGAGCGGCTTAAAGTAGGCAAAAAGTTAAGTAGTTGATATGCCATTAAATAAACCAAAGCATTAAACTGATCCTAGAAATGTCAAAAAATACTTGGAGAACCACTGTGAGCGGCTTAAAGTAGGCAAAAAGTTAAGTAGTTGATATGCCATTAAATAAACCAAAGCATTAAACTGATCCTAGAAATGTCAACAATTACTTGGAGAACCACTGTGAGCGGCTTAAAGTAGGCAAAAAGTTAAGTAGTTGATATGCCATTAAATAAACCAAAGCATTAAACTGATCCTAGAAATGTCAAAAAAATACTTGGAGAACCACTGTGAGCGGCTTAAAGTAGGCAAAAAGTTAAGTAGTTGATATGCCATTAAATAAACCAAAGCATTAAACTGGTCCTAGAAATGTCAACAATTACTTGGAGAACCACTGTGAGCGGCTTAACGTAGGTAAAGAGTTTAAGTAGTTGATATGCAATTAAATAAACCATATCATCCCACTGATCCTAGAAATGTCAACAATTACTTGGAGAACCACTGTGAGTGGCTTAAAGTAGACAAAAAGTCAAGTAGTTGATATACCATTAAATAAACCAAAGCATTAAACTGATCCTAGAAATGTCAACAATTACTTGGATAAACAATTTTTGGCGACACAGTGCGTATGTGTAAAAACTATGTGTGCATACATGTGGGTTCAGGTTTTTGTGTATAGATGCATGTGTCTATGTGTGTGTATGTGTGCCTGTGTTTGTGGCAAGGATTCATGTGCATGTGTTCACATATTTGTGTGTTAACACTATATGTGGTGTATGCATATGTGTATACAGGTGTACAGGTATGTGGATGTCATACGTAAGGGTGGGTATCTAGGCGAAGAGATATGATAATGCATACAATACTGATCATGAGATAATACTAGAGAGATACAAAAATTACGAAAAATGTAACTTAAAAGTTAATGCTCTACATATGTGCTGATTTAGCTCAGTCGGTAGAGCATCCACCTCGGAATCACAAGGTTCCGTGTTCGATACCAACTCAGTGCAGGAATAGCACGGATTGAGAATGTGCGATGAAATGGGTTAGAGTTACACTCCACTTAATACAACAACAATCTCCTTGGCTACTGAAAATGAAATAGACTCCCTGCCTGTCCGACTGATGCTGATAATGAGCCGGTCCGCCGACTTTCCTATGAATATATTTTTTTTATTTCTTAACTCTCAAGACGGGAAACAACATAAAGTGCACTTTGTAAATAAAAGATTCTACAAACTAATATCTGAGAAAAATATTAAAAAAAAGACCAAAGCAACCATACAGTCTGAAAATAATTGTCGGTATCGTGATGAATAGCAAAACAAAACAAAAAAAACAAAACAAAAAAAACACCCATAGCGAAGTTAAATATGTAAAAAAGCAAAATTATAAAGATCTAATGAGTCAGAAACTATCTACCTAGATTTCATCTAACAGCTCATCAGAATAATTCTGAATCTGAAACCTAGGTAAATAATCCACAAGTTCTCCTCTCTTCTCTCTCTCTCTCTCTCTCTATATATATATATATATAATATATATATATATATATATATATTATTATTATTATTATTATGTGTACATAAATAACCTACTCGGGTTTCACCATAAGGTTCTTCAGGGTTAAATCCACTGAATTAATCAAGATATTGATTAATTACAGCTAACTGCGGGATTAATCCAGTGGATTTAACCCTGAAGATCCTTGTGGTGAAACTCGAGTAGGGTCTTTCTGTACACACTATAATAATAAATCCGCTGTACTTACGTATTGAGCACTTTATATCTGCTATAGCGCTGACTTATCCGAGTAACACTTATACCAACCAAATATTGAGACCAGCCCAATATTTTTACCGGTAAGTCATTCCTTTTACACACACACACACACACACACACACATATATATATATATATATATATATATATATATATATATATATATATATATTCCTTGACGACCTTTGTAATACTTGAGATCAAAACCTCTTACTAAAACCGCCATAAAGAATCCTTCATTTCGAATCGTTCAAAATCACTCGAGCACGATGATCACGGTTTCATGAAATATGAACATGAATTGCTCGATGCCCGAATTCGAGCAAAGATTCACGTGTCCCTTAATCATCCATTTCAAGTGATGCACGCCACTTGTTCACCACCGCCGACCTCAGCCACGCCCCCCAACCTCACTGACCAATGCAGCCAGAGATGAATATTCCAAATTAGGTAAATCAATTTAATATATACGACAAGAAATCCCAGCTGCCTCACTTCTCTCATCCTTGTCACGAATTAATTGTATTTAAGTATTTATAGCCGGTGCTCTTTGCTATCCTTTCATTGTCGTTCGATTGTAGGTTTAACGTGGGTCATTGGTTTTCGAGTCGGGTAAGACCAACGTTCAACGGCAATCGACTATGGGAACAGGAGTTTGCTAAAAATATGGGACATGTCTACGGAATCATAATCCATGATATATTATAGTATTTCATACCTATTGAGTAGTAAGTCATTGTGGAATAATTACTAGCGAACTTTATTATAGTGGATTGAATTCGGTCCTCAACGGATCGTTCCTATTTGTCGGAGTCTGCGATATTAGGAGGAATTAAGAAGATAATAGTTAAGGAATCTTTTCAAACGGTTATACGTCATAATTTTGATAGAAGTCAAATTGAGGCGCGTCGAGCAATGGCTAGAGTCGTAAAAAAATAGATTTGTCGACCCAACTTCAAAACCTGGACGAAACTGTTTGCATTTGATATAGCCCTAATACTCTCGGGATAGGTATGCATCCACTTACTCTCTCTCTCTCCAGCTATGGCTAAATAGTAGGACAGACTTTGCTCTTTAACCTTAGCTAGTAAAACTCCACCTAAGAAATTGACCTTGTGTCACATCCTGTTCGTGCGGAGGGAATATATATATATATATATATATATATGGAAAAATGAGTAAAGAAAAGAAATGTAGATGGATAAAATGAATTTAATCGATATCACATTAATCGATATCACTTACACATGTGTTTCGGTCAGTTTATGTGTGTGAAAATATTTCGCACACATAGAAGATTCGACCTTCATCAGAGTGAACATTTATTTTGAATGAAAAAATTCGTTGGGAAAAAACAACAGAGATTTTTGAAAATATTCGAAAATCGAATTTTTTAAAATTTGGAACGCTGAAATAGAATGTTGAGATAGACCGTTATGATTTGGATATTTGGTTTTTCTAGGGGTTATGGTAGAAAATAGTTTGTTATTACAAAAAAAAAATAAAGTGTTATTATTTATCATTAACATGTTGAACATTTTTCTCGGAGCTTAGTTTATGTTTTGAAAAAAATCGGTGAAGTGTTAAAAAGTGGTCGATTAAAAAAAGATTCAAACTTTGATGGTAGATAATTGTGTATAAGTTGTTTAATTTATTAAGATGTTATCATAACACTTCACCGATTTTTTCAAAACATAAACTAAGCACCGAGAAAAATGTTTAACATGTTAATGATAAATAATAACACTTTATTTTTTTCCTCATATTGTCGGATTCAATTCCTTTTCCATTTTCATATATATATATATATATATATATATATATATATATATATATATATATATATATAATATCCTCTCTGTATGCGTGTGATAGTTATTTACTAAGTCTGGTTTACAAAGATAGAGATAGGTTAAAAGAATGAGATAGATAGATAGATAGGGAGAGAGAGGGAGAAAGGAGAGAGACAGAGGGGGGAGAGAGACAGAGAGGGGAGAGAGACAGAGACAGATAGACAGACAGACAGACAGACGGAGAGAGAAATTAGCTGTGTTGATGCGCACGCTGTGATGTATATTCATATGACATTTACGAATGCTCATCTAGTGAACAACACTGACAAGATTAATAATAATACGTCCTAGAGAATGAAACGCATCAGATTCTCAGGGATATTGAGATATAAACTGATCACCTAATCCCGGCCAGAAGTCCAGACCCAGTGCTGGTTAAAAAAAACTTATCTAAAAAAAGTTGATTTTGGCGTTCCAGTTGACCATTCATTAAGAAATGTGAGAAAACGGGGGAAAACCGCCAAAGAATCAAATATTTGGAACTTGCAAAAGAACAGAAAAAGACTGTAGAGTAAGACAGTGGAAACGTTTGAACGTTTCCCATGGGTTTGGAAAAAAATCAACAGCTAAGGCGGATGTGAAAACTCTCAAGAAGTGAAATAATAATAATAATAATAATAATAATAATATGGATAAATACCTGGACTTTGCCAGAGAATTGAAAAAAATGTGGAATATGTGAGTGAAAGTGATACCAATTGTAGTTGGTGCACTTGGAACCATCCCAATAAACCTAGAAAAACACTGGAGGCTATGGAAATCAGAGGAATAATTGAGACCATCCAGACTACTGCACTGCTGCAATCGGCTAGAATACAAAGAAGAGTCCTGGAGACCTGAGGAGACTTGTTGTCACTCAGACTCCAGTGAAATACCATCAGCTAATGCTGGTGTGAAAAGCTCAAAAGGAGTGAAAATAATAATAATAATAATAATAATAATAATAATAATAATAATAATAATAATAATAATAATAATAATAATAATAATACTCTTGTTGCTTAATCGTTCGACTATCATCTTGCAATACCATCTGGTTAAAAATGAGGAATTGCCCAAGATGAAACGCAAAAATGTACATCCTGATTACCTGTTGTTGCTTATCCATCGAATTTTTATTTTTATGAGTGTCGTCACCTCAGCTAACCACTGGACCATTCCTTTATTCCTTTTTATTATAAAAAAGAAAGAGAAGAAAAAGGACCTTCTACACCGAAAAATATAATTAGAAAGAGAGTAGGGGAAATATAGAGAAACGTGGACGCGATAATGCTAATCTCTTTGAATAGAACATAATAGAAAGATGAAAAGTACGAAGAAATAAAGAAAGAGTGTGAAATACATATATATATATATATTATATAATATATATATATACACCGAGAGAGAGGGAGAGAGGGGGAGAGAGAGAGAGAGTTAAACCAAGATTATTATACTTTTTATATATTGAACTATTTCGCAATAGCTTTTGAGTAAACATATAAAACATTGTAATGATTAAATTATCATACTGGGGTATATCCACAGGTTCAGCTATACTACTACTACTACTACTACCACTAATTATTATTATTATTATTATTATTATTATTATTATTATTATTATTAGAAGAAGAAGAAGAAGAAGAAGAAGAAGAAGAAGAAGAACCTTGTTATTTTGCCGTCCAGGCCGACCACCGTGCAAAAATAAAACAAAGCGAAATGATAGTCCTTGCCAAAGAACTGAGAAAACTGGGCGATGAAGGTGAAGGTCGTACCAATTTTAATTGCTGCCTTTGGAACAGTTCCTGAATTTGAGTGAATTGGAAATCAGAGGAAGAATCGAGACATCGAAACCATCCAAACTACAGCATTGTTAAGATCGCCTATAATACTCAGAAGAGTCCTGGAGACTTAAGATGACTTGCTGTCACTCAACTTCCAGTGAGCCACCCGCTACGTCAGGTGTGAAAAACTTGATAATGATAATAATAATAATAATAATAATAATAATAATAATAATAATAATAATAATAATGAAACAGTGACAATTTCCATCAGTTAATTGAAGTAAAATATTGTAAAACTATTTGACTGAAAGGGAGACACTTTATTTAACAAAATGAATGCGCATGTAAAAGTAAACAGTTGAAAATATATAAACCAGTGAATAAATCCAAAACGAATGAAAATTTAAACAGAAAAATGTTTTTTAATTAAGTGCCTAGATTTAGGAAAATATTGCTTACGAAAATTGTTCTGCCTCGGGCTGTAGATAATTAGTCCGCGGGCCGCGTGTTCGATGCCCTTGGCGTAAATCAACTTTTGTTAGAAAACCTAAATATTTGCTGCAGTAAAGAGACAGTTGATTAAACATTTGGATAGTGATTTGTTTTACTTAAAGTTTTGCAAGTCTCAATATCCAATATCAATTTTTGGCAGCAGAAACGAGAAAACAGTATTTTCAGTGATAAAGAATTTACTGGCAGAATAGAATTGTCATGTTTAAGATATATATATAATATATATATATATATATATATATATATATTATATATATATATATATATATATATGTAGGTGTGTGTGTGTGTGTGTGTGTGTGTAAATGAGAAAAATTGAAATGAATTCAATTATTATGTTCTAAAGTAATTGAAAAAAACTGATATACTTTGGTATGAATTAAATTTATTATTCAAAAGCGTTTCTTTGTTTGAAAAAAATATGGAAATATTTAAAAAAATTCAAATTTGAAAAGAAATTTTTATTGTTTGAAACGGGGTAGTTTAATAAATCTTTTAAAAATAATATAATAAGCATGAATAGAATAAATCGTCTTGGGCATAAAATAACCCAGCAAGAGTTGACATACCGTAAAATCCAACAAACCAAACCAATCGCACTTATAAAATGCCCAGTGGAGATCTGCACATTTTATGTGCAAACTGCTAACCCAGAACGAGGCTCCCGTGATTTGGAAAGCGCAGAATGTTGGAAAACGGAGCATCTGTCTTCTCGTCAGATACTCAAGATGACCTCATCCGATCTCTGACTCTTCAATAAAAACGGAAACGGTTTTATCAATATGATCGCCTGTTTGCTCTTGGCACCAGCGAGACCAGATGGCTGAAACGCCTAACACGCTTACCTGTCACGCCGATCCTCGATTCGAGACATCTCGTAACCGATACGGGATTGTTTGCTTCCCTTCAAATCAGACTCAAGGCGCTAAACTCAAAAGTAAACGTAGACGCACTTGACAAGTTCAGATATTTGAAACTGACTGATGTTTGCCAGTGATGTCGATTCGGACCAGTCTGTCTCCAGAAAGATCATAATTTGACTCGATCAAAATCGCCCACGGCATATTTCACCTGTTTTCAATGCTGTCTGTCTATTGACCGCCTGCTCTTCTCTTTCATACTATCTCACTTGCAGAGCACTTGACATACTTCCAGTATTCGTTATTCTTATTCATACTCTTATTTCCGGCCATAGCTACCTGGGCGATCGTTGCAGCCATTTTGTGACACGCATACTCCGAAAATAAATATTCTAAAGTTGACGAAAAACTTTTTTTCCATACTTGAAATGATTTCGTTTTTTTTTTTTTTTATAGAAAGCTGAAATGATAAAGGAAATATGGAATTATCTTTTTTCTGTGGTTTTTACAGCATCATATTTAAAAAAAATGATCCAATCCAGAAAACGGAACTCAGCAGAAGAATGTCCTTTTCCTGCCAGACAGGAATCCAGATAGACCAGTGACCAGCAAGCTAGTCTGGCAGTAATTACGAGGGGGAGTCAAAAAGTAATGCAATTTTGTTTAGGACAGATATAATAACCAACTCAAGAACATGTATCATACATCAAAATGAAGCTGGTCATCTGCGGATCACATCCCTACTACTTCACGTAGTCACCGTTTGTCTCAATAGCAATGTTCCACCTTCGAATGAGAACATTTATCTCTGCCCCGTAAAATTCTATTGAATGTTCTTTGAGCCACTTCTGCACTAAAGATTTTACTTCCTCGTCACTGGAATAATGCTTGCACCTCTTTGGCCCCATTAAAAGGGGTTGAGAGGCAAACATCATTCCAGTGACGAGGAAGTGAAATCTGTTGTGAAGAAGTGGCTCAAAGAACAGTCAACAGAATTTCACGGAGCAGGGTTACATGCTCTCATTCGAAGGTGGAACATTGCTATTGAGAGAACTGGTGTCCGTGGAGAGGTAGAGGCGAGATCCACAGATGACCAGCTTCATTTTTTTATTATACCTGTCCTAAACAAAATGACATTACTTTTTTACACACCCTCGTATATGTGTATAACATGCAGTCATGTATAATATGCACTCCTATCTTTGGTCAGCCAGCTAATCTGTCTAACCATTAACGTAGTTAATTGTGTATATCACGCAGTCATGCAATGCATAACACGCACTCGTTACTTTAGTCAGCAAACCTGTCAGATCATTAGTGTAATTATTAGTCTATAACTTTCACTTCTATATAACACACTCGCCTCACTTTTGCCAGCAAACCAGCCAGACAATAGCGTAATTTTTAGTATATAACACGCAGTTATATATTACAAGCACTCCTAACATTGGTCAGCAAGCCAATCTGGCAGATCATTAACGTATTTTTTCTGTATAACATGCAGTCAGGTATATCATGTACATCTATCTTTATACTATGAAATTCTGGAAAAAATGATGTTGTATAATACGCACTGATATTTTTAGAATTTTAGCAGCTAAATATAAGTTAAATTTAGCATTTGTTCAACTTTTTTTATCGTTTCTAAATATGAATTACTAATCCGCAACAGATTAAAATAACATGGCGGTATGACGAAGTTGAGAATATGAATGTATTATTGGAGTTTCCTCGGGAGTCTGTGTAGCATAGTCACTATCTACTACTATGTTAATGATGAAGTCAGAGAAACACAAAATGGCGACTCGCCTAAAATGTAGGACCTTCTGTTGTTTTATTCTCTCCGTTCAGTCTCTTAGGCCGTGGAAGTATTTGGAAGCAGATAGCAGAAGCAATGTGCCAAGTAGATTCTTTATCCTAGTCGGGGCCAATTTCCTCGTATCTTTGAACGGTATAATCACTCTGTTCACGCCTTATGCCTTATTAAATCTAAACTTATTACACTCCTATATATCAAATTGACGTCGAAATTCCAGCCATAGGTCTAAATTGATCTGGTCAGAATTCAAACGTCACCGGAGAATCCCACAGTCACCGGAGAATCCCACGCACACCTATTGTATAAAAATATTAATATCTTTCCATGCACTGTTATGTCCTGGCCAGAAAATCTCGTCCCAGATTCTAATGAAAATATATGTTGATATCACTTCTACTGTGTTTGTTGATGACGGCTACTAGCATCAAACAACGACGACGGAGAATCCCACGCACACCTATCTTATAAAAATATTAATATCTTCCTTACACTGGAATGTCCTGGCCAGAAAATCTCGTCCCAGATTCTAATGATAATATATGTTGATATCACTTGTGCCGTGTTTATTGATGACGGCCGCCAGCATCAAACAACGACGACGTGATGTCATAAAGCGGAATGAAGTCTGCCAGCCGCTGTCCGTTGTGATTACATACCAGCGGGCAAGAACAGATTAATCGGAAATTGTTGGCAAATAGCTTGATAAACATATGGCTTGACAGCCGAGTCAGTTTATGTGGCATAAATAGTTTCCATAATATACTGGATCTTAGGTCGTGTTTCGGCTGGTCGGAGATGTGTCTTGATATTTATTTGGCTTAACATACAACGGCGGGAGGAATTACAATCAAGTAACGTTGAAAACACTGTGTTTCCGGAAGATCTTCACAGATAAGCATGGTTGACCATTAAGTAACTATAGGTAAAGACTGTAAGAGTTATATTACATCGTCCGTTGACTAAGTAATGTAATACACACACACACACGACACATATATATATATATATATATATATATATATATATATATATATAGAGAGAGAGAGAGAGAGAGAGAGAGACGGGAGAGAGGGGGACAGAGAAAGAGAGGGGGCGAGAGAGAGAGAGGGGCGAGAGAGATTTGGCCGGTTTAGCTCAGTCGTTTGTTACCGATCCCCGCCAACTCAGTGCATGAGTAGCACAGACTGTGTAATCTGATGTGTGCGTTAAAGTGGAAAATTGACGGTAGGTGTGGTGCTCCACCTCAGACGCTAAAACAATCTCCCCGGTATAGCGCTAGCGAAAAGGGGATAGACTCCCTCACTGACTGGCTGATAGCGACAATAGGCCACTTCGCCAACTTTACTTTTTTACTTTTATATATAGCTAAGTGTCTTAACTGCCTGGCTATGATGTTAAACATCATCTTGTGATGAGGTTAGAATTCTGGAAATCTGGGGAGTGTGGAGTACTCCTTCATTGCCATTATTCCCAGGTCAATCTGACCGGCAATTGTAGTACTTGTGAGGGTCCCAACTATGGGTTAAATAGATTAAAAAATGGTCTTCTCTTGTCTTCCTCTTTCAAACTGTATGTTTTCTTTTTCAAATAATTATCTATGGGGACTATTATTTTAGAAGCTGCACTCCATAAAACAGCAACACGACGGTCACTTACATTCCATCTCTGAATTCATTCAAGTGAGACAAATAAATCATGCTGGGTACTGCTCGAGAAGCAGGGGCAAACTCAGAAGCGACGTTCTTTAGTGGACCCTATACATGAACACACCATAATTAGCCGACCAGCAAAGACTTGCAGGCATCATCTCTGCGTACGAAAAAGAGAATGAGTTTAAAATTAAAAAGAAATTGAA
>CM042146.1:89286636-89289136 GCA_023376005.1 Doryteuthis pealeii | reverse complement strand
ATCATATTTTATTCTTTATATATTATTATTATTATTATTATTATTATTGAGTTTTCACATCAGCATTAGCTGATGGTCTTTCACTGGAGTCTGAGTGACAGCAAGTCTCCTCGGGTCTCCAGGACTCTTCTGAGTATTCTGGCAGATTGTAGCAGTGCAGTGTTATTACTATTATTATTTACTCCTTTTGAGTTTCACATCAGTGTTAGCTGATGGTCTTTCACTGGAGTCTGAGTGACAGCAAGTCTCCTCAGGCCTCCAGGACTCTTCTGAGTATTCTGGCAGATTGCAGCAGTGCAGTGTTCTGAATGGTTTCAACCCTTCCTCTGATTTCCAAACTTTCCAATCCCTTTTCCAATCCTTTTGGACTGTTCCAAGTGCACCAACTATAATTGGTATCACCTTCACTTTCATATTCCATAACTTTTTTAGTTCTCTGGCAAGGTCCAGATATTTGTCTATTTTTTCATTTTTCTTTAGCTTCACCCTGTGATCTGCTGGCACTGCAAAATCCACTAGTTGACAAGTTCTTTCTTTTTTGTTTATCAACACTAGGTCTGGCCTTCTTGCTGGGATAAGGTGATCCGTTTCACATCAGCATTAGCTGATGGTCTTTCACTGGATTCTCCTCATGTCTCCAGGACTCTTCTGAGTATTGTGGCAGATTGCAGCAGTGCAGTGTTATTATTATTATTATTATTATTATTATTATTATTATTATTATTATTATCTTTCTTTTGATTGTATTTTTTTTTTTTTTTTTTAATATGTTATACTTTATTAATTTCTTTTATTTTTAAATCACTTTTTGATAATGTCTCAAAAGTATCACTGATTCATACCCCTAAATATTTTCGTTTAGCTTTTCTATGGAAAATTAGGGAAGACATTTTTAACTCCTCTCAGACTAAAAAAAATAACCACCTCTTAGACAAAAATAGGATGTGGGTTTTATTGAACTCGTCTCCACGAATTTCCCTTTTTGAAAGGACGAGCGATCGGTCGTTGCACAGAAAAACATATCGACTGACCGACAGAAAGAGAGACATGCATAATCTTTCTTCTATATATGTAGATGTCATTATGCTAATATTTGTGTTGTTTTGTGTAACTTTATGGAGATCATGGCAAAACTAAAACTAGCTATATTTAATAGATGAGACCCTACCAGGAACTACCACTCCTGGTCAGAGTAGATATCTGATTAATACCAAAAAAGGATAACTGCACACACCTTAGTTATCCGGAACTAAAACCTAATTCCTAAGAAACACCAGATAAAACAACGAGAAAGGTGTTCTTCGTTGGTATATATATATATATATATATATATATATATATATATATATATATCAACCACTCAGCACGAGTAAGATGTGGCACTGGGTCACTAGTGTTTAACAGGTTTGAATTCAGTTTTCCTCTTACTAATTAATATTAAAGGTCACTATCGGTCCTACTATTTTCCCATAGATTGAGGAAGAATAGTAGGATTCATACCATTCCCAAGGCTATCAGCGCTATGTGAAATGCAAACAGTCTCGTCCAGGATTTGAACTTGAGTCGTCAAGTCCATTTCTTACATAGATAACAGTTACACCACGCACCTCCACAGAACGAATAGAGAATAAAGGGAAATTGGAAAACGAGAAGTTAAGAACAGTAAAAAAACCGGAATGGGAAATTTGAACGGTAAGATAAGACGACAAGATGAAGTAATGGAAGAAACACAAAATATATATCAGAAACTAAACACGATTCTAGCGAAAGAAAATCGAGAAATGGAAAAAAATTAACGAATACTTTACAGCAATGTAGAAGACGTGTCAAATTAAACGATAACCTAAATTTGAAAAAAAAAATGCATTTATAAAGGAACAGGAAAAAATTCTGTTTACAATTGTGAACATCATCTCAACAAAGAGAATGAACGAATATCTTACTTTAAAAAAGTGTATTATCTTGGGAAATAAAAATCCATCGAAAAGAAGCAAAACTTACGTTTTATTTGTACGAGCCATTAGCAATAAAAAAGGGCCTACCTCGGAATTAATTCTTTTATATCATGTTGAAAAAATCTGGGATTTTTCTTCAAAGAAATTCTTCTGATACTGAAATAATATAGCAAGACTCAGAAATCTGATAATTTTTCACTAAAGCCGGAGTTACACTAAGTTTCCTAAGATCTCTAGAACTCTTTTAATAGTCATTTACCTAAACCGTTTATCAAGGATATGATGTAACACCTGGTCAGAGCATCCAATGAGGCTTGAACTCGCTATTCAGTAATAATGGATCTGTGAAACTGTACCCACTGCCGAGGTTAAGCTGCACCACACAAAAAGTATACGCGTACTGGGATGGATATCAAACTGCATCTAATGGTGAAGCCTCAGTTCTGTACAGTATCACTTCATCGACATTTCTCCCAGATCCACTGGCCCGATGTCAAATAGATCTGTTTAAAGTTATTAATCTTGGATAGAAATAGTTGATATCA
>CM042146.1:89274136-89281636 GCA_023376005.1 Doryteuthis pealeii | reverse complement strand
TACTTTCCTCCGACAAATAAAGACACATGTTGGTTCGTTGGATTTTACAGCATTGTCAACCCTTGAGTTATTTTATGCCGAAGTTGCGTTTGTTTGATTCATTATTGTTGGGTATTCAAATTTTTAAAACTCATTTTCTATCTATTTACCCCATAGCTGGGACTAACAGGTACTACTAATCCGGATCAAAATGGACCAGGTGTAATGGCAATGCAGGGTTAATCCCCGCTCCCAAAAGCTCCAGAATGGGAACCTCACCACTAGATGCAGTTTAATGTCATACCCAAGACACAAAGACCCTCAGAAACAGCTTTTTAGTACATACATGATTAAAAAATAGAGAAATACGGTCGGGACAGTCATACAGGTGCTAGGGCTTGACGAGACTAGTCGATTGATCAGGATAGGGGCATCTCCGTCTAGCGTAATTAAGGATCAAAGGGGAGTGTAGTATATCTCAGATTGCTCAGCCACCACGATTCCGTCCATAAGTATCACGGGTCTCCACCCATGGTGTACAGGAGGCCCAATTGGAAAGAAGTCTTACTCCTCAACAGAGGTGAAGTCGGCGTATTATACAGCCCCAGCAACAGAGCTAAATAAATAAGGACGCATGTTTAATACCTTGCTCCTTTTACTTGGTACTTGTTTAGTGGTAAAAATAAACTAAACTAAACTAATTCATTTTTAAAACGTTAGCGCAACAAGCAATTAAAATTGAATTTATGATTTTTTCGTATGTACGAAAAGTTTTTAGAAAAATAAATGTTTCAAAACATTTAAGTTTAGGAATAAATTAACAAAAATAATACTTCAAATGTCAACAAAATAAATTTTCTAAAGTAAATAAACATTGTACTATAAGTATTCTCGTCAATTTTTTTTTTAATTTGATAAATCAATTTCCTCTTATTCTCTCTCTTACTTCTGTATTTTCTGTCTCACTCACTCTCTTGTGTTCCTATATTTTTATAGTCCGGTCATGGACAGGGGTACTTTTGCTTGTACCCCCCCCCACCATATATATATATATATATATATATATATATATATATATACATATACATTTGCCTGTATGTATATGTGTATTGTGTTTAGGCTGTGCTCTCTCTCTCTCTCTATATATATATATATATATGTGTGTGTGTGTGTGTGTTTATGTTGTACGTTGTTTGGCTTGTGTTGTGTGTGGTTTTTGCACACATATATATATATACATATATATGTCTGTGTTTATTTTGTACTGTTTTGGGGTGGTGGTATGTGTATGTGTGTTTGCTCGTCTATATGTATGTATGCATGTTTGTATTGTGCTGTGTTTGTATTGTCCTGTGTGTGTGTGTGTGTATGTGTCTGTCTGTCTGTCTGTCTGTCTGTGTGTGTCTGTGTGAGTGCAGATGTTACAGAGGAGTTTAAAATGGAAATTATGTTTTAACTGGCATATTCCCCGGGTGATGTCCTTAATATTACTGAGACGTTTTTTTCCCCCACAAAACAACTACAATAATTTTCGTCATGAATTTTATAAATCTCAGCCAATAACACCTTATCGACAATGTGAGTCACTGATTTTGTGAGCAATACATAGTCGTTCAGAAAATCTGTATTACGTTGAACATAGTGCATTATTTAAATTGAAGAATGAACAAAAATAAACGATAAGGTAGATTCATTTCAAACTGCATCTGTGTGTGTGTGTGTGTGTGTGTGTGTGTGTGTGTGTGTGAACATACGTACATGTAGTGGTTAATGCCTAGCGTCATAGAGCAGTTATGTGTACACACCGGTATCAAAGATCAAAGTTTGATCTTAAATAAGACGCGCATGTGTAATGTTTATCGTCATAGAAAATGTACACGGTGACTCGAGTTCAGTTTTGGAACGAGGTTCTTTGCTTTCACACCACATACCGCTAATACTAGCAATACCCAATTTGTCGTCTGCTACGAATTTTAAAAACGAATTAAAATTAATTAAATCTACTATTTAAGGTCAAAGTTTTGTCTAAAACGATAAGTAGTAACATAATGACCATCATTAAAAAAAAGAAAAATATCATTACATTAGCAATTTAATTTTAATATATTTAAAACGATTTGTTTAGGTCAATTTTGTTCACTGACGCCATTTTGTTTTTTTTTAAGAGGTTTTATTGATTTGTTTACAAAAAATGTAACATGCGCGATTGCAAAAAAAATGACCTAAAATCAGGGAATTATCTGATTTTAATGAAATTTTCAGCATTGATTTATCAAATTAAGGGATTTATAATGCATCAGTTATTTTATTTAAAAACTTAAATTAAATATTTTTGTTATGAAAGATTATTATATAAAATTCATTTAAAATAAAGATATTAGGATTTTAAGTTTAAATGTTATATTTTTAGATTCTAGAAATAAGTATCTATTTAATGCAAACCTTATTTTAGTCAATCAAAGTATACGTTTTGAAGAAAAATAAAAATGTAGCTCCGCTTTTTAAGCAGAAAAATATCGATGTATAATGTTTTCTTTTATAAAATAGTAGCCAATTAAATAATTATCGAAATGAGTAAAAAAGAAATCTCCAAAAAATTAATTATTTATTATTTTTTTACATTTTATTTTCCGATTTTCGGTACTTTTTTTTTTTTTCTATTTACAACATCGGTCTTTTATCTTTTTATTTCTACTGTAATTAGTATCAATCAAGGACCAACTCGTCAATATGTAACATTCCCAAAGTGACCAGAAAAAAATCAGAAAGTTTTGAAATAAAATGAATAATGCATTAAAAGATAATTCATTGATAAATAAACACTGACAATTTCATTAAAAATCCGATAATTCCCCGATTTTTTGTAAATCATTTTCTGTAGGGGGGCTAAATTCATTTTGTCAAAAACGCATTTTAGGCTAATTTTGGGTATACCTAGCTAATACTCTTGTGGAAATTATGAATCCAACAACTTTCCTCAAGTATAAAATTGTAGAGCAGATTTGTCTCTTTAACCTTTGTATGGCAACTGGTCTAAGAACTTTATCTAACTGCGCTTGTGTCACATACTGCTCGTGGCGGAAGGGTTAAGTACTACATATATGATAAATGAATTTCGAGTGCTCATTCTAAGCACTGACCCGTATCTAAAGCTTAGATGAGGCGTATTTTGCGTTTATTTCTTGAAGATTTACAAGAAATATTAATTTCCCGCTCCACTCTAACCCCAAGAAAATTGAACTGCATGATGTCAGGTGCTTACAAGTACCTTCACCAGATCCCTATAAAATAAATAAAAAAGAACTCTTATTCTCATTTCAATTGATAGGTGAGAGCTAAATTTGAAGTACAAGCGAGCGTCAGAAACGCTTATGTTAATAATTTCTCTAAGAACTTTTAAGTCTCCAAACCTATTACGTCAAAGAAAATATTGTTTATAAAAAGAAAATTAAAACATTTTGTTGAATAAAAAAAAATTCTTATGCAGGGTCGTCTGCAAAGCGTTTCTTTACTGACTGCAGTCTTGCGTAGGCCAACTACCCGTCTCTTCTCACCAGTGCTCCACTCACTTCAATTATTTATGGGCACAATCCCTCAACATCCGGGCACATCATTCGAATCCTTTGCCCGTGCAACGCACAATTCTCGCGCATTCGGATGGACGCGTGTAGGCCCCAACATCCGGGCACCTGAATTCCACCTCGCGTCCATCCAGCGCCTAAATCGCATTTCTTTGCATTCGTGAGGACGCGGTTCACCTCAGGCAGGCAAGACAATGTCTTGCTCTTTATTCCAAATAAGCACGGTAGTACTCGTTCTCCGTCACAAACATATTACAATTTTATTATACCTTCATACAAAAGAGTGCTATTTTTCCTATCTAAAGAACATAAAAATATTATTGGGGGGGTGGAACATGTTAATGGCTTTTCAGTTAATTCAGTTGGAAAATTGATTTGCTATAGGGAGCAACTGAGTGACGAGCTGAACAAATCAAATTTGTATGTTAAGGTGTCATTACACACACACACACATACACACACACACACACACACACATATATATATATATATATATATATGTGTGTGTGTGTGTGTGTGTGTGTGTGTGTGTGGTAAAATATTAAAATAAATCCGGTGGTATGCAGAAAATGAGAAAAACTATGTATTTTATAAAGGAAAAAATATATGGTACAGTCGACGTTAAAATGTTTCTTTTTCTTTGTTAGAATATTAGGATGTAAAATGTGTTGTGTAAACAGTTATGATGATTTTTTTTTAGAATTCTTTATTTATACTTATTATATATATATATATATATATATATATATATATATATTATATATATATATATTGTGAATTTTTAATTTTTAATTCACTCTGATGAAGGTCGTAAAAAATGAAAAACCTTAGTTTATCAGATATAAATGTATTTGTTCCCTTTGTAGCCTCTGTTTGAAGAGGGTACAAGGGGCCGATTTGAATTTATATCTGATAAACTAAGGTTTTCATTTATCATTCATACTATACTCCATATATATGAATATATGCACTTATGAATATTCATATGTCTCTACGTAAAACTTTAATATGTACGTGTGTGTATATATATATATATATATATATATATATATATATATATATATATAGGATATGGGTGCTATATTTATAAATAAAAAGTGCTCAATATCATGGATAGAGCATTTTTAACGAAGTTAATATAGCGTGAAAAAGTCAACTGCGCCTGAGAGTTTTTCACCATAGGCGAGAAACTATAAGTAACCAGGTACCGTTGACTCCTTGTCCACCGTACTTAACTTAGATTATATATATATATATATATATATATATATATATTATATATATATATATAAATCTAAGTTATATATATATATATATATATATATATATATATATATATATATATATAATGAAGAATTTAGATGTACGAGTATCATTCAATGAGACTTAAAGCGTTTGGAATAGGAAGCACTGTATATATATATATATATATATATATATATATATATATATATATATATATATATATACAACTTATTGGTAAACCCTTGCGGTGAGAAACAAACCCGACAAATAGTATGATAGTAAAAATAAGTCCACCTGGGGAGAAAAATGAAAAAAAGAAAAGACAAAGTGGAGCGTACCAATCGTAAATAATCGGTTAATACTATAATACTTCGCCAAAAGATAAAAATTATATATATATATATATTTCACACGCACACCACACACACACACACACACACACACATATATATATATATATGAGTTCTGGTGATATTCAATGTATAATATATTTTACTTTGTCATTAATTGTTTTATTTTCGAAGTTTCCTCCGGCCATGCAGATTCACACAACTGCCCTATATATATATATATATATATGTGTGTGAGTGTGTGTGTGTGTGTGTGTGTACTTTATATATACTAGCAAATATATGCACCCTCCGGGTGCAAGTATTTAAGTTTTGATATAATAAAATATCATATTAAATTAGAAAGGCTAATGAAACTGACTAAGAATGCAGATAAAAAGATTTGGAACAGAGGGGGTATGATTGAAAAATAGAACAACTTTGAAACTAACTATCCATCATTTTCCATTACTCCCCTCTTTCATTGGTAAATTTTCCTAATTTAACTATTTAGTTAAAATAGGAAGTAAAGGATAATATTACAGTTATTTCTTCTTGTAAATAAATTTCTTTTAAGATTTATCCACGAGATTTTTGTTTATATTTCTTAAGATAAAACCAAACAATTAGAAATCAATAATACCAAGCCCATATTTATTAAAATAAAATTTTAAATATCAATATGCAAATTAGCCTTCTCGTTCAAACTGTAAACCGCTATTTTGTTGTATATATAAATACAATTGTATGTTATTAATATGTAGATATTGTCAACAGTATTAATAATGTAAAACAATTTTATTTATAATTGAGGTTTAAATAAAAATAATAATCCTGTAGAATTTGACGCAAATAACTAAGGGAACTGTAACTTGAATAGTAATATAGTTTCGGTTACAGACAAAAACACACAATCTCTATTATAATAAGATATATATATATATATATATATATATATATATGCGAAAACCTTAACAAACCGTCATTTAGGTATTATAAATTTATATTGACCAGTAATTCAATAGATGAGCCGACTTTCGTTAGGCAGGCACTATATAATAACTAAAAAATTGGGATTATGTACTGGCTATCTGACAAAAGTGGGCTCACTTATTGAGTTACCAATCGAAATAAATTCATAATAGCCAAATGACGATTTGTTAAATTTTTCTTATAATTCTTTATATATATATATATATATATATATATATATATATTATATTATATTATATTATATTAATAATAGCTCAATGCTAACATATATGGAAGCATACTAAATCATTAATAGGGCATTGAATAATAAATAACTTCAAATGTATGTATGTAATTATACGTGGCAGTGGAATTTTTGAATATTTATGCAGCAAATGAGACATGTATATAAAAACGAGATAGTTGATTGATGATTTCAAAATGAAGCCGGTTGTAAATAATTCTCGTGTTTCAATTTGATTTATAGTGATACTAAATCTCAAAAGTAACAAAATAATGATTGAGCCGCCAAGGTATCTTTTGCGATAAATTATTTCGAGTATTTTAGTCGGCCAATATGCAAATCTTGTTTACGATTTAAATTGGTGGGGCGGTGAGAGTGTATCAGACTGTTTGATTCCTGGCAGCTACAGACTACTCCTTTTTTTAATTTTTTGTATTGACAGACATACCAAATGTTCTCAGTGAATCTTTCTCTCTCTCTCTATCCTCTCTATCTCTCTGATATATATATATATATATATATATATATATATTATATATATATATATATATATATACACTTGATGATGATATATATAATCTAAAAATTAAGAGCATTCCTATATATGTGAGTAACCCACTATCAGCATAGACATTACGCTTTGAATAATAATTATAATATATTCAATATATAGCGGACGTTATGAAAAAGTATATATATATATATATATATATATATATATATATATATATATATATATATATATATATATATATATATATATATAGAGAGAGAGAGAGAGAGAGAGGGAGAGAGAGAGAGAGAGAGAGAGAGTGAGAGAGAGAGAGAGAGAGAGAGCGGGGGGAGATTATAGATACGATAAGTTAGGTAGAGTCAACCTTGTTTTTGGCACGGTAATCACATAGACGAGAAATTAACATTCATCAAGCGCTGTTGGCTCTGTACTTATGCAATGCTAACTTTTATATATCTATATATATTTATGAACCCCTCCACACGAGCAGGATGCGACACAAGGTCATTTTCTTACACGGAGTTTAACAGGTTTCAATTCAGAGTTTTCCTTCTCCAATACTGATTACCTAGCCAATGTTAAAAGCCCAGTCTGTTCTGCTCTTTATAGAAGTCTAGGGTATAGAGAAGTCGTAAG
>CM042146.1:89214136-89269136 GCA_023376005.1 Doryteuthis pealeii | reverse complement strand
AACCGAACCAATTCCCAAAGTCCCTCTTGTTCACGTGATTCGCTGCAGTCGTTTTTACATCGTTTTCATTTCTGATTCGTTCTAGAAGGCATTAGTAAGTAACTAGCATTACCTGTAGATATACCATACTATGGTAATTTAATTATTACAAGGTTTGATATGTTTACTTAAGAGACATTGCAAAATAGTTAAAATAGGTAAAAGGTATACTAATCTTGATTTAACCCTCTCTCACCTTTTTTTATTCTTTGTTATCCTTCTTTCCATTAAATTAAATTTAAACAGATTAGTGTTGTCGCTTCAGCGGGCTCGCCCCGTCTCTCTAACTTTCCCATAATCTTTATCTATTTATCTATTTTATATTTTTCTGTGTAGCATGTCCTTTTCTTCTCCTTTTTATAATAAAAACGGAATGGTCCATTATTCAACTGAGATGATGACACTCATGAGAAATAAGAATTCGGCGGATAAGCATCACCAGAAAATCAGGATTTACATTTTTCATTTCATCATGGACGATTTGGACAGTCTCATCTTTAACCAGAATGTGTTGCTAGATGATAACGGTCGTACTATTAAGGAACACGAGTATTAACGTATAGATATTGATATAATTATTTTGTATGCATATCTACCTTTCTAAACGCTCCAATATCATTTTATCACTTCCGTCTTTTTTGCAAGGAGGAGGTTCTTGTGGCTTAGTGGCTGGGGTACTGGACTGCGACATGGGAGTAAGCCGCGGTAATCTATTCACTTTTGGAATAATACCCTTTGGAAAGGTAGGAGTACCTTCATCGCCAAGCTGTGGGTTAAATAGAACGCCTACTCTACTTCTACAAATACTGATTTGACATTCGATAACCCACGAAGATTGATATGCCATTAAACAAAGAAACCTAAACAAACCTTTTCAGTGGGACCAGGAAAACTTACGAACTTTAAAAGAAAAACATTCGATCAAAATGACAACTCCGTATTTTTTTTAACGATTCCAGCATTTTGAATAATTCCGAATAAACGATTTAACCTATTGCAGGGAGATGAGGGGTTCATACCTTTCCAAAGAGTATTAGATCGAACATGAACGTAATAACTCGACTGGAATTCGAACTCGATAGCTGAGATATTGTAAGTCGGCACATTAGCCAATTTTCCACGCCGACTTCACTGTAAAAATTGAGTCATTGTTGACAGAGGCAACTGTCTTTTTTATGTGTTGGCTCTACATTATATTTTATCTTAATAACAGTATCTTCCTCACAGGCTGAGGATATAATGAGGGAATGTCTCATTTGTGTTATAGTAACGAGTGTACAATACCAGAATCACTTGCAAAAGAATCCCTAATTGGGCCGCCTGTTAGTTGTGGGTGGCGATGCGTAATGCCTGAGTATAGGATCATGGTAGCTGAAAAGTCCTGTGATATGCAACTCTCCACCTTAGCCTTTACTTTTGCTAGCGGTCGGTGAAACCCGATCAGATCGATTGGTTGGTCCTCTCCAATACTGGTACTTATATCATTGTCCTGGCCGTATTCCTTAAATTGCTCTTATGACAAACACCCAACCATTTTCATGATATATATATATATATATATATATATATATATATATATATATATATATATATTTAATTTATTTACCAACCCCTCCGCACGCAACAGGATGTGACACAAGGTCAATTTTTTAAGCGGAGTTTAACAGGTTTGAATTCAGAGTTTTCCTTCTTCTAGATCGGTTGCCTAACCAGGGTTAAAGAGCACAGTCTGCTGTTCTATTTACTCATAGTTGGAGGGAGAGTAGGATGCATACCTTTCACAAGGGTATTAGCGCTAAGTGAAATGCAATTACCACATCCAGGATTTGAACTCGGGTTGACGAGTCCATTTCCCATGACTTTAACCATTACACCAGGCGCTTTCTACGGGACAATCATATAGGTGCAAGAGCTTGAGGTGACCAGCCGATTGATCAGAAGAGGCCTCCCCAACCGCCCTTTTAGCCGTAGTAAGGGCCAAAATAGTGTTGCATGGTATGTGTAGCTCAGTTACCAGGATTCCGGCCTTAAGCATTACGGGTCGCCATCCACAGCCAACCGTTGGCCCCATTCGGAGTCGGTCTTTCTGTGTACAGATGTGCAACTAGCGTATTCAATAGCAACAATCGACAAGGCCTGTTATTTTGGACTTTAATATCTTTAGCAAGCGACGAGTCCATTTCCCATGACTTTAACCATTACACTACGCGCTTCTATTTATGATGTAGGTACTAGAAGGCGATGGAAAGGCAAACCATATGTTTATTAATACACATTAAGTTGATATTCTAATCTATTAATACATATTAATTAAGTTAATGAAAAATCTAACAAAAATGTTATTGCTAATATATTGAGTTATTGAAATGTATTTCTACCAGGTTATTTATACAAATAACGTCAATGAAAATTATTTCTAACAATTTATAGATGTACACGAGGTTAATGAAAATTATTTTAACCGGTTAATTAAACTAAACGAAACAAAAATAGTTACCACCATCAAATTAATGAAAAATCTAGCATAAACACTCTTCGACCCTTTTGTAATATCAAGCTCAACAAAAATATTTACGTACAAACTATTTGCGTATAAATCATGGATGTAAAAAAAACAAGATTTGGTATAGAAGACAAAATGGGGTTGATATGCCATTAAAATAATAACCAAATAACTAACATAATTATTTCTAATAATTAATATGCTTGAAGTTAATCAAAAATCTAACGTAAAAATATATATACTGATATATTAACACACATAAAGTATATATATATATATATATATATATATATATTATATATATATATATATATATATATATATAAAGATTGTGGAACGTTACATCATCATTTTTTTCTCAATTTTTGCGCGCAGGTCACATGCTGGTAACGCGCAAATCGCACGCAAATATTGAAAAGAATAACGTAGAGTTCAACCGTTATTAAACAACCATAACAGAAAAATTACAGAAACACACACAACCTATGTATATATATATGTGTATATGTGTATATATACATATATGTATATCAATATATGTATTGATCAAAGCCTGAAGAAGATACCAGAATATCTGAAACACGTGTTGCGTATGTGAAATAAAAAGAATAAAACATTTTTTCTGAGAACAATACATTTTGCGGACCTTCTTCTCTTTTTTTATAATATATATATATATATATATATATATATATATATTAGACAAAACGTGACCATTGGGTCATCCATTCAGCTCTGGGTAGATAACTGAGATTAGGGAAAGGGGATTTAGCAAGGCGAATAAAATTTTTAAAAGAAATACGGCCGAACAAAAACTTAAAATCATTTTGTTAGTTTTCTAAGAAAGGAAATGTTTGACCTCATTTAAGCTACTGGTTGCTGGTTGTGAAATTTAACATAGAAATACATTTCAAATAGTCCCGGCTCTCTCTCTCTCTCTCTCTCTCTCTCTCTCTCTCTCTCTCTCTCTCTCTCTCTCTAAGAGACTAATATTATATAAAAAAAACAATAATGATAATAATTATAATATATATATATAATATATATATATATATATATATATATATATATAAACAAGATTGGCATTAAATAACTCACAATCTTAACGTAACCATTATCGACATTGGAAATAGAATCGGTGAGCCTAGGTCAAATGCTGGACATATCTGTTTACGTTTAACCTCGCGTTAACGCACTTAAGATTGGCATAAATAAATCTGTTCTGACCTCAGCAATGTGTAAATAGTAGGACAGCTTTGGTTCTTTAACCACAGTTAGGCAGCATCTCGCCGAATAAAAGCTCTGAATCCAAAGCAAATTCATCGTTTATATCATGACCTGTGCATGGCGGAACAGTTGGGTAAATACCTACGAATCCTAATCCTCCACGTGGCAGTCTTTCTCAACAGTTATCTCTTTTTACTAGTGTCATAAAACGTATTAACATCAACTAGCTATAATTATTACTTAGTTTATAATAGAGAAAACTTACGTAATAAAATATTCGTGTAGCTTTTATTTTGGAGCGATTTATACTATAGCGATTCTCCGACCCTGTGGGGAAGGACATGAATCCAAAAGGATTATCTTCCCTTGCTGCAGGTTTTCGCCCATAGGTGGCTGCTGTATTTAAACAACAGCCCGGGAGAAAATCACCCTCGTTCTCTCGGTCCGGCAAACACGGTACATGGGTTAGACGCTTGATGTCTCTGTCCCTAAAGTGGGGGACTTTTTCCCTCAGCAAACTATCAGTAAGTGACTTATTTCTACATATAACTCTGTATGACTTCGTTAGGACTTAGTCCTACATCCTTTATGTATGTTTATATATCAGCCTTATCTATCTTGTATCTCGTCATGTATGTATTTCCTCCACATGCTCACTAAATAAAGTCTATGTTTGTTATTATATAGAACTTCTTTGTCGGATTAATACATGCTCTCAGATGTACCCACGTTGGAAGGTTACTTTGAGCCTTCTAGCATATTATAAAAACATGCCTATCACATAATGCCATCATCAGATAATGTTCTAAACTGTTATTCCCGTGGTCAGTGGACTAATACTAAGCACCATAGTGCATATTTACTTGTGTAAGTGTAAACTTTGATACAAAATAAATTTACCACTATGGTTATTGATTGGTGCGGCAACAAATGCACTAATATTCAAAGTTTCTTTTTTCTGGTGAAAATTGCTTTACATTATTTGGTTAGAGCAAGTTGGTTCTGATTACACACAATCTAAATTCATGAGGTCTTCAATATTTTTATTGAATAATATATTACAAAGTGCCTCCCCATCTAAGGAAAAAAAATCAATACTGTTATTTTAATGTTATCATTTCAAACCCTATCATGATGTGTTAGTAGTAGATTTTCTCATTAATGTTTTCCTTTCTGTTCTTTTAGTTGTTACTTGTAATCTTAATAGCCAATCCCCTATTTAATTCGTAGTACCATTATAACTAGCTGTTTTATAATGTGTTTAATATGAATCACAAAAGGATCTTCTGAGAGAAACGAATAATAAAAACTAGATGAGTATTGTATAACCGAGACTATCGGGTAAGATAAGGAATAGATTTGACAAGCGTGGAAACTGAGACGCCAGGTTTATTTTTTATTTATAAGACCCCACTAGATTATCATTTCTGTAACTTTTTATTTGAAAGGAAGGCATTTTCTTCTGATATCAGTTTCCTTTTTTTTAACCTCATCATATTTCCTGGTCGCCCTCTACCGATGGCAGAGCATCCGCCTAGGAACAAAAATATTCTGAGTTCGATACCGGTCCTCGCCAACCCAGCGCATGAGAAGCACAGCTTAGATCTGTGCAGTAAAGTGGTTAGCTGATGGTAGACGTGGCATCTCCCTGGTCTTGTGCTAGTGTAAAAAGGATAGACTCCATCTCTGTCCGGCTAATACTGACAATAGGCCAATACCTCGACTTATGTCCCCTGTAGAGCAGTAATACCACGCCATCGAGTGTGGAAGCTCTAGGGTTGAGGTTATGAGAGTTTAAAATCCCCTTTGCATTGCTATTAATTCCAGATCAATTTTTACCCGACTGTTTCCCCTATAGAGTATAACATATTTGATAGGAGCCTATAAATTATGTACGGTATTGTAGAAATTTACAATAAGGGTTTCTCTGAATAATGAAAAAAAAAACGTAAAAGTAAATTGACAGGGTTTGGCCTTTTGCTAACCTTGTACATGTTCTCCGATTGGTCAAAGTGATTTGGGAGAAGTAGACTTAGGTTTTAGAAAGTTTTAGCTAATTTTTCGGAAGAGGCAGACGTGTCTGCGCAATGGTTATTTCTCCCATGCGTAATGGTTAATTTGGGGTGAATAAAGACGTCTGAAAATTATCAAAATCTTTCTGTTTCTTAGGAAGAACAACAATGAACACAGAGATGAAGAAAACCGAAGATATCCCAAGAAAGCAACCAGAACAGAGAGAATCCGATCCAATCCAGCTTAGAAGAAGCTAAGTATTATAATATGGCAAGAAGAGGAAAAAGAACAAGCGAAGTAATGCCCCTCCGCTCTTCCAAAAAGAGGTGTATTATGTATGATAGTAAATTAAATTTGGTAATGACGAAAGAGTTCCGAGCACTGGAGAGTGTAGAGTACTTTATTGCCATTACTTCCAAATTCACTCTCACCCGGATCGATAGAACCTGTTTTCTGATTTGAGTGTATTCTTTCAACTCTTTGCCTACTTTAAACCGCTCACAGTGACTCTGCCACCACTGCTATCTTACCGTAAGCAGCTGGTAGCGACTCTCACACGGGTCACTTATTTACACTGAAAATGAGTCCTGAGATAAATAGAAAGTGAAATTTGAAATATCCCATGATACAGGTCATCATACTCGAAAACTTATAACTGTGCATAAAAATACATTATTATTAAAAAAGGGATTAAAGCTACATAATTGTATATGAATAATTATTTTCTGTTAGGAATATTTGACACGACATAACTCAACAAATTATTTGTATTAAGAATAGTTACTTTAAGTTTTAATCGTTTAGATATGATACTAATTTTTAGTTACTTGTAAATATATGAAGAATTGATATGTTCATAACAGTCGTAGTGCTAATGAATCTATTAGAGGAATGCATTTAAAATATTTCAACCGCGGAAACACGTTAGAAGTGATTTTATTATAGAAGTAGTATGTGTCACATGATACATTTGTTAAGCGAAGTTTAAAATGTTTGCATTCAGAGTTTTCCTTTCCTTAGACTAGTTACCTAACCAATGTTAAAGAGACAATTCTGTTCTATTTACCCATATACGACCGGAAAAAAAAGATATACCCATACCTTTCCCTATGGTATTAGCGCTATGTTAAATGCAAACAGCTTCGCATAACTGAACTCGGTTTACCGTTTACATTTCCGACACCCATAACCATTACACCCAATCGCCTCCCTACCACACTGTATATGATTTATTTCTTACTGGAAAATGCTAATCGTTTCAGATTGGATAATACGTAACGTTGCTTTGACTTTCCAGTTGAAGTATACTCACCACTCAGCGTAATGCTAGTGTATTCTGGTCAGATTGGCCATCTCCCCATATTATCTACCCATAACTGGAGGGAGTATAGTTGGTTTCATACCTTTCCCAAGGGTAATAATCTTAGTTAAATGCAACTAAGTTAAAACAGCCTTGTTCAGGAATTGATTTCGGGTATATATATATATATATATATATATATATATATATATATATATATATATGGTGTGTCAGAAAATCTCGACATATTTTGTACTTTTTGATACACATTTTATTCTGAAAAAACAACGATCCATTAATTGTTCATTTCTATCTTGGTAAATACACCTCAGTCTCAATACTTTTATGAGACATCTAGTATATATATATATATATATATATATATATATATATATATATATATATATATATATATATATATAAAGTTAAACCTAATGAGTTAGATATACCTACTAACTGATATACCTACTAAGATCCGAATCATATCTTAACCCTGAAGACCACTAAGCAAAACTGTTAGTAGTTATATCTGACTCATTAGGTTTAACTTTATTATTTGCTCTACTTAGGTATTGAACAGTCTTTACTTTTAGCTTTAGCCTATCCTGGTGGTTTATATATATATATATATATATATATATATATATATATATATATATATATATAAATTGTTTTTTTTCTTTTGGCCAAGTATTGTAGTATCAGCCGATTATTTCCGGTTGGTACGACTAATCTTGGTCTTTTTTTTTTTCTTTTTTTTTTACCCCAGGTAATGTTTGGTAGTATATTTTTACAACCAAACTATTTGCCGGAATTTTTTCTTACCGCAAGGGTTCACCAACAGGTGTGGTATATATATATATATATATATATATATATATATATATATATATCATTCCCTCGGCACGAGCAGGATATGACACAATGTGAATTTTTAAGAGGAGTTTGAATTTAGTTATCCTTCCCCAAGACTGGTTTCCTAACCAGGATTAAAGTGTCCAGTCTGTCCTACTACTCACCCATAGTTGGAAAGAGAATAGTTGAATTCATACCAAGGATGTTAGCGCTGAGTGAAATGCAAACAGCCTCTTCCAGGATTTGCATTCTGATCAACGTGTCCATTTTTTACGACGATAACCATTACATCACGCTTTAATCGGTTATACAAACTTTCAGGGGCCACAGCAAACTTAGTTTCTCTTTTAATTACAAGATCAATGAACTAAAAAGAAAATTAATTCTGTTTGTATCTAAGGATGCTCTTTTCTTTCTCGTTGTCATCAATCATTTATTTAAAATTCGATATTTGAAAAAAAAAAAAAGAAATTCAAACTTTATACGCACAACAACACAGCAAATCCTAATCATGTTGATTTGATTTCATTAACTTGAAAAGTTTCATCTTCATCTGAATTTTTAGTCATTAAGAGCATTAAAGCTGAAACTGTCGGCAAACGATGCGGGTGCCTTCGTGCAAAACTGGGATGAAGCTGGCAATATGCTGTCTGATTATGCACAGGCCACAAAAGGCCAACACTTCCAACAGAGAACCACCCATGTTTACCATTCATCATGGACAATTTCTGTTGCATTATGCGTTTTCATCAAATCTAGAAACAGTGGTCTTGTTGGTTGGCCTCTTAGCTACAGCAGAGCCAGAGGTTGGGGATTATGTACAATATATTAGCAAGATTATGAATTCTCACTTTCTAGCAGGATAGACACGTTCTACAAGAAAATATATCTGATACAATCTCCATATTCCTATTATTTATGGAAGTTACGTAGTAGCTAATGTGCTGGACTGTGACATCGTAGTAAGTGAGTTCGAAATCTAGTCGCGCTATTAAGTTCTTTTTTTTTTTTTAATAATACCCTTGAGAAGGGGGTATGGAACCCCATTCATGGAACTCCCAACTATGGGTTAAATTATACCACCACTGCTTTTCGACAGGGATAACTTAGCATTAAATAACCGACATATATATATATATATATATATATATATACTTAAAAAAAATGACCCGTTGGGTCACCCATTGAGCTCAGGTTGGATTGTTGAAAGAAAATCTCAGGATTTCGTCAATTTAAAATTTTCCAAAACTGTCCAAATAATTTGGATTTTATTGAGAATAGACACAAAAAATGAGGGTTGTACTTTTTTGCAACTTCTATAATTTGCCAACGTCAGTTTTACGCATGTGTAGATGCTTAGATTTGTCTGCCATACCATACGGCTGAAAATCTCTTCATTTACGAAGATTAAGTTTCCTATTTATTTTATTTTATTTACGATTATTTAGAAATAAAACAATCTAATTCTGTAATTTTATATACATTTTTTGAATAGGCTAGTTAGCCGGTTTCAGTAAAATAGACTTACTTTTATGCTTATTTTACCAGTCCTAATGAAATAGACCACAGGCCATTTTGCCAGAAAATATATTTGAAATATATTTAAAAATATTTCAAACTATCTAAAAGCTAAAAGATTAAAATAGTTTTGTCAAGCAATCTAAAAAGTAATTGCTTAAAAAGTAGTTGTGCAATTCAAAAAAACTTTAAAACAATTTATCTTAAATCTAATTTCTTAAAATGGTACTTGACAAGATTTTAATCTTGTTAGGGTTAGGGTTAGTTTTAGGGTTGAGTTTGTGGTTAGGGTTACAATTTTAGGTTTTAAGAATTGAAAGTGTAAAATGCCATTTTTTCACTTTGGAAAAAATTAATGATAGTCAAATTAACTTTCATCATTTCTTATAATTTCTTTTTTTAATTTTGTAAAAATTCACATTTTTGACCACAAAGTCATTTAGACGGTGTGTATATTTTTCATTTAGAAGAATTTTTTGTATCTTTATCCTTCACAAAATATAGATATAAATAAATATAAATAATTTTTTGTGCCAAATCTGTTGTTATTTTTAACATTACTTGAATTCAAAGTAGAAATATTTACAGTCCCAGTAAAATAAGCAAAAAGTAGACACTGCCAAAATGTTGTCTGCTTTTTATTTTAAAAATTAATTAAAATCAATTAAATCGATTATTTAAGGTCAATTCTTTTTGTCTACGGCGAAAAGTAGTAACATAATGAGCATCAGTAAAAAAAAAAGAAAAAAAAAGAAAAAGAAAAATAATATTACATATGCAATTTATTTTTAATACATTTTAAACTATTTTTTCGGCCAATTTGGCTCAAATATATCGTAAACATGGTTGCTAAAGACATAAAATCCGTATTTTACAAAATAAACTTATCCCCCGCCCGACTGAAAAAAATTACCAAAAATCAAGGAATTATCCGATTTTAATGAATAATTGTCGAAAAGGGTGAAGAAAAAAATCAACAAAATTATTTTTAAATTTTTTATTTTAAATCTATTTTTTAATTTTCTGTACTTATTTTCTGTAGTTATTTTCTACCAGGATAGCCACCCTTAATCTTTTTCTTCTATTCACACCTTTATTTTTAAAATCTTTTTATTTATACTGTAATTAGCTTCAACTTTATTTAACCCCACCGATATTTTGCACCCAAAACATAAGGGGTGGGGTCAACGTTTAGTGACCTGAAAAAATCAGTAAGTTTTGAAATAAAATAACTGATGCACTATAAAGTTTATTCATTGTTAACTCAACACTGAAAATTTATTAAAACCGGATTATTCACTGCTTTTTAGTAAGTTTCTCTGAATCGGGGGGGGGGTAATGTATTTTGTAAAATAAGGATTTTGCGGCAAATTTGACAGTGCCGAGCAAGTAGGTTTTTTATATTTTACCGAAACCAGCTAAATAACATCTTCCTAATTTTTTTACAAACAAATATTTGATGTGCTTACCCCTTTGATTCTATAAATTAAAAAAAAATAATAATTAAAGTAATTAAATTTTTAAAGCATGATATTCAATTTTAGTTGGGCGTAAAAAGAACTTTTGTCTTGTTTTATTAAAACAAATCAAAAGTTATTCTCTGTAGCCTGTAAATATAGAAAGAAGGAAAGGGAAATATCTCTCTGACTTCTGATTTTTTCAGCTGATAAAGTTTTTTCACAGACACTTCTCTTTATCTTAACTCTCTAGACAATATTAGTGAGGGGTGAAAATTGCACCAGATATTTAAAAGAGAGTCGGGTGAGTTTTTGACTTAATTGCAAATTACGACTAATTAGAACCAATTAAAGTGGAATTTTTTTCAAACATTTAGTAATCCTAAAACTAAGGAATAATTTAGTATGAATTTCGTGTCATTAGGGTCACCAGGAAAAAAGCCTTTAGTGATTGAAAGGTGAACATCTCAGCTTTAGTATAATATATATATATATTATATATATATATATATTATATATATATATATATATATATATAATGTATGTGTGTACATGAGACATGTGGTTTAATGGTTATCCTCGTATGAAATGGACACGGTGAGGGGCTAAAATCCTGGACGTGGCTGTTTGCCTTTCACATAGCGCTAATACCCTTGCGAAAGGTATGCATCCAATATTCTATTTCTAGTTAGAAGTAAATAATAGGGCAGACTAAGCTGTTTAACCAAGTTTAGTCAACCGATCTAGAATTAGGAAAACCTTGAATTCAAACCCGTTAAAGTCTGCTTAAAAAATACCTTCACATCCTGTTCCGGCGAAGGGTTGTTAAATATATATATATATATATATATATATATATATATATATATATATATATATATGTATGTGTGTGTGTGTGTGTGTGAGTGTGTGTGTGTTTTGTGTGTGGCCATTCGAGGGAAAGGCGAAATCTTATTTTTGATTCAAGATTTACGCTTCTAAAAAAGTTTGGTATTACATGATACTTGTAATACCAGTTTTGGTTATAATAGAAAATACATGTTTGGTTTATTTATGATATATATATCTATATATTTATGATATATATATATATATATATATATATATATATATATATATATGATATATATATATATACACTAATGAATTGGTCTGAAAGTTGAGTGTGCTGACGATCACACCATTTGAATAGGAAACATATTCCTTTGATAGAATATGATGAATGAGATTGCTTCATTGTTTGTGCGAGTATGCTGCTGTGAGCTCAGGTCGGTTTGATTAATGAAAAATAATGGTATTTCTCTGAAATAATGAGCTTATATATCAACAGTGGAAGATAAACTGTCTTCATTAAAGAAGTTTCAACTAGTGACAAATGTTCTATGTTTATTGAAAACAAAATCGAATACAACGCATGTTTTAATATTTATATCTAGCGTCGTGGCGCTAAGCTCCGGTTCCGGAATTAGAATTCACTAGCAGAACATATGGATATACCACAGTATGATAATTTATTTTTTACAACGTCTGATATGTTTACTTAAGAGCTATTGCGAGTTAGTTCAGTACGTAAAGAGTATAGTAATCTTGACTAAACTCACTGTTTTCTCCTTTCTGATCTTCTTTTCATCTTTCCCTTATGTTTGATTGAAATAGATTTGCGTTATCACTTTCGCACACTCACAACCTTTATCTTTCTCCTACTCGCTTTCTTTATTTCTTATTATTATATTTCTTATTATTATATTTCTTTATTTCTTATTATTATATTTCTTTATTTCTTCTTATTATATTCTGTCTGTGTAGCATATTCTTTATCTTCCCTTTCTTTCTTTATGAAAAAAATGGAATGCTCCATTATTTGGTTGTATCCTGTTAGAATAGAAAAATACATGTTTGGTTTATTTATGAGTTAATGTATTATTATATTTCTTATTATCATATTTCTTTATTTCTTATTATATTTCTTTATTTCTTCTTATATATTCTGTCTGTGTAGCATATTCTTTATCTTCCCTTTCTTTCTTTATGAAAAAAATGGAATGCTCCATTATTCAGATGATGTCACGGCACTCGTAAGAAATAAGAATTCTGCAGATAAGCAACCTTAGATAACCAGGGTTTGCCTTTTTGCACTTCATCTCGGAGGATTTGGACCGTCTCATGTTTAACCAGAGTCTGTTGTAAGAGGATAACGGTAGTTCAATGAAGAAACACTTGTATTAATATATAGATAGGGTGACAAAAATGCTTGGTTTTATTGTCATAGAGTCTTTATTATTTTTCTTAGTAGGTGGCAAAGGAACAGAACGGGACGATTACAAGATGTATATGGCTCATTTTACTAGCAAGAGTAGGTATTTACCAACCCGTTTACACTGTGTATAATGTGACACAAGGTCTCAAGTATGGGCAACCATTGAGGATCGAACTCATTATTCAGTAGTAAAGGATATGCAAGACGAGCTTGATAACCATTACACCCTGAGGCGAATCTCAACTGTTAGTTTTGTTCAAAATGTATCGCTACTAAAATTGGAGAATGAACGGTGAACGAACCGTTAATTCCCTCCAAAGTCGTTTATTACAATTAGTGTTGGTTGGAACTTCTCTGAAACTTTCCTTTAGATAAGTGGGCAACTCATCTGGGATATACAAGGATGAGTCAAACAGTGATTCCATTTTTTACGGCGGGTAATCATTACCAACACAGGAACATACAGATTTAACTTCCTCGTCACTGGAATAAAGTTTGTCTCTCAAGCCATCTTTCATGGGACCGAAGGGAGACAAACATTATTCCAGTGACGAGGAAGTGAAATCTGTAGTAAAGAAGTCTTTAAAAACATTCCACAGAATCTTACGGGACAGGGATATATGACTATGTGGAGGAGTAGGGATGTGATCCACCGAAAAACTGGTTCATTTTGATGTATGATACATGTTACTGTGTTGGTAATTATACCTGTCTTAAACAAAATGGAATTACTTTTTTGACTCTCCCTCATATTAACACCAAAAAACGTCTCATGGAAAACGGTCTACTATGTATGAAGGATGTTGCACTTACACAATTTTGTTTTTCACCACAAATATTTAGTAAAATAATTACCAATACCTAGCTTCATTTATTTTTCAAATAGGCAAGAAATCAGTCAAGACTGTTAAATTCTAGACATAATATTTGCATACACACGCATTTATGTCTAAGCCCTATCGGCTGAGACTCTAATATACGCCGACTGCACCTCTGCTCTCAATGGTAGTAATGGGTTGAATATTACCACTACTATTCTTCTACAAGGATGCTTTGGCATTAAAGGATTTACGAATGATTATATGCCATTAAACAAAGAAACCAAATCATATACGAACGTTGGCTGTGTATTATACATTATGATAATTCTGGGAATATTTATGATACCAATGATTGTTTTATTGATTTATTTTAACAGCATATAAAACCGTCTAGTGTTATCTTATGCCTAAAGGCTAGGGAATCACATAAATTGTACATTTAAAATTATCTGTGTTTAGATTCTTGAGGCCACTTTTGAGAGTATTTTACAGTGGAGATTCCTTGTGGCATTATGTTTGATTCGTGTTTTATAGTATCCTTTAATGCTTTACCGTTGGTCCATGTATCCTGAATCCTATGATCCTCCTTGTGTTCCTCAGTTTTAAGCAGTATCCTTGTTTGTTGGTCCGTTCGTTCGTGTAAGCTCGAGCAACTGAACGCCTTTCCCCCAAGGCCTTTAAATAGTTAACCAACCACGTATTCGAGCGTATTGATTGGCCGATTGAAACTACGCAGCCGCGAAGAGTCTATAAATTTAAGTTGTGACCTCTATCACACCTTATATAACCACATATATTCCAACAGTCTGGTATCATATATTCCTATCTGCTCCATTCTGCTTTATTCACAGACGGGACACTAACAGGTACGTCCACTCACAGTCAAAGTGGAACTGGGATTAATGCCAATGAAAAGGTACTACGCCCCATCAGATGAAGTTTAATATTATACCAAGGAAAAACGTTTTGTGAGATCGTGCACCTCTGCAGGGATACATTAAGAGTATTCTAAGACCCACCGACAGGAGAGACCCAAAAACGAGATGAAGAGATGACGACAGGAAATAAAAATCAGACACGTGTTCACATAAAAATTCAACTCAGTATATTGCCTATGCTACAAATTTCATCTGGAACAGTCTCAAAAACAAGAAGACAGGAAGTGGTATTTTCAAGTCAATCATTGAAAGATCCATTCCTTGACAAATGTATGATCGTCTCTCGCACCTATACCGAGAATTGTCATGATTGATATTTTGCTGTTGGTCATAAAGAGCGTGCACAAGGGTCCTTATTGGTGGTTAAAGGGTTGAACTGTTATAGATATATAAATATCCGATACAACCGGTTCCACAGCACCTATTGTTGACGTTAGTAATTAAAAAGACAATATTGAGTAGTGAAATAATTAGGAACTATATTCTATTTGTATTTAAATTTGATTATTTTCCAACAGAATTAAAATTCATTTGATCGAAGATAAAGTAAAAGCAATTGCACAATACAATTGAACCGCCATACACTAGGACTAACACACACACACACACACACACATACACACACATATATATATATATATATATATGTGTGTGTGTGTGTGTGTGTGTGTGTGTATTTTCTAATGGTTAATGTATGCCTACTCAAATCAATATGGTATGAGACCTAAAACGTGTTAGCTTAAAGACATTAGATTCGATTTGGAGTCACTCTGTCTTCTCCAATCTATTTCAATTCTATTTATTAATATTCTGTTTTTCTTTTAATATTAATTTGGTTAGAAACGGAGATATATTAAAGAATCTGTGTCGTTGTTTAGTTTACTGAAATTAGTTAGAAATTCTGTACATTGGTGATTTGTTTGGTTTTATGCTTTTTTTTAATTGTGCAACCCCTTTCTAGTTAGAAATAATGATACTTTACGAGTGACCATCATATTCTTCATGAATTATATTGTTAACTTATATCTTATATTATTCATAATACAATAATTCATTTTCATTATTAATCTTGAGATTGCTGCACAAAATAATGCCATAAGGACAAACTATATAGAAGCGAAAATTGATAAGACCCAACAAAATAGTAAATGTAGACTTTGTGGTAATAGAGATAAGACTGTAAACCATATACTCTGCGAATGTCTAGGGTTGGGAAAGTGATCCACTGGGAATTATGCAAAAAATTAAATTTTGACCACACAACAAAATGGTATATGCATAAACCAGAATCTGTTCTTGAGAACGAAACGCATAAAATTATCTGGGACTTTAAAATAAAAACGGATCACCTTATCCCAGCAAGAAGACCAGACCGAGTGTTGATAAACAAAAAAGAAAGAACTTGTCAACTGGTGGATTTTGCAGTGCCAGCAGATCACAGGGTGAAGCTAAAGGAAAATGAAAAAATGGACAAATATCTGGACCTTGCCAGAGAACTGAAAAAGTTATGGAATATGAAAGTGAAAGTTATAGCAATTGTGGTTGGTGCACTTGGAACAGTCCCAAAAGGATTAGAAAAGGGTTTGGAAAGTTTGGATATCAGGGAAGGATTGAAACCATTCAGAACACTGCACTGCTGCAATCTGCCAAAATACTCAGAAGAGTCCTGGAGACCTGAGGAGACTTGCTGTCACTCAGACTCCAGTGAAAGACCATCAGTTAATGCTGATGAGAAAACTCAAAAGGAGTAAATGATAATAATAATAATCCTGGCCTGTAAATCACACCTAGTATTAATTACCAAGAAAAAGAGACCTTATCATCTATTGGATTTTGCCGTACCGTGGTACCACAGAGTTAACCTGAAAGGGAATATCGACAAATACTTAGACCTTGCCAGGGAAATGAAAAGTCTGAAAATATTTCATTAATTTTTTTCCCATCTGTGTTCAGATGTTATTTCATTTTTTGAATGATTTTTTAAAATAAAATTGGCAGCTTCGAAAATCTTATCCATGACTCAAGTGTATGTAAACAAAGATTGTAACAAAACAAGACAAAATGTTTTGTTTTCATTTTCTCTTATACAATTTTAACCCTGCTTTTCTCCAGAGTTTTTTGATGAGTTTAGAAGGACTTTTTTTCAAGTGTTAGAAATATATATACATTTATGTATGTATACGAATGTAATAGCTTCCGTCGGATATAAGTTTGATGTGGAATATAGAATGATAAAATTTATTGTTTCTCTGAGTTTTTGAGATGAGGCTTGATATTTGTATTATTTTTATTATTCGGACTATTTTCCTCATATTCGTTGTCATCAGTATAACGTTTCGGGCGAAACGCCCTCCGGCCTTCTTCAGGTATTTCTTTTCAGACTCGGGAACCTTCTTGAACTCGGGAACTTCCTTTTCGAACTCGGGAACTTCTTTTCGAACTCGGGAACCTTCTTGTAATCGGGAGCCATCACGGAACTTTGAACCCAACTCTTTATACAATCTACGGGAGTATAATGTTCTTATTCCACTAAGATAGCAATAAAGACGAGGTCAATAGTCCGAACAATCGAAATGATAGAAATAAAATTCATACTGTGCTTGATGAATGAAAACTGATCCGAGTTATCGCTTTCCCTTCTTGTACGGTCGAACGAAAAAGTCACTCCACTCGCAAGAATATCATAGAAGTCTTCAACGTATCCGCAATACAACGTGCCAAAATATATCGGGGATTCACTCAATTAATCTTATGATCGTTCTGTAAGACAGCTCTCAAAGCTGTCTGAAAAGTATTAGTAAACTGGTAAAGGTTATCCTAGCTGAAAAAGATCACTTCCTCGAGAGAAACTGCTTTTAACTCATCATTGGCCGAACCATTCCAACCAACGGGAGTGACATCATGCTTATTATGAGACATTACTCTTGACCTGTAGGTTGTTAGCTCAATCTCTATACTGGGCATTACTGTTTATTCCTTATATATATATATATATATATATATATAATATATATATATATATATATATATGACAAACACCCAACCATTTTCATGATATATATATATATATATTGTTCAATTTATTTACCAACCCCTCCCCACGAGCAGGATGTGATACAAGGTCAATTTCTTAAGCGGAGTTTAACAGGTTTGAATTCAGAGTTTTCCTCTAGACAGGTTACCTAGCCATGGTTAAAGAACTCAGTCTGCCCAGCTATTTACCCATAGCTGGAGGGAGAATTGGATTCTTAAATTTCCTAAGGGTCTTAGCGCTATGTAAAATGAAAACAGCTTCGTCTAGGAATTGAACTCGTGTCGACGAGCCCATTTATGACGACTCTAACCATTACACCACGCGCCATCGCTTGTCTCGTATAAGTAGTTGAAGAGAAGTTGGGCCTCTTGCGCACAAGACACATGTGGACCCGCTAAGCCTCGCAAGGTAATTTATCTCACTTCTCCAAACAGTGGTTAAATCTTAGAACCCAAGCGGCCCATATTTCTGCCGCTACCTTGAAGTGCTTATACTCAATAAGCCTGAATTACCGTCGCGTAAACCCCATTTTTTGCGTTTCTAGTATTGCCTACAGAATCTTGTAATCCCTTCTTTAAAAACGTTACAGGCTAGGCCCGTAGCTGAAATTAGTTATAGATGTAAATCCTTACAACATTACATCATTTTACATTACCGGCTATTTTGCAACCTGAAGCCTAGAGCATTCCACTAAATGTTAACGGCAAAGAATTAAGTAAATGGAAGGCTGGTGCGAGTTTATTTGATTAATGGCATATCAACCTTCGTCGGAAATTGCTGTTATAGTTGTTGGCACCTTTCCGACCAGTAAGAACGATGGCGTAGTGTCAAAAATAAATATATGAATAAATAAAAACTTAATCTGCATCTTTGCAAGTGGGTGTGCAGACCAGTCTCTAAGTGACAGTCTTTGGTGCCCTGAGTGCAAACAAACTGTGATGCTTCCTGGGGCTGCTGTTTTTTCCCTTCTTTCTGGCTCTCTTTGATGTCGAGGCTACTCTCTTCTCCACCTCACTCCTCTTCGTGCCTTGCTTAACGGCAAGGCATCAGGCACGTAGTTCGTCGGTTATTAATTCATAGCCATCCAAATAAAGGATAATATACCCTCATTATTGTTAACAGGGGCGTCTTATCTCAGTCTAGAGAGACCTGATAAGGAATCAAAATTCCGGGTTCGATACCGGTCCCCACCAACTCTACGCATTAGAAACACAGATTGGGTAAACTGATATGTGCGGTAAATTGGGCAGTTGACGGTAATGTTGAAATCCACCTCAGCAAAAAATAACAATTTCCCTGGTCTAGCGCTAGCGAAAAGGGGCTAGACTCCGTGCTGTCCAGCTGATACCGCCAACAATTTACTTTTATTGTTAACGGTGAGTTGTCGTGTTCTTGCAGTTACCAACATCCGTGGCAGCTCATTTCCACCAACTTTCGGATCTGGCACAAAGAAGCTCCGACCAAGTTACGTCGGTCTCCTTTCTACGGATCTAAAGAAAGACACACAGCTGTCTACCTTGCCCTGTTGACAGGTCTTAGAATATGCTGACTGTATTCCTGCAGATGTTATAATTCCTGCCTACCAAATATGTCTTCTGGTGTTATAATAAACTGCATCTGTGGGCGAAACTCCAGTTCCTGAGATTTTGACAGCCCTATAAGGTCTTACGAAAAAAGACTCTATGCCCCCTCACCGGCTGAACGACTCCACCCAACAGGGTTGATAGGGCGCTGACCAGGAGATACCACTCACAACTTGGAGGTTGTGAGGTTAATCCGTAGCATCTCGCTACAATTAGAAGTTGATTTGTCTGGATTATTACGTGACAAAGACACCTTCGAATTACCATTCTCTGCATATTTAAAACATATTTTGCCAGTTAAAAGCAGTAATTAAAAAGAAGAATATTTTTAAAGGCAGAGAGTCATATGGAAAAATAATGGTTCCAAAAATTCTAACGGAGTATCGATTAAAACTGAAGATTCTTTACTGAGACAAAGTGTAAGACACTGATGGTATTTTTTTTTTCATAAAGTCATTTTATTCCAGTCTCGTCTGTTTGTGTGAATCTTTATTTTTTTGTTTTTGTAAAGAGAAAAGATACCGGGATAAAGTCTTGTATGAACGTGGGAAAGCAAGCTATCAGTATACGTTAGGTTAATTCGCATTGACAAAATAACCTTCGTGATAGGAATAAAGAAAGAATATAATTTTTAAGGTGGGAAACGCTTGAAATTATTAGAATTTCCCCATGGAAAATATTCAGTAAAAAAATGGAAAGAAACGCCTAATGAGATTTGCTTTTTGTTTTGATTCGTGTGATGATTTTCAAAGAAGACGCGGAAGTTAAACAATCAAACATGCAAAGTGAATCTACTGAGTAAAATGGCACTGAATAATGTTGATTGAAGATGTTCTAATTGTTAATTTAGATAGCATACACACACACACACACGCGCGCGCGTACATATATACAGACATATAGACAAACAGACATGCATACACAGACAGACAGACAGACAGACACACACGCGCGCACACACACACAAACAGATATATATATATATATATATATATATATATATATATATATATATATATATGCAATGAAATATTAAATAGTTTTTAAAATCTCAACCATTTGACTCATCTGAAGATTGCGTAAGCATGAAACTTAAAGTTATGAGTTTAAATCATCCATAATATCATTACTATTGATTATATATTATATATATATATATATATATATATATATATATATAATATATATATGGGACCCTAACAAGTACTACCGTCGCAATAAAGAAAAAGAAGCGGCACTCCACACTTTCCAGATGTCAAGAACTCTAGCATCACCATCAGATGTTGTTTACTGCCATACCAAGATCCCTACTTTGTTTGGGTGTCTTATTCCACCACGATAGGACTTATTTCAACCTCCAACCACAAAATATTATATTTGTTTTCATCTATTATGCACCAGATTAACATTTGAATGTGCATAATATTATAAAAATGTATATTTAGAAGAGAATTGAAAGTAGTTGATCTACAAATGAAAACACTTTCGGAAAAATCATTAATTTCTTTCATTGCGATAACATTAAACAATTGTTAGGAAATTGAAAGAAAATAGAACACAACTCCAAAACAATAAGGATTCTATTACTTTTAACCAAAGTTGTTGAAAATGAGAAATATGCTGCCCAAATATTATATATATATATATATATATATATATATATATATATATATATATATATATGTATTTTGGCAGGCATGTGCTATTGAACAATACGGAGTATTCTTTCTTCATTTTTTTTAGAAGCCGTATGCATAAAAATAAAAAAACCTAATATCAACAAAATAGCATTTAAAGTCGGAGACAACGTATTAAATATCTTTAGTAACTAACACTTAACTTACCCCCCCTTCTTAAAAAATAATGGACTCTCCAAATTTGATAAAAACATAGATAAAAGAACTAAAAAAATGAACTACAAAAATTATGCACCCATGATGACGACTGGCGAAACAGTCGAAAGCGCTCGGGATATAAGTATGGGAAATATTATATACCAATTGGATCCAGACTCAAGAAAGATCGCAAGAAGACTGGAAAAATACAAATCCAAAGAATGAAGAAAAAATACTATATATGTTCAATAGCACATGCCGAGAATATATATATATATATATATATATATTATATGTGTGTGTGTGTGTGTGTGTGTTGTTGTGAAGTTCACGTATGCTTCTTTGTTGGTATATCTTGTGAGTCTAGTTCTCTGTGTGAATATATTATATTTGTGTTCTTGACATTCTTGAAAACGGCAGTTCACCCTTTCGAAATATTGAATGAAATAAAATGAAACTTAACACATAAATTCAACAGGATTTCTCCTTTATCTCACAGCCATGCGTTCCACAAAATACCCCAAGATATATATTATAGACATATAAAAAACATATATAAATTATAATATATTAACACTAATAGAACTGTATGCTTTTACATTGGCATGACAAAGGAACAGTCTCAACCATTTTGGTTTCATATATGCGTATCTTCGGCATTTGAAACAACGTCACTGAAGATTGTTTGCAATTACGCATGCATGAAACCAAAATGGTTGTGACTGTTCCTTTGTCATCAAATAAATAGATATGTAAAACCTTATATATTCATTTTATATATATTATATTATATATATATATATATATATATATATATATATATATATCGTATTTTCAAATACAATTTATATATTTATATATTAAAAGATATAACTATAACAAATAAAAAATATACACTTTCTGAAATGTTCACTTATTAAAGTATTGCAAAAGAAAATAGAGGATAATTATCTAACTTACTTGATTTATTTTCTTTAAAAGTAGATTAGTTTATTAACTTATTAGTTAATAATTCATTAATTAAGCAACGTGGGAAATATTTGCGAGACAGACATATAAAGAAAAAATTGAAATAGTAAAAACAAAAAAAATAAAAAACAAAAAAAAAAAAACAAAGAAAAAAAGTTTGATTTCCTCATTTGTCAAACTTTGACTATTAAAGCGTGATGTGATGGAATTATATGAATAAAAGATTATGACTAAATATATTAAGAAACTTTTGTTCAAACTAATGCATTCAACATGCGCGTGATAAACAAGAATGTTGCGGGTTAGTGAAAATCTTTTTTTCCCTGTGTTCGAATGAAGGGCGGCATTACATTTCAATACGAATTACAAATTCTCGCTTTCAACAAATTAAATATGGAAAAATTGATAGAAGACACCCACAAACAATAACGAAATCATGGGTGTAACTTCGAAAAAAATTGAAACAAAACAAAACAAAATAAAGGATGAAAGTAAAAAAAAACAAGAAAAAACGAAAAAAAAACGGCCTCATTTATTTGCATATTTCCCATGATGCCTTGGAATAATTCATTTTCTATTTCGATTGAGAGAATTTCTTCAGCATAGACTATATATATATATATATATATATATATATATATATATATATATATATATGAACTAGGAAAATATCAAATTATGAACGAAAAGTCCGTTACTTTAAGTTCATGGGGTGTGCAGAATCATCAGACGGAAAGTTAAGAAAAGTGATGAATCAATCGTAATTATATTACATGTGACACTCTCACATGGGAACGTATAAAACGCACAAATATTTATATGATATACATAATATATGTATGTATGTATGTATGTATGTACGTGTGTGTTGTATGAGTGTGTGTACCGGGCCGGTTTAGCTCAATCAGTAGAGCGTTCGACTGGGGACCACAAGGTTCTTGGTTCGTTACCAGCCCTCACCAAATCAGCGTCTGTGCAGTAAAGTAAGGAGATGATGGTAGAGTGGCGCTTCACATCAGACGCTAAATTAATCTCCTTAGACTAGCGCTAGTGAAAAGGATATACTCCCTTGCTGTCTGGCCGATACCGACTTTAGGCCACCCGGACGACTTTTACTTATATATGCAAACAAATTTGGTTAAAGATAATGGGATCTTTATAGTTTTGAAGATTTAAAAAAATATTTTTCTTTCCAGTTTTCTCACAATCCTTTGATGTCGGCATCTTGAAAGGCGTTAATGAGTTGTCCAAAAGAGTAATTAACGTACTTTCGGTTCTTTTCTAAACCATTATCAAGGCTGTTTATTATTTGTATAAACCCTCATTATCAAGAATATTTATTATTTTTATTTCCTATTGTTTTATTTATATAGCTTAGGTGACGCAAGAATAATATTGGTTGAGTTTTTAGCTTATCGAGCTAGTCAAAAGAAAGGTTAGTTTCTCTTGGAGAGAGAGAGAGAGAGAGAGAAGAGAGAGAGAGAGAGAGAGAGAGAGAGAGAGAGAGAAGAGAGAGAGAGAGAGAGAGAGATGGGAGAATTTGAAATGTATTTCTATGTTAAATTTTGTTGGCAGCAACTCGTAGCTTAAATTAGGTAAAACATTCCCTTTCTTAGAAATCTTACAAAATGATTTTAATGTTTTGTCTGGCCGTATCTTTTAATTTTTTATTCACTTTGCAAACAAATCTCAATTATCTCTCCAGAGCCGAATGGGTGACCCAACCGGTCACGTTTTGTCAAGTATATATATATATATATATATATATATATATATGGAAATACGGTGAGGAAATTAATCCGACAATATGAGAAGAAAATATTTTTAAAATATAACAAACACAGGATGTTATGATTAGGGGAAACAATTTTATGTGTCAATACTTAAGCATTTATGTATATTGTACCATCTTCAGGACACTGTTAAGTAATGTTTATGTGAGGGACAAACTCAAAGATGTTAAGTGTATAGTGAATGTGTGAATATGATATTATTAACTTTAATTTATATATATATATATATATATATATATATATAGGTCTGTCCAAATAGAGGAAAGTAGATACGGAATTAAGTGGTAAATAGTGCATTAGAGATGTATCAATGCGGCTACACTTGGATATCAACTTCTTTTGTTCAGCCATTTTTTCAGTATTTGGTAGGATGCATAATTTTTCGTCTGAACGCAATCTGCAGTTATTGTTTCCTTATTTTAAGCTTGTGATCTTTGTTTAAAACAATATCCCATGTCATTATGTAAGATGTTCCTGTTCCATCTTTTATTAGCCATGTATATTTGACAATTTTGTACAGTTTGCATATTTTCTGTTATTAAAACTGGGTTTGGTTATACCATCAATTTCTCCAGACTATTTCAGTAGTACCGATATATAAATTTTCATCGTCGGAAATATACCGTTTTGTGATAAGCATTTGATTCAGATGTAAAACTGTCATTTTGTAACATTGTAAGCGAATACTACCGGGGTTCAAATAGATAAGTTCTCTAAACGAATCAGTAGCTGGGAGAAAGACGAGTTGACAAAGTTGAACATCTAGTCGAGAGGCTAGGCTTAAAATATGCTTGATCTAGATCCTGAGACCGAGTTTTGCTAAGATCACAAATGATAAGTCATGTACCGAGTGAGGGTGTATTGTGAATCCCAAAATAAGACGGTATAAGAATTAAATGTGGTTTTGACTTTAGTGACCAAACTGCTTCTTATAATACGTAAGGAGTCTACAGAGAATTCTCTAACATAGGTGAACATATATGTAATCCAATGAAATAGGTACACATAATAATACAGACTTTATTGTCTCAGCACTTTTACCATGAAATATACAACATAGTTTAGGGCGAAAGTCTTTAGAAAGTAAGATTTCGTTTTTATAGAAAAGAAGAGTCACTTACTGTGTATGACCGATGTAGTAGGTCTATAAAGTGCTACGTACACACATGGGTAAAAGCCTATACTTGGGAGGACAGAGACACCACTTGTCTAGTGCATGTTTGTGGATGACAGACCAAAGAGAGAAGGCTTTCCGGGCTGAATTTAAATAGCAAGGGCAGACAATCGCTATAGTGGTGAGTTTCATATCCAAGTAGAACGAACAAAAAAATTGCGCAGTTGTGTTCGTTTTCCATATCTTCTCACGGATGATATCCTCTGTGATGTTGTAGGTAATGTGTGGACTGCAACATCGTAAATAACAAGCTTGAACGCTAGTCGTGTTTTACATTCACATTCGCAGCTATGGGTTAAATATCACCAATACTGTTTTCTACGAGGATGGGGAATTGGCATTAGATAACTCCCAAAAGTTGATATGGCATTAAACAAAGAAATTAAATCATTTCATCCCGTTTCTAAATAGTGAGAAAAAAAACGATGAGGTCATAACCCTTTAGAAAAGTTGTATTTTTTATGGTTTTCCTTGCATATCCGACAATTAGCCACCACCGACATTGCAGTCGTCGATGACTACGCTAAATTTGTCTTTGGCTCAATTCTATTGGAAGTTCTGCTTTTGATTGGTGAACCATAACTGTCAGATTAAGAATCAATTATTATTATTCGGGATTATCCAAATCAAAGGACTATCTCATATCAGATAATGCATGGCGCTATAAGAACTATCTACCCCACGTGGGTTGTGTGATAATATAATGTCACGTGTAATGGTTATCTTTGTAGGAAATGGACTAAGCGACACGAGTTAAAAATCTTTGGTAACTGTCTGCCAGTTAACAAGCGTCATTGACTCCATGTCTATATGGTGTTACGTACACGCACCCGTTGGGAACGACCAATGCGCTGGCGCAACAATAATAATTAAAAAAACTGCAAGAGATCCCGAGTGTAAAAGAATAACACAAAAGCTTTCTTCTTCAGCTTCGATAGGTGGACGAGAGATCGATATGGAACACAACGCCAGACAACAAAGAAACAAGCAGGATCCCGTTAATAGAATCTAATATTTATTTACATCAAATACAGGCAGTAGAACAGTATTTTAAAAACAAACAATAATAAAAGAAAATATACATATATATATACATGTAGTAAGGGATATGGAAAGGCTGTCTATATTGTCATATTATCATACATGGGGCCAGCAATTGAACATTTAACATACAGACAATCCTAAAAGACAGAATGTAAAACAAGAGAGATTTAACGCACTGTGATACCATGGATAATAAAAAAATGTCCTTTCGTTATTATTTCCTCTTTTATATATACATTCTTTCCTATTTTATCATATGCATCAAATATGTGTCAAAGTTTTTTAAATGTTCAAACAATTTGAACGTTCTGCATAATCCAATAAAAAATGTCTTTTCTTTATTTCTATTCAGAGACCTTAGTTTTTTGTGATAAGTTGATTTTCTCGTTTCTTTCTTTCTTTAAGATGATTTTCTTGTTTCTTTCTTTCTTTCTTCAAGATGATTTTCTCGTTTCTTTCTTTCTTTCGCCGCTTCGTTTACCACGACGTTTCACTATTACGGTACGTGGCGATACACGTCTCACCTCTCCAAGGTGTTTTCAGCTAATGTGTTGCGGTCTGGTCTCTTTTGCGCGAATCTGATCGTCATGGTAACCAACTAAATCGTTATCTTCACAGGGCACGAAAGTTCTGAAGTCGTGTGTACTTTAAATCCGATTGTCGGTCGCGAAGAGGCCAGACCGGGAAAAGAGTTAGTTCCTCTCGTCGTTTCCGCAATTGGAAAGGGGATGTTTGAAAATCATTGTCTGATAGGAGAATAGCATTATTTTACCAATACATTTTTTTCTGCTCGCCCACACATTATATAGAAATGTATTATAAATGTTCATATATATACAAGTTGCCATATTAGAGGCATGTCACATATATATATATATATATATATATATATATATATATATATATATATATATATATAATATGGGTGCTTTATTTATAAATTAACTGGGCTCGGTATGATTGATAGAGCATTTATATCTAAGGGTAGCGTGGAGATTAAGTCAACAGCGCTTGGTTACTGTGCGTTTCGTACCTTTCTTTCTCTAATATATATATATATATATATATATATATAATATATATATGAGGAAAAGTATTGGAAAAGTAAATAACACTTAAAATAACGAAGTTTTAACACTTAAAATAACCAATAACACCAACCAAGAAAAATAAATTTATAGCACAAATTATAAAAATGAAAATATTTAGAAACCAAGCATTGTCATTTATATTTATGAGGATTTCTAAAAATACATATTGAATATTTCTCGAACGAAATACGATAGCATTGTAAATAACAATAAACATTCCTTTATCTTCTGCAATATTATATTTTAGATTATCATAACAGAGACATTTTTCAAAGTTGATGAATCACACCGGCGTCGGGTTGTCTCACTAAAACCTCAAGGGATCATGATTTTTACTATTTCAAAATTAGATTATAGATCTACGAGATGTATTTCTAGAATATTGAAATTTTATGATGATATTAACTCCTTCGCTAAAACACCATGTGTTACAGTATGGTAGAATAGATATTTAAAAATTAACGGTGATTCTAAATTTACAGGGTTTTGACCTTTCAATGATCTTATGACTGTCTACTGGTTGATCAATTTGGTTCGTGAAAACGGAAGGTGAATTTAGACTTTAGGAGATTCTCGTTTAGATTTTAAAGGAGATAGACGTGTCTCTTGATGAGTATTTATTCTTGGCAGGATGGTTAAATCGGGGCTAAATAAAGACGTCTGAAAAATATACAAATCTCTGTTTGTTAATAAAAACATAAAGGAATGAAGAAGAACCAAGACACCAGATACCCAGACAGAGAATCGACAATCCGGTCCAGCATAATAGGTAAGTCTAATATAATATGATGCTGAACAGAATTAAGGGGCTATATAACATATGGCGATCCCCATAAAATCAAAGCAAAACAACTCCTTATCAGAATCCAGCTTAGAATACACTGACTGTGTCCTCAGCAGTGTGGTCAGACAGCCATCCCCCCACAAAAGGATGTCTTGGATTGGACAATAGATTCCAACTGATGGTGAAGGTGTTGCAGATTGACTGTTGTTCAGTTTGTTTTGCGCGGGAAGTCGAAAAGACAAAGGAAAATTGAACTGAGAAGACAATGTCTAGGGTAGACAGAGGGTCTGGTGTGACAAAGGACTCATCTGGACAAACGCGAATTTGAACAAAGAGAAAGGACTTCCGGTCAAGGAACAAAAGGATGTGTGGGCGGTCGTCAATACTTAAGCGGTCACCAGGGCAGCCCAGAAGGCAGACCCTAGGAGACGGCGAAGAGAGCACAAGGTGTCTGACCGTCGACACGGTCGAGCGCTGCTGCGAGCAGTGAGGCGCGCCCACCCCGTTCACCCCCCGATAGCCAGCCTGCAACATTCGTAGCGCCGTTGTCCAGCTCGTCCACCCACACGCACCCACCACGAGGGGAAAAGAAATAAACGTTAAAAGTCTTACTACTACATATGTCTACGTGTGAATCCTTATACTCCATTACTAACACATACGACCCAGCAACAGTATATAACATGTACGATTTTGTTGCCTGAGTAGCGAAAGAGCGCTATGCAACAAAGGTACAATGTTGGACATCCGGGGACTGTGGAACAAATGTTCATTGCTACTAGGGCGTCTCATCGTGATATAATGGTAAGCAAGATTGACTCATAGATCTGTTGATAGTGAATAGTGAACCATATACCTGTCTGCAAACAAGTGGCTTTCATTAAATAGAACTAATTACTTGAACCCATATGATAATTCTTATTAGATAGGAATACTTGAAACCATACAACTGTGTACAAATTATTTGTATCAGGTACGGATACTTGATATCATATTAATCTCTGCAAATTATTTGCGTTAGATACGGATACTTGATATCATATAACTGTGTACAAATAATTTGTATTAGATACGCATATTTGATATCATATAACTGCGTGCAAATAAGTTGTATTAGATACGGTTACTTGATATCATATTACTGTGAGCAAATTATTTGTATTAAATACGGATACTTGATATCATATAACTGCATGCAAATAAGTTGTATTCGATACGCATACTTGATATCATATAACTCTGAGCAAATTATTTGTATTAAATACGGATACTTGATATCATATAACTACGTGCAAATAAGTTGTATTAGATACGCATACTTGATATCTTATAGACAGGTTACCGCTTGTTTGCGTTGTAGTCTTGGCCGTCGGTAAGGCGACAATCCAATTGATAATCTTTGGAAAAAACTCAACGAAATTGTTAGAGGACAGAAACCAACGGTGACAACTAATTTATAAGAGAAACAACAGGCAATAGGAATGGAGGAAATCACACCTGAACGATGTGACAAATTAGTGATGTTATTTGGTCAGGGATATGTAAATATAATTAAAAGTCATGGCCTGTACACGTCTTATTAATATTCTGTGATCAGCATTAAGTCAATGATGTTGTTAATTTGATTTACACGTCTATTTACAATTTTCTTCTCTTATTTGGGACGTGACACAGTTTTGTTTTAAGTAAACAGTTTTTGTTCTATAACTTTATTCATCATGGGTTCATTTTTATGTAAATTTTCTATTGTATAGAACAAGGTTTGGAGAATATTTACAGCAATCTTTTATTATGATCGAGTCTGAAGAACTGAAATTTAAGAAATGATTTCATTTAAAAAATAATATTATATATTATATATATATATATATATATATATGCCAATTAAAAGCGTTTGTTACCATTGGTTTCAAAGAAACATATTAGCTACTTATCTTCAGGACAAATCGCTTTGACTTATGTCAGCAAATTTTCATTTCGTGTATATGTATGTGTGTATGTAATCGAGCACTTTATTTACATTTCTCCAATAAAAAATACATCTCTCTCTCCCTCTCTCTTTCTCTCCCTCTCGCTCTCTCCCTCTCTCTTCTCTCCCTCCCTCCCTCTTTCTCTCTCTTTCTCTCTCTCTCTCTCTCTCTCTCTATATATATATATTATATATATATATATATATATAGAGAGACAAGCAAAGTTTTGATAGAATAAAAACTACTGTTCCGTGACAAGGGCGTATGTGGTACCTAGACATATGTCGCAAGTAAGCTGGTCACGACAATGTTATGACAGTTTACGGCTTGTCTTTGCCATCAAAGAATTATTACAATCATTATCCTTGCGATTTATGACGAATATCAAGAAAAACTTATGAATTGTTTATTTCTGCTATTTACCACGGATTGCTTAAACCACAGATAAGTCAACATAGTATATGTTTCTACGCGAAAGTTTATTGAATAACATTTTGCATTGTGCTTTGTGTGAGGACTGAATAAATGTGAAAACTGTTGTGAAGAGAATTCATTGATATTCTTAATTATTTTCGACGTTTAGATATTTAGATAAAAAAATGTATACATAATGTTCGAATCATATATCTCGTTTTTGGAAATGTAAACGCTTAGCAAACAAAACTAAAAAAATGAAAAATATGAACATATAATGAATGATATTCCCTAACCTCTATTCAGTAAAAAAAATCAGCTGTATGGCCACTTACCTCCTATCACACAAGCCATCTAAGCCAAATGAAGAAGATGGGCTAGACACTATTGAAGAAGTAAGAACGAACTCATAAGTGATGTTCTCTTGTGGACACTGACTGGACGGGTTGACATGCCACTAAATCTAATCAAATCAATTGAATAAGTTTCCGTATTCTAAAAATAGTTATCAATAACACATTTCAAACGTATGAATTTTCTCAAAAATAAGATTATACAAATTTTAAAATAATTCATTAAATTTACAGGCAAATTAAATTAACCTAAAAAAAAGGATTTCTTATTAAAAGAAATTCAAATGAAACAAATTAAGTTAGAGTTAGGTTGGTCGTATACCAGTTCAATTTCATAACACGTATGTAAAATACCAATTTGTAAAGATCTAGTAAACGTATCAAAACTGCGCAGTTTACCTAAGCATTTCTCGTCCCCAATCGGATAAATAAGATCTAATAACACTGGTTTACAAAGAAACTGAGGCAAGTACAAAATTAGCAGTTTTAACCTAATTTGGGGGTGTTGAATTCAGATTTGAAATCCGTTTTAACTCATCTCCTCTAGTTTTTTTAGATATGCATACTGTACATTTTGTACAAATCCTGTACATAAAGGCGTATATGCATTCAGTGATAATTTCTAATATTGTGTGACTTATGTCTTCTTTTTTAGTTATTATGCAATAAATGTAAGTGATAGCATTACATTATATATATATAGCTATATATCAAGACGGATTTTAGCAGTTAAGCGTAGCCAACACGTCTCAATCAACAGCCAGTAGTGCTCTGGTAGTCAGCACAGGAGGCTATCGTCCCTCGCAGCACAGGAGGAAGGTGTCCCTCGACAATTGTGTTACACAATCTTTTGGGTATATATTTGTATTACAATTTCTAACGACGCACATTTTATTGCCTTACATATGATTTAATTTTACTTTGTTGGATGCTCTTGCGGGACATCCCGGGGGAAAAATACAGCAGATCATCTAGAAAACACTTCTAACTGTCTGTGATACTATGAATTGTGTACATTGTGTCATCCAAGTATATTTATTCCGTCAATGTTCTTAATCTATCCTGTTTTATCTGTAATAAGCTGCTGCAACTGTTGAATTAAGCAGGTATATACTCTGTATATACTAAGATAAGACTACTTAAAAGATAGAAAACTAGAGGTGATAGAGCAAATCTGTTTATAAATTTGAATTCAGCACACCCAAATTAGTAAAAAAAAAAAAACAAAAAAAAAACAGCTATTCATATTCTTGTCTCAGACAAAAAATATTTTTTGTAAACCAGTGTAATTCATTTTTGGTTACCCATTGTTGTAACTCGATATTATTCATAGGAAAAACAAACGATTACATTCTCATTATTTACGTATTATATGACACCGTTATTGAACATTTATCCTAGAGTGATAGACTTATTTCGAAGTTTTAAATACTTTCATCTTATTATATAAAAAAAAAGTTTATGACTTTTACATATCAAGCATCGATTAGAAATAAAGAATTAACCTCCAACATAATTTGACTTTATCCTTGAGAGACTGACAAATTTATTGATTTAGTGAGGAGGAACATTTTATCAGACCAATCTATACATATATAAAGGGAAGTTATGTGGATCTGTATGTCCGGAGTAAACTTCGAAAATAAAAACAATTAATAACAAAATAAATATATATACACAATAAATATCACCAGAGCTTGGTTTTTAAGTAAAAATAATGAAGATTTGATTTATATTCGAGAAGATAACTAAAAAATAAAATTTAAATGATAACATTATGGATTTATTTTAATTTGATATTTTAGATAGTAGACATTAAAATTTCTTTTCAGAGTAGCTGGATCAATGCAAGGTCTATTTTCTTACATTGGGATTTAAATGGGGCATCCTATGAGGATTCAACTCACGATTCAGTAATAGTGGATCTGCGTGACTAACTAAAAAAAAACTCTACCCAGGCGATGCCGGGTAGCCATTGCTAGTTTCAAATATAGTCCGACATTTTTTGATCCGAATCTGCCAAGCCCACCAGAAAAGACAAAAAATAGCCAAATGTTAATGAAGAAACTCAATTTTTAGCGCATTTAAATCACTTTCTTACAATTTCCAACAGAATGATGGCATAACAAAAGCAAAAATACCAAAAATAACTTTCGACAAAAGCCACGTAAAAGTTAACTGGTTTAGATTTAAAATACTTTTTAATCATATATTTTATGATCAAAAGGAAAAAAATCCATACTTTTGAATATTGATTAAATTTTCTATCAAAAAATTTTTAAAAAATGATTTCGATATATTTTATGTTTGGACGGAGATTGAACTCAATTTAAAACGGTTCATGGTATCTACAATTAATTTTAAATACTTTTTAAATATCATGATAGTACAAGATCGTGATAGAAAATGAGAGGGTTAATTCTAATTGTTCAGGTAAAACTTAGAACGAAAAAAAAAAAAAGAAAAGAAAACAAACAAGTGTATAAGGTCTTTTTTTGTCATGTGTGGTGTCTAGCCACCCTTCTCACCAGTCAATTCCGGGGAGTTTACCGGTTTAATCGCCCATGACCCGACTATGAAACGGATAGTATTCGGTTACATTGTACAAGTAGCACTTTACCAGACCTGAAATACATTTGATAGATTGGTATTAGTTCGAGATTTCGTTCGTTTGGTGTTATTTACTTTTTCAAGTTCCTAACTACTACTAACCTGAAAAAAACAAAAACTGGAACACAAATACATCACTCCTGAAGATGGCACTTCGAAGTGCCGAAAGTACTTGCGACAAAACCTTTGGACTATCCACTGATTCCATCCAAATATTTAAAAAATTGGCCAGAAATCTTGCAAAGATCGAAAATAAACATGTTAAATAAGAGACATATGTTTTGTTTAATTCTTTAAAATATATATAAATGAAAGGATGCTGCCAAAATATACATATTTCAAGATAAGTATACATATAAATAAAAGGCTTTGCAACATAAGTAGTCACCCACCTGAGTATTTAACAGGTTCATTGCTATTTTAACTTTATAGCATGAATTGACTGTAAACCATATCGTTTGTTTGCTTATCTGGGATGTGTCACGTACCAGAGTTGTATGTATGTACCAGCACATCCGCATAAGAAGGATGAGACACATGATTAATTTCTTAAGTGGATTGAATTCAGAGTTTTCCTTCTCCTAAACTCGTTACCTGACCAAGTTTAAAGGGGACAGTCCGCCATACTATTTATCCATAGCTATTCATCACAGAGAATGTCCGTAAGACAACTAATAGACAGTCGGGAAAATAGTGTCTGGATGTATTAAGAATCTTATGCAAACATCGATGACGCAATATTTTTCAAGTACAAACACATTTCATCATACACCCCGAAAACAGAGGTGCGTGGTGTAATGGTTTGAGTCGTAGGAAATGGACTCGTCGACCCGAGTTCAATTCCTGGACAAAGATGTTTGCTTTTCACATGGCGCTAATACCATTGGGAAAGGTATGAATCAAATTCTCCCTCCAGCTATGGGTAAAAAGTTGGTCCAACTGGGCTCTTTAATCTTGGCTAGGTAACCTGTCTAGGAAAAAGCAAGCTGTGAATTCAAAGCTATTAAACTCCGCTTAAGAAAATGACCTTGTGTCGCATCCTGGTCGTGGGGGAGGGTTTGGTATATTATATATATATATATATATATATATATATATATATATATATATATATATATATATAATATAGATAAAAGGATATGAAAACACACAATATGCTATTAAAGTGAAAAAAGTTTTTCGGACATCAATGTTTTCGTTTTGAATCCAAATTATTTTCAGCTTCTCTCTCGATGAGTCCCGAGTTAAAAACAGGCTCTGAAAATGATTTTTATAAATCGAAATATTGTTCAATATTAGATATGAATATGATATAAAATGTTTTCACTTTAACAGCATATTGTCTGTTTTCATATCCTTTTATCTAAACTTATACCGTCGGATTCAATTCCTTTCCCTTAATTTATATATATATATATATATATATATATATATATATATATATATATAATATATGTGTGTGTGTGTGTGTGTGTGTGTGTGTGAAGAAAGGAAGTGAATCCGAGGGTATGTAGTATATTAGGAAAAATGAAAAAACACAGGTTTAAATGGGTTAAGTGGTGAGTTTATTGGCCGACGCTGCAGTGTTTCGATCTATTAATTAGATCATATACCAACACATGCCCTGAAGATGAACTAATTAATGGATCAAAACACTGCAGCGTCGGCCAATAAACTCACCACTTAACCCATTTAAACCTGTGTTTTTCATTTTTCTTAATATACTATATATATATATATATATATATATATATATATATATATATATATATATATATATATATATATACCCGAAAACAGATTCATATTACTGCACAGTCACTGAAGTGGGTCTAAACCTGACAGTATTAAGAAAGAAAGTAAACTATGGCTTTTGTTTTAATTAAATTGAACAAGAGTGTAGAGATTTCCATAACTTTTCATAATCACCTACTTTTCACAATCGACTCCAGTTATAAAACTCTTGTTATATTTATTGCAGTTTTTTGCGGAAATGACTGTAGGCGTTACTTTCGTTTTCAGATAAATGCGTCCTGTCTGAAAAAGGGGGTTAAAAACTATATTTAGCAATTTGAGGGGATGTAGTTTATAGTTAGAAGGCGTTAAAAGTGTTAATCATTAGCAAGCTGTCGTAGTCTCCATTTTCGGATACGAGGGAAATGAGATTATTTTCCCTTAAGAGAGTTACACACACACACACACACACACACACACACACACACACACACACACACAAAGACACACACACACATACACACACAAACGCACACACACACACATATATATATACACATACGCACACACACACATATATAATATATATACATACACATATATATAAACACAAACACACACATATATATAAAGAGAGTTAAATATGTATGTATATGTGTACACGGTCTCACACACACATACACACACATATATATCTATACACACACATATATATATACACATACATATCCATATATATACACACACACATATATATATATACATATACATACACAAATATATATATATATATGTATATATATACATACACGCACATATATATTTATATATATAAATACACACACACACACATATATATATAAAGAGAGTTAAATATGTATGTATATATGTACACGGACTCACACACACATACAGACATATATATATCTATACACACACATATATATACAGATACATATCCATATATATACACGCACATATATATATAGATATACATATACATACACAAATATATATATATATATATATATATATATATATACACGCACTTATATATTTATATATATAAACACACACACACACACATATATATATATATAAAGAGAGTTAAATATGTATATATGTAGACGGACTCACACACACATACACACATATATATCTATACACACACATATATATATATATACACATACATATCCATATACACACACACACACACACATATATATATATATATATATATATACATACACAAATATATATATATATATATGTATATATACATACACGCACATATATATTTATATATATAAATACACACACACATATATATAGAGTTAAATATGTATGTATCTATGTACACAGACTCTCACACACACATAAATATATTCATACATATATATATATATACATACACATCCATATGTATATACATACACACACACATATATATATATAAACACACACACACACACACACACACACACACACACACACACATATATATATATATATATATATATATATGTATGTATGTATGTATGTACATATATATATATATATATAAACTCGCACACACCCACACACACACATATGTGTATGTATGTATGTATGTATGTTTGCATGTATGTATGTATGTATACATATGCGCGAGCGAAATGATGTCTCGAGACAATCTATTATGGCATTATTTAAATCGTTGCTTTAGACTCTGTCATGGCGTCCTCGTGAAAGTCGGCAAATCTGGAGAGAAAAAAAAATGACAAAAGAGAATATACTTGTCAACAAAATAGTATGACCCGTGTTTATATATCTCCAAATCAAAGAAAAAAAAAACTGATAAAAAAAAAAAACGAAAGATTAGACAAAAAATAAAAAGCAAACTAAACAGAAAGATACGTATATTTCTCGTATATATAAAAGAAAAAGTTTGCTTTCTTTAAAGACTTTCTTTAAAGAGAAGTCTTCCTAATTAGCTACTCCTGGCGGAAAAGAAAAGAAAGAATCTCCAAGTTATTATTCTATGGATTGTTTATACTATTCAACTCATATTTTATCATTTCTTTTTGTAAAGACATTGTTTCGGTGAATTGTACAGCCTTCTGTGGGGATATAATCCGGAAAGAGAAATGTTTCGTCTTTCTTTAAATACAGACATAGACGACAAAATTGAAACTGGTAAGTATTGTATTTTATAAAATTTTCATAGTAGGTAGACTACGAGGGAGAGTAAAAAGTTATTTCTATTTTTGCCATAACATTTCACTATTATTGTCACACTGTGCTCTGTGCCTGCGGGGTTATAGTTGGCACTGTTGTGTCCACGTGATCGAAGTTTGGGCCTTATCGCGCCACTTTCCTTAGTATCCTTACAGTGTAAACATGGCCGCTCCACTAGCAGCATGCAAAAAGGAAGTGACCGATTTTTGGTTTGGAAGGAGTGTCAGGGGTTGGAATTCTAGCATTTTAACACAATGCGGGAACAGTACAGTGTGTATAAATGTTTAGAGAGGGTTTAAAAGTGTGAGACATGAAGAAGTGTGAAGGACGCCTGTAAACTTCCACCCCTGATTAGAAGATACAGCAACATATGGTATGGTGAACCGGCGAGTTATTATCGATGAGGTAGTTTGTTCTCAGTAGATTAGTCATGGTTCTTCCTATCAAATCATCCATGATGGTCTCAGCTTTTATAAAACAATAGTGCGGATAATTTTTTAATCTTCCTCGTAGGAAACAGTGAAAACAGCGTAATAAAATTGAATGTGACCTGTTCTTTTTTTTTGTATCCTGGAATTTTCTTAGAAGTCTTGGTGGTCCAATGACAAAAGCATTTATCTAACCCCTCTTCATCTTACGTTTTTTTCGGCGACCTCAGCCTCTGGACCAGTAAATATAAATAAATCCGCTTAAATTCCAAGGGTCCACCCACTAGACAACACCTGTCCTCTCGATTTAAAGAGGCTGGGCTGGGTTTATTGTCCAGTTACTGAGACGCCTTAAAAAAGAAATGCCGAGGGGATACACGCAATCTTTAGCACACGCCACATATAAGGTTTGGTTTGTGCGTGGGTCCCCACTATATTAATCCTTCTGTTCAACTGATATGATTGAATATTAGTAAATAAACTTAGCCATCTGCAACGGACAGAATGTGAATTTTTAGCTGGAAGCTTTCACACCCATGAATCCAAGGTCAAATAATGCGATCGTAGAAGCTAACATTTTCTGAACCAATGTATTGTAAAACTGAAGTCAAATACGTAGACGATTTTGAGCATTTAAGGAAATCTAGGCTTATCTGTTTAAAATTTGTTATTATTTTGGTGGTATAAAAATGATTATGATCAATAAATAGAAATAGTTGAAGCCTTATTACATTTTTGTTGATTTATACTAGGTGTAAATATCAAATAAACGTATTTGAGCAAAGTTTGGTTTGGTTTCTTTGTTTAATGGCATAGCAGCCTTCGTCTGTCTTTTTTTAATTTAATACCAGAACTATCGTTGTAGAATAACCATAAAAATATTTGAGCAAAGTTTGTTTCTTTGTTTAATGGCAAAACAGCCTACGTCGGTTATTTAATGCCAGAACTATCCTTGTAGAATAACAGTAGTATTGATTAATCTATACCTGGAGAGATAATAGGGTTCCTACTTTTACCAAGGTTATAACACCGAAAATCAGCGTTATACACCCTTGTACAAATTGATTGAATTTAATTGATTGAATTTACTTCCGCATTAATTTTCTTTCTTTCGCCATACATTTAGTTTTAGACCCAAAGGAGTGACCGGGTGTAATCGATTACTATTTTTCCTCAGATTAGATAATTTGCAGTGGTGTGCAGTAATATGAATCTATTTTCTGGGTGTATGATGAAATTTTTTTGCCTTGAAAAATATGGCGTCATTCGTAATTGAACCAGATTTTCATCCCGCTCAGACACTATAGTCACTGCTTTCAATTAGTTGTCCTGTGGCCATTGTCAGCGATGGATGTTACTCCAAGGAAACGTACGGAAATTGAAACGCTGGTAAGTTTTACAAAGAGATCGCAAATATTATAATAATAACGAAATTATTCGTTTTGTTCCAATTAATTTGCACAAGGGTTTAGTCCCCTGTTAGATAACAGTGAAAACAGCATTCAATTTAATTGAAACTGTTACTTTTTTAAAATACAGTCATTTCCAATAAAATTAGTAGTATTATCTGCGTTATCCAGACTATTGTCCCCATCATCATTGTTATTTGTACAACGTTTCGGCCAATATGCCCTCCGGCCTTCTTCAGGTATTTATTGTACAAATAACAATGAAGATGGGGACAATAGTCCGAATAACGCAGATAATACTAATCATCAAGCCTCATCTCAAACATTCAGAGAATTAGTATAAAATGAGTAAAACCTATTTTTGAACTATTGGGATAGGAACCGTCTTGGTCCGATTCCATTAATTCGCAATTTTCTAAAGAATAAATAAAACATAATTAATGATTGAACAGTGTTAATACAGCCTCTACCTCGCAGCAAAGAGAAGTCTACATTTGTCCAGGAGGAACACTCATTTATTTCCCATTAATAACTGGCTGTTTATTGACTAGATGACGAAACAAGCTATAGAAGAAAAATCAGAACATAACGAAAAGTTGTAATTAATTCAAAACAATACAATTCCATGCTTCTCAATAGCCATGTAAATCATAATTATATAGATATGTTTATATTACGTGGTAGAATGATAATTCTAGGTTTTAAATTAGGACGTGATTAGAAAAAAAGACCCTCAGGTGTTCAAATGAGATGAGCTGGACATTGCACGAACCAAAGAGAAAACATGAAAAATTAGTTGGTTGTGCTTATTCTAAGTAGAATAAACTCGAGGATATATGGTTCATTCAATTCCTTGGATAAAGAAAGTTTATACTTATTTAGAAGATGAGAAAATAAATTGATATTTTCTATCCACGAAATATAAAGAGCAAGCGGCTATATAATGACTTCTTTTATAAGAACTACTCTTTCTACTTTTACAACATTTTTGTAGGGGTTGGTTTGATTTTAAGGCATGTCAACCCTTGTTAGCTTATTTTATTCCAAATACATTTTATTTTATTTATTCTTGATAGGCATTCAAATGTTTTTAAAAACACAATTTTTTAAAAGCTTTTTTAAAACACACTTTTTCTATTTAACCCAGAGATGAGACAGCTACTTCCACCCCGAGTCAGAGTGGATCTGGGATTAATAGCGATGAAGGGATATTCCACACTCCCCAGAGCTCTAAAATTGGAACTTTATAATTAACGTCATACCCAGGACACTAAGAACCTTCCGGCACCGCCTTCTAGCACATAAATGATAATAAAGTTGGGGATTTGACATTTGGTAGTAGGGCTTGACATGACCAGCCGATTGATAGGAGGGGGACTTCTCCGGCTAGCCTTCTAGCCTAAGCAATAGCCAAAGTTGTATGTCATAGACTGCTTAGCCACCAAGAATCCCGTCTTAAGCATCGGGGCCACCATCCCTAACTAACAGGGGGCTCCATTGCAGAGGTGCAGTCGACAAGGCGGATTTTTTAAATGATATATATATATATATATATATATATATATATATATATATATGAAGAAAGGAAGTGAATCCGACGGTATGTAGTATATTGAGAGAAAATGAAAAAACACAGGTTTAAATGGGTTAAGTGGTGAGTTTATTGGCTGACGCTGCAACGTTTCGATCTATTAATTAAATCATCTTCAGGTTTGTTTCCGCAAAAGATTGCAAAAGATTTATACAGACACACGCAACCACACACCTAAAAATGCACAATGCTTTCTTTTCGATACACACACGTACACAGTCGCATACACCGTAAAAGAGAATATTTGACGTCATATTTCAAACCGTCTCCTTTTTTCAAACCTAAAAAAAATTTGTAAACAGACTGAATAACAAGGACTACCACTCGCTTTTCTCGTTATTCGTTGATAAAAAATTCCTATTACCTTCCATATACCAACAAATGCCCTGAAGATGATCTAATTAATAGATCGAAACACTGCAGCGTCGGCCAATAAACTCACCACTTAACCCATTTAAACCTGTGTTTTTTTTCATTTTTTGTCAATATACTATATATATATATATATATATTTGGAGGCGCGTTGTGTAATGGTTACAGTCGTAGGAAAAACTCGTCGACTCGAGTTCAAATCCTGGACAAGGCTGTTTGAATTTCACATAGCGCTATTAACCTTGGGAAATGTATGAATCAAGTTTCTGTCTTTCCAGCTATGGTTAAAATAGTAGGGTGGACTGAGCTCGTTAAACTTGGCTAGGTTATCTGTCTAGGAGAAGGAGAACTCTGAATTCAGAGGTATAAATCTCCGCTTAAGAAGTTGACCTTGTGTCGCATCCTGCTCGTACGGAGGAGTTGGTATATATATATATATGTGTGTGTGCGTGTGTGTGTGTGCGTGTGTGTGTGTGTGTTTGTTTGTATGTGTGTGTGTGAGTGTGTGTCTGTTGACGTTGGAATACTACTTAACCAAAGTAGAGTATCAACATTATACAACTTTGAGTTGTGAACTTTTTATCCTGGTCTATAATCCTCTTTTGTACTTGAAAAAAATATCGTCTTATTGCTGTGTTTTCGTAATATTGTACAGATTTTACGGGATAAAGTTATTTTGGCGTTTAATTTTAATCATAATTCCTCCATTCCAACGGCTGAACATTTTTAATAATAGTAATCCTTGATACAGAAGAGACAACATGGAAACAATTTTTCCGCTCCTTTATGAATATAAGCACCCATATGATCATGGACGGCAATTACAATAGGAATCTAACACGTTACGAGCCGATGTCTATTTATGTAAATCACGTCCATCTAAATTGTTTTAATTTCATCTAGTCTATTGTGATCATTCGTAGATTTTTAGTTTCCGTACGCGCATACAAAACACACACACACACACACACCACACACACACACACACACACACACACACACACCTACGGCGTGTGGTATTAATTTTGGCTTTTGTATTTTGTCTTTTTTGATTTTCTAGGATTGGCCACACGGTTACCCGTGCGACATATGTGTGGGTAGTCTAACGAAGCGAGTAAGACGCGTCATGAAAGAGAAAGAGAAATTGTTCTGATCTGTAATAAAGCTTTGTGTGTGAGAGCGCATGCGTGTGGGAATCTAAATATAAAATGAATCCAATTTTCTTGAATTTAATGATATTTCGTTCGTCTGAGTAAACCCCAATAAAAAATGCAAAAACATATTTGTTTCTTTGTTCTCAACACACACACACACACACACACACACACACACACACACACACACACACATCTTTATATATATATGTGTGTGTATTTATATACATTTATATATATATATGCATATATTATACATATAATATATACATATATATATGTATATACATATGTATATGCATATATATGTATATACATATATATACTTATATATGTATATATATATACATTATATGAATACATATATGTACACACACACACACACACACCACACACACACACACACACACACACATATATATATATATATATATATATATATATAATATATATATATATATATAACACAAAACATGCAAAGGTATCCGAGTCCAATCATTTCTTTTAATCTCTTATACTGCAAGAATTATATATATATATATATATATATATATATATATATATATATATATCTGTTTGTCTGTCTGTCTGTCTGTAAGAAAGAAAGAAAGAAACATTAGATGTATTTGAAAACAGGACGTGAATTTACTTTTTTTTACGTTGCCTGTTTCCTGTCTGAGATGGCCATACGGTTTTCTCTACCTATTATAGAAGTTTAATAAGGAAATGATATAAGAAAAAGTCTCTGGAAAATATTTAACAAAAATAAAACAAAAAGAGAATAAAAGAGAAAACCAGAAGCTGATCATGGTACCCTTCAGCTCTATTAAGTATTTTTATACAAATCAATATTCTTCAATTAAATGTTCATTTGAATAAAACAAAGGAAGAGTCGCCGGGGAATAGATGAAGAGATTCATTACGTTCTACTTTCATAGCTCTGTCTGCTGAGAAATATCTTTTTTTTTTATCTATCTAGAGCCGGTCTTTATTTATCCTAATATTACCCATAAATAGTGCATGGAATGGATATTCTGCGTTGCTAAATAAATAAAGAAAAATAAGTTGGCTTTGATTTTGATTAACAGAAGACAATTTTGCTTTAGAACATATGGTGGATCTCTGGGAATAAAAGTTTGGACATAACTGCTCGGTGTAAGTGTAATAGCTAAAAACATATTGTAAAAACAAATTGCCTATCAGATCTGGTTTCTATGTACTTTGCTTTGTCTGTCTGCACTGCGCATGTCGAGTAATTTGTATAACCATTAGTCAGTTAGTTTACAATATATATCACACACACACACACACTAACACATCACACACACACATATATATATATACATACACACTCATACACACACAGACATATAATATATATATATATATATATATATATATATATATACACGCACACTCATGCACACACACACACACAGACATATATATATATATATATATATATATATATATAGATATTAATAAGTCATCCACAGACACGTGTTTCGGTTTTACACGCCTCTTCAGCGTGGCTAAACACAACTATCCTTGGCTAGGGTCGAATTCCGACTGACTGTTTGCCAGCCTGATATCTTATCCCCTAGACCACTGACAGATGGTGTAGCGGGGTTGGTTTTTAAACTATGAAATAATATATATGCTCGAACACACGCAAGCATCAAGACAAAGGAGAAAATCGCCTCATTCGGGTGGACAACTTTACCAAATCCTCCATACTCACCAGATTTAGTGCCTTCAGACTATCATATGTTCGGCCTCGGCCCCCTGAAAGAGGTTTTACGAGGCAAACATTATTCCAGTGGCGAAGAAATTAAATCTGTAGTGAAAAAGTGGCTCAAAGAACAGTCAACATAATTTTACGGGGCAGGGATACATGCTCTAATTCGAAGGTGGAACATTGCTATTGAGAGAAGCGGTGACAATGTGGAGAAGCAGGGATGTGATCCATAGAGGACCAGCTTCATTTTTTTGTATGATACATGTTCCTGTGTTGGTAATTATACCTGTACTAAACAAAATGGCATAAATTTTTGACTCCCCTATGTAGAGAAATAGGGATGTGATCCACAGAGGACCAACTTCATTTTTCTGTATGATACATGTTCCTGTGTTGGTAATTCTACCTGTACTAAACAAAATGGTATTACTTTTGACTCCCCTATGTGGAGAAATAGGGATGTGTTCCACAGAGGACCAGCTTCATTTTGATGTATGATATATGTTCCTGTGTTGGTAATTATACCTGTACTAAACAAAATGGCATTATATCAGCTCCTGCTGCCAACACGGATATCCGTGACAATCCCTCGCCAAGCGTTCTTATCATTCATTACCCACGGAATGTCCTCTACACAAAATGCAGAATCCGAATAGAGCTGAACGATGTAAGTCCACACAGAACGTCTCTTATGAGTTCGTCTTTCCTTCTACATCAGTGTCCGGCATGTCTTGTCTTACTCAAATGGTTTGTGTTTGAGATGGCAAGTGGGAGTTCCAGAATTTTTTAAGACTGCACGCAGCGTTCTTGTGCTACTCCCATCTAGTTTTTTCTCCATATGATGAATAATCTGTCCATACCTTCCCTATGCATCCATGAACATCACATTCTGTGAATATATATATATATATATGCTTTCCATATATATGCTTCCGACTCCCATTGTTGAGCACTGTTGGGGGACATTAATTGTAACTTCACCGTTTGGCATTACCCATTACAGATTAGAGTTCTCTGGTGATTGAAAAAAAATACCGCCGTAAAGTATGTAGCAATTAATTGTTCACCCTAGACTAACGTAGCGCTGATAGCCGCAAGGGAAGGAACTTGACAGACAAAAATGTCCAGTTTCGATCCCGGGTAGAGGTAGCTGTTAAAATGTCGAGCCGCACTGATGAAAAGTAAACTTCGAAACACGTGTCTGTGGATGACTGATATATATATATATATATATATATATATATATATATATATATACGAGTCGTGCTGACAGCAAGGATTTCAATAACTCTCACTATGCATTCTCATCGGTCATCACGCCTGGTAAGTCCTCCTTACCGCATCTAGTATCGTACAGAAATGCTGAATGTCAGTGTTTGCTGATCGGCCTACTCTGACGTCACATTGGCTATTTTGAAAATATGTTAGTTCGCACTAACTTAGAACTGAGACGCTTGACATCTCATTTCTACTTATGTTGTATCCTCCTATGAAAACATCCCCATGTACACTTTCAGGAACGAAAAGCATAGCTGGAAGAAACAACAACAATGTAATCAAACCCTAACCATACATTCAGCTGCAGCCGCTACGACCGTGTCTGTCTGTAGCGCATTGGCCTTATCAGCCACTAACATGCCTTGAGTCATGCCCCTATCTTACCTTCATTTACGGAGCCAAGCCATGATGATGATGGCTTTTGCTACTGTCACATTTTGATGATTTCTCTATCATTTGAGTTTCTGTTGTATACTGGCATCAAATTCACGGCCCTAATTCGTGTATCTGCATACGTAGCGGGTATCGTAACTAACCCTGGACGATATATTTATTGTCGCTTAATGAAATCTACAACACATGCATAGAGTAGAGTTTTGACTTTATTTCTTCTTCTCGGATGGTCGGTGGCGAGCGTGACAATAAGAATGCCCAAGGGTTGACGATGACTACTACTACTGTTGGGATGGTAAGGTAAAAGGGTGGCTGGTGGCGTCTCACCGCCCTTGACCGCGACGGACCGTGTCGACGGTTGCTCTTTGTGCTCTGTTCGCCGTCCGGCTGTTTGACTCTCTAACTCCTTGTCTTCCTTTTATATATATCAAACGCCTACGCATTTTCTTTATCTGCGGACAAATCTATTTCCAAACTTATTGTTACCCATCCTTCTTTGTTTGCTTTTACCCGGAAAAAGTCCTTTGTTACTCTTTTCGTCTTCTCCCTGCCACGATCCAACCGGAAGTCCCTATTTCCGCTTTCATCTTCTTTTAAATATCTTCAATATACAACATTTCCATCACATTTTACATTTATAAATATTTATGAAAAACATTTATTATCTATCAATATTATATAGTGTGTGGGAATGAATATAGTTTTTTTTATTAAAAAAAGAAGAAGCAGACTACAGTCGAATAAACCGTGTTGCGCAACTTTCAAAAACAGAATTCGGACCTAAATATAAATATTTTCAAAGAAGAAAATATAACGATGTTTACACCTAACCTTTATTGGCACCTGTCATTGATAGCTAATTTATAGACAAGTTCGGGGGTAATAAATACTACCAATATTTTTATTTATCAGATGTCTATCATAAAGAAAAAATACATCGTACGTAAAAATATACACTTGGAATTGAAAAAAAAGGATCCTCATTTCCAGTTTATCAGCTTAGAAAATTGGTAACTAAAATCTTCACTTTAAAATGAGGATAGAGTCTGAACAATTATCTGATATAAGATCCTTTTCAGAATTCATCAAATTAAGAGAAGAAAAAAAAGATTTTTAAAGAACAAAATGTAAAGAATTGCAAAGAATCAATTTTGGATACAAAAATTCATCCAAAAATTTTATGATTTTGATACCCAAAACTTTTATGTACATTTTGATACCCAAAACTTATGTACATTTTGATACCCAAAATTTATGTACATTTTGATACCAAAACTTTTATGTACATTTTGATACCCAAAACTTTTATGTACATTTTGATACCCAAAAATTTATACATTTTGATACCCAAAACCTTTATTGTACATTTTGATACCCAAAACTTTTATGTACATTTTGATACCCAAACCTTTATGTACATTTTGATACCCAAAATTTTTGTACATTTCTGTCACAAAAATGATCAGTTTTGTTTTAGTGTCAAATTCTAATAGATATATAGAAAATGTTATTCTTATATTTAGCATATGTGTTCATATGCCCATCTCTTTGAGTTTGCAAATATTTTTATACAAAATGAGCCTCTTTTGATTTCAGTTTGTTTTTGTTTTGTTTGTTTTGGGTTTTTCGTTGTTTTTTTTCTTTATGAATGTTTTTGTCCAAAATACTCCCCCCCCATCTAAGTCTTCATCAAAATCAATTTTACAAAATGATTAAAATAAGTTTTAGCGATTATTAAGAGACAAGCAACGTGCTACATTAAACATTATTATCTATAGTAATAAATGCGAATGGCATTGTGTCACATATTTTCATCTTTACTCATAGAGGCCGTAACCCACCGTGTTCATACCCTTTTGGAATCATGCCGAATCTGTGAACGAATCAGAATCCAAACCCTGAAACATTGGATTCCCAGGTTTTAATTACTGCGATTGTTCGCGGCGATTTTTTACGTTAATTTTTGCGAGGAAATTAAGTCTACATTTGCTGAATCACTCAATGCTAATTGGCATAGAACAAAACGCCAGACAAAGCTCCTCATCGTCTCTTTTCTCTCCAATCTAGTGTGCAATGCATATATCTCCAACACTCTTTGCTCGTGATTGAACCAGCGATTCTTCTCTTGTGACCTTCACAGCTCTGTTCCCCTCTTTTCCCAGTTCCTCCACTCCTCCGTTTTCTGTTCCATCTCTTCTTCGTTCCTCGTTTGATTTACATCGTTGCTCGCTCTAGTCTATCGATCAAATTACCATATTTCTCCCCTTCCTCAGAAGCAGACGTTTTTTTAATCTCCAACCTCTACCTATAATGCCTCAGGCGCTTCTATAAAGAGGCCTTTCCTTCTCCTCTCTAACTTTTCGATGTTGCATGCCACACCCACTCCTCGTTCACCCGTTCAATTCCGATGTCTCAGGCAAGGTGGACTTGCACGCAAAGCAAGTCCTAGCCCGTTTTGCACGAGGTAAGCCTCTTCTCTCACTACAACATATTCATCTACATTATATATGATGATAAAACCGTTGATATTGTCAACGGTGTATTATCTCATTCTTAGAGTTGACAGCAACCACAGCAGCTCATTTCCATTAACCTCTAGACCCGTCACAAAGACACCCCAACCAAATAGCATCGATCCCATTTCTGCAGATCAAAGGAAAACGACGTGGGCGCAGAAGGCATCGAAAGAGCTGCTAGCCGGAGACACATGTGGTACTTACGGAACTAAGTAATCTTATTAAGTATCGTGACTGGCATTCTTCCTTTAGTGGATTCTTGCCAAGCTTTTCTATTAGGTTAACGTTTGCTTATATCTTCATTTGAGTTTACAGGATATTTCAATCAAATCATAGGAGAAAAGACAATCAACTCTCTCTACATTAGTCTGTGAAATACCGTTCCGGAAATGTTAACTAAAAAACTGAAGAAGGGCAAAGAGGCATGGAATGAAACGTGGTAATCATTGAGAATTCTAATGAGTTGAACGTTATTTTCTAATCAACCAAATCTTCGATAAAAACAGAGATAGATATGGAATGCTAATTAGAATGCTTCATCATCAGCAGCAGCAGCAGGTTGCATTGACAGCACGGATTACCATGAGGCTTTCTCTCGACACGTCCCTCACGGCATGTCTTCCATATATCTCTCAGAATCTGCAAATAACGGTTTTTGCTGCTCAGTCTACACATATGTGTCCTCGTTTTATCTTTTCCGCGTTATCTATCGTTTTGTAGATTATCAAATTCATTTTGATGAAGTTTTTTAATGAATAAATGCAAAATATCAATTGAATTAATTGTTTGTGTTGGTTTATCTACCATTCACATATGGTGCTAATGTATCTCCTTGTGGTGTGACTCGAATGACAATGTCAAAGAAATCTGTGTTACCATCAGGTCAACGAATCGTTGATTTCATGCCTTTGTATAGCATCATTATAGTTTCTTTTGAGAGACCATATGCTAGTGGTATTCGCTCCACCTCTCCTCTGTATGGAGTTGAGCGTTAGATAAGTTACTACTTAATTTTCAATTATATCATCACCATATGAAACTCAAATGCTAAATAACAAAATACTTTTATTGACTTCGAGTTGAAAATTCTCTCCAATAAAATGTACAAATAAAGTATAAGTTCATTTTTTAGTAATAAATTAGATTAACGTAGACACCGAGATTAAATATCTTCATTATTTCTGATTTTCTTAATTATCAGTTTTGATAGACTGAGTCTTCGCATCGATGAAAATAGATTATATTTCAAAAGTAGTTTGTGAGCGAGAAGCCATGGCACAACTGACGTAAATGAAATTAAAATACATTCGTATGGTCATCTAAAATCAGGGCGCGTACCGAGAAACCCCCCCCCAAAGAAATAAAGAATGTATGTTACATACTATTTTACTTTTTACCAACCCCTCCGTACGAGTAGTATGCGACACAAGGTGAATTTCTTAAGTGGAGTTTGACAGGTTTTAATTTAGTTTTCCTTCTCCTAGAATCGTTACCTAACCAAGGTTAAAGAGACCAGTCTGACCTACTATTTACCTATATCTAGAGGGAGAATAGTTGAATGCATAGTTTCACAACGCGATATGAAATGCAAACAGCCTCGTTCAGGATTCGTCTCGTCATCTCCATTTCCTACGACGGTAATCATTTCATCACGCACTTACATCATGTGTTATGTAATGAATAGGCATAGCCTATTATTTATGTAAGGATTTATAGTTAGAATTTAAAATTTAACTCCAACTTTATAGAAAATGAGTGAGAATTTTAAGTGGCAGGTTTTCACCTCAAGCAGAACTCATTGGCTTTAGGAGTCCGGTGGTCTGATGAGCTAGTTAATTTAGAGTCGAATTGGCGCCCAAAGAAGGCAGATGCATGTTGTTTATCTGAGCTGATTCTCTTCGTGCGCGGGTTAAGTTGTTATCAAGGAAATGAATAGAATTATGTGTACAAAAATATATATCAATGCTTCACAATTATAAAGGACAGAGGGTGGGAAACGGATAAATAGATCAACTGATACGAAGAGATACAACCGGTGAAGAAGACTTCCAGTTACATAATTCATAGGCACATTATGAATTATGTACGTACTGTAGTAAGAATGTTTTTGAATAAGGGTTCGTTATGTTTAAAATCAGAAGCAGTTAAATGAAAATTAACATAACTGTTAGGTTTATGATTGATAATGAGCCCGAACTAACCCCTCTGGATTTGCGCGATTACGGGCGTGAAAAGTTTTAGATTTAGATAAGATTAATTACTAGCCGAGAGCAGACGTGTTATCAACTCTCGAGATTTCACGCTCACAGCTGCGATCGAATATGGGCTGGGTTGTTTTAAATAAAAGACTTGAGAAAAACAACAAAATCTTGTTGAGTTATTAAAACAAGAAATGACCAGCTCAAAGAAATGAGCCCGAATGAACAATAAGTAAAAGCAACCACGGAAAAGCAGTCCGAGAATCGGCCCTGAAGAATCTGGCGAGCGAGGTAACAAGTAAGAGTCCCTCATCTATTATTTCCTCGTCGGTCTCTCTCTCCTTATCATATACCTGTTAGAGACATCTAACGAAATAGACTCCAACAGTTACGTCCCTTAGATCATTGTTTATATTTGAATGTAGAACGCCAAGCGTTCGTGGAGTTCATGTTTTTATCGTCCTCGAGTTTAGAAGCATTTTCTAACTCGGGTCTTAAAATAAATCCTTCTTGTTAAATTTTACAATTCATGCATTCATTATTTCATTTCAACATATTTTTTATCTGTACAAGAAAACATAACAATACTCAAGACGTGGGTATACAACACTCCGACCAGAAAGAGAATCCGATACGGCTTAGCGGAATATAGAATACATTCAAAGAATAGAAGAAAACGTTAAAATGTAATAAGAAGTATGCAACACATGTATAAATTATCAAATTTGCGCCTAGTTTGGCGCACGGTCATAAAAATGGGAGACCCAGTCCAGGTGCAATCGAACTACTAGAGCTGACAAATATATGGAATTAGCACACTTAGATAATGTTTAGAAGACGGAAAACATTTTATTTAATAGACAAACGTTCTTGCAGAATATTTCTGAAACAAACTAGATCAAATTAGACACCCATTATGTAATGGTCATCGTCGTAGAAAGTGGACACGGCGTCTAGAGTTGAAATTCTGGACGAGGTTGTTTGCATTTCAGATAGCTCTAATACCATTGGGAAAGGATTGAATCCAACTATTATACTATTAAAATTGACCTCGTATCACATCCTGGTGGTGTGGGAAGGAATATATATATATATATATATGTATATATATATATTATATATATATATATATATATATATATATATATATATATATATATATATATATGTATAGACAAAAGGGTATGAAAACACACAATATTGTTAAAATGAATATATTTTTCATATTATTTCCATAGCTGATATTGAACAATATTTCGATTTATAAAAAATCATCACCAGAGTATCTTTTTAATCCGAAATCATCGAGATAGAAGCAGAAAATAATTTAAATTCAAACCGGAAGCATTGTTGTTCCAAAAAGCGTGTAAGCTATGCGATCGCTTCGTCTTTGTACATCCGCTGCGCGTTTTTCGCTGAACATGTTGCTACATTGTATTTCTTAGGTGTAACAGTTTTTGAAAGAAAAAGACCTACTTCAAATACAAAAATAGAAAAATTCTCTTTTTCAAAAAAGAAGGGTTTTAACCCGTTCATGGTCGGTTAGTAACGGATTTTTTTACAAAAGAAATGTTTATCTAATTATAAAAAAAACAAACTTTTTATGTTAAATATGAATGGTCTAAGGGTGTATTGGGATAAAGTGAAATTTAAATTTGTTAGGAAGTGTATGTCTAAAATGGTTATGTGAAAGGATTTTTGATTTCTGAGTAATATATATATATATATATATATATATATATATATATATAATGAAGGATAGAAATAAGATTAAGAGGATATGATATATTCATAAGCAGAAGAACATATGGAATAATCAGAAATTGTAGAAAAGTGCAATGAACTTGTAATAAAGAAAATTGTAGTTGAAACGATTTCAATTAAACCTCATCTTCGAATGCCTGTTATCAATAGTATAGATTTTGCATTATTTGGATCCCATGTGACTGCTTCTAGCCAATCAATGAGCTCCCATTTGTTTCCCTTGTTCCCAGGCTGTTAAGACCTTTGGCCTGTCACTTGTAAATGGCGTCGTCGCAAATGTTTCATACATCCTCTCCAGAATGCTGAGTTTGGTGGGCGTCCTTACACTCTATTAAGTAAAGCTTAAGAAAAGCAGGCGAATGACAATTCATAAATAAGACAAAATGTGTGGAATTAGTAGGAGCAAAATCGGTTTCTCTACGGATAGAGATAAACAACAAGGACGTCTATACCTTTATCGCAAGCTCTAAACAGAGGGATTTTTTTGCTGAGATGGAGCACCACACCTACCGTCAATTCCCAGATACCAGTTTTATCGCAGACATAAGATTACTCAAGCTGTACTACTTATGTACTAAGTTGGCGGGGACCGGTATTGAACCCGGAACCTTGAGATTCTTAGGCGGATTTTCAACCGACTGGTCTGTGGATGTTCGTTGCCGCATTCTACTATCAATCTTATTTGGTGGAAAACTGTTTGAGTTTCATCCGTAGCTTCTTCTTTCCACTGGCATAAAACCTGAAAAAATGTTCTCTGCGAAATGCCTTAAAACCCATAGAATTATAGAAATAATAATAATAATAATAATAATAATAATAATAATAATAAAAGCGAAAGAAATATCAATAATTGAATGACGAGATTTTGACAGGCGTGCGAAAGTTGTTGATATGATCAATGACGTTGCGGCATCACTGACGTCACACGCCTCAAGCAAATCTAATTTAAGCAGATCAAGTCTTCAAAATAAAAACAAAATCCTGACAATCTGTTTCGCTCTTCTGTTGACTAAAACCCACGCGAATAGCCCGTTTTAAAATGTAGCCTGATGTGAATAAGTGCTTTGATCTGTGTTCTGCTATGTATTCGGGTGAATGAAATAGCATGATTCCACATTGGAAGTTGTAGCTTTCTTCCGATTTGATATTTTATTCTCTTTCCTCTCCAAGAAATTACGGGGCGTCAGAAATCTGTGTGAAAAATATCCAGTTTCAATATGGGAGAACGTAACCATTGTTCAAAGATGGCGTCAACTAATACGCCTGAGACATGAATCAACGCAAGAAATGTTGGATGGGTTTGTGGGATACAGACTTGTTTTGTTAGTGGAAAATGAAATGCTCCATTTTGTCTTCTTAATAATTTTATTCTATTTTTAAAAATTTTTTTTCTTCACTTTAGAATGTTCCCGTTAAAATTTCTGTCAATTTATAAATGTAATATTTTCTTATGTAGAGAAAAAAAAAAAAAAAAAAAAGAATAGAATAAAAATATATTTTTTAAAATCCTGTGACAGAAAAATCCATAAGGAAACTATGCAAAAAGTTATTATATTTTAATTATAAAATAAATGAAGTTTCAAAAACTTGGAATCGATTATTCTAAATCAAAATCGCTACTGTTACTCTAATGAAAGCAAGTCAATTGACGACGTCGAGAACTTTGGAGGAGTTTGTCGTGAAATGCTTATCGTCGTAGGAAATGGACACGATGACCTAAGTTCAAATCTTGAATGAGGCTGACTGAATTTCACAGAGCTAATAATCTTTGGAATGGTATGAATCAAATTATTCTCCCTCAAGTAGTGGGTAAGACTGGACTCTTTAACCTTGGTATGGCAACCAGTCTATGTGAAGGAAAAATCTGAATTCAAATCTGTTAAAGTCCGCATGAAATTCGACATTGTGTCGCATCCTACTCGTGCTGAGTGGTTGGGTAATTATATACCCCAAGAACGTTGACATAGTGTAATGTTTTGTATTATATATTTTTATCAATTCCTCCGCACGGGTAGGATATGACACAAGGTCAATTTTTTTAAGCGGAGTTTAACAGGTTTGAATTCAGAGTTTTTCCTCTCCTGGTTGCCTACCCTAATTTTAAATATCCCAGGTCATTTGCTACTTGTTTAGGAGTTCAGTTAACAGTGGGTTTCCTATACTTATGGACTTATGTGCTAAACTAAGATTGTTAAATAACACATTAATTCAATACCTCTTGTGATTCTAGGAGGAATGTACGTATCTAGTTGTGGTTATTTATACTTGCTTCTGCTATAGTATAGTATAGTATAGTATATATATATATATATATATAATATTTATATATATATATATATATAAGTAGTAACTTATCGGTGGGTATAAGTACGATCGTTGGAAGTGCACAATATCCAGAGTGTTTATAACACCTAAGATTATAGAAAACTCGATTAATTTAACTAAAGTAACCCTGAAGAATCAATCGATGAAACTCGAGTAGGTTACTCCTTTCCATTGTTAAAATAAATAAATATATATATATATATATATATATATATGTGTGTGTGTGTGTGTGTGTGTGTGTGTGCTGACAGCAAGGATTTTAATAACTCTCACTACGCATTCCCATCGGTCATCATAT